>CM014099.1:21191645-21220792 GCA_004119915.2 Collichthys lucidus
CAAACCAAAAAAACTGTTTAATACGAGGCAATGCAGCAAATACGACCTTTGCGATGCATGTAGCGTTGTGTTTTTCTAATTGTTAAGTCTGTAGCATTGTTGCATTGTATCATTTTTGTGTCCACTCCCCGCATATGCGAGGTTACAGTTTGTGCGCGTATGTGTGTGCTCGTGTCAAGCCTTGATAAAGTAATGCACGGTGATCAGTGTGAGCTGGTCACTGGGATGTGAAGGACAACAGTTGACCACCCAGCTGCTGCTGCTTCTGTTTTTCATTACAGGGAGAGGGAAAAAAAAAAAAAAAAGAGTACGAGAGGGAACGAGCTGCAGAATATCTTTTTGTGATTGCTCAGGAACGCAATTTAAAATCATCACCAACAAACGCATGATAGAAAAAAACTAAAGGAGAGTGAAAAAAAAAAGATCTGCCGCCTGTTCAGGAGAGCAGCTTTTCAGTTTAACGGCCACTCCCCTGCACCACAACTGCAGCCGCACAGCTCAGATCCACCATAACTTTTTACAGTTACAATTCACAATGAAATGCAAATTTCAGTGGAACATTAAAGATCGTGTCCCCTTTGCACTTTATGCGAGGACTTGATGCCCCGGCTCAATGCGAGTCCATTTGTAGTAAACTGTGTCAATATGTTTCCGCATCAATGTCACCAAGTCAAATCGCTGCAGTTAGTTGTACTTGAAGATTAAGGTGATTCTTATTTTAGCTGCGGAACGTGGCAGGCTGCCATCTCGTAAGGTCTAGTCGTTTAGCCGCTGCCATAAGCCCTGCCCGGGTTTATTTTTCAAATCCAGTAGTTGAATCTAGTAGACTTTCATTCAGTTATCATGATATTAAGCCTATTTCCATTCTTGTGATTGTATAGTCAGGTTATGTGTTCAGACATTTATGTCACTCAACTTGAAAATTAAAGCGAAACAAATGAAGGGAGAACAACAGAAAGGATAAAGTAAATAGATGGCTGGGCAGGACAAATTTACAGACTGTACGAGCTGAATGGATGTGCACTAATTGAGACAAATGAACAACAGCAGAGAGGTGTGAGAGAGAGACGACAGTGAATTTATCTAGTCCATCTTTTGCCCTTTTGCCTCACTGTTTTTTAAATCCACATCCTGGTTTTAGTCAAGCATCGCTCTTGAATAACAATATAGAGCGCAGCACATCCCATCTCCCTATTCTCATACATTTAGAATCTATAAATCATGTATGGCAAACCTCCTTGTTAAATGAGGTTATACAATGGGAGTCATTGTGAAATGCTCGCTTCTTCCATTTATTCTGCATGTCACACACTAATACAGCAGGGAGTTCTTTCTTAAGTATTACACAGTGCAAATAAAATTAGTTTATTCTCGCACAAAACTCAGTGTCTTTCAGCCGAGTAGTTACAAAGCCATTTCTTGTATTTTCTGACAGTGTGATAAATGCAGAAATTGATTTTTCTTTCTAAACACTGACTCTCGCACATGGAGCCAAAACCTTGCAGTGGCAAAGCATGCACAGTTTTGTTTTTTAAATTAAAATATTCACTTACAGCAACAGAATTAAGACAGGTTCGGCCCTGCATATAAACAAATTATTATTAGATTAATTAATTCCATGTGACGGTTAGCTACAACTAGTGGATGAATAGTTCAGTTTGATAGCTAATGGATGCATTTGAAATATTTTATTTTGTTTATATAGTTCGGCAAAGGTAATGTATAAATGGTTGAAATTGTTAGTTAATAGATAAATTGTATTAAAAAAGATGGGCACATCTATCAATACACAACATACAGTATGTACCAAAAATTAGGTGAGCATTCCTATAAAAGAATCTTTTGACCCGATACTAGGCCGTGCCTCTTTATCACTATCTGTAGCCTTCCTCTGTCGCCTTCGGAGTTGCCTTCGTTCTTAGACGAGCCTATCAATCTCCAGTTACCGCCTTGACTTCATCACCTCTAAGGGTAACTTTTCCCACGACCTCCAAACCTTTCCGCACCATACTGATAAATGAAATCTCCCAACTTCTTTTCCACTGTCCCTTTCAGCCCTTTCCGGTTTCCACCTGAACATGAATTAACAGTTGCCAATGTGCCCTTCTAACAAGCCCTAGGCCAGTTCTCTTTGGGTTTTTTGCTGATCATTCCTCTTTTTGCTGCCGACTCTTAGCGCTCCCCTCTGCCCTGCCGTTCGCTAATACCTTCTTCCTCCTCCTCTGTGGTAGGGATGCTGATGTCCTGATGTAACTTCAGTTACTAGCTTTGTTGCCGGACTTCACCTTACTGATTTTACTGACTTCTTAAGAAGTACCAATCAATATAAGTTCCCTAACCAATACCCTCTTCACCTGTTCTTAAGTACCTTTTTCCCCTCGGTTTAAAACTATTGAATAAACACCAAAAATATAAACATGCAGTATAAATGGCTGAAACATCCAGCATCTGCCATTTTAGGTGGTAATATAACTGCAAGCCCCAAACAGACATTAACTAAACTGTATTGTTGGTGTTAATGAAGGGGTACTTGAGTTTTTTTGTCTGGACTGTAGACATATAAGGGCATACCAGACAAAAATGGTTGACACCACTGTTCTAGAGGTAAGAGAACTATGTTGATTATGTCTGCATATACAAAAGATATGTCCGATGTTTAAGGGAGTAAATCAGAGCACCGGATTATCATCCAGCAACACTTCTTTTACAATGCCGGCCATGTTCAGCATGTCTAACATGCTCGGACACCACAGTGACGTTCAGACTATGAAGCCTTGATCTTTGCTCCTCTCTTTAAAAAAAATAAATAATGTAGTGACCTTGTCAGTACATGTTGGTAAAACGCCCCGTGGCTGTGCGACTGTGATAGAACTACTAATCTGGGGGTCAGATGTTGCAGACATGAGCTTTAAATTACTGTGGTGACACAGAACCACAGAATCAACAACTATTGTGACATCACAGCTACGCAGTCTTATTATCATATTTATAGAAACTAGATGGTGGTTGCGTTGGGCTGCAGGCTTAGAAGTGTGCTTGATTCAGCATCGGAGGAGTTTTGATATCAAGCCGTTGCTTTCTGCACGAACTTAAAATGGATCGAGCAAGTTGTAATTTGAAAAGTTTATACAGAAAGAGCGGAGCTTTTATTTATATAATACTTGAACTGAAAAAGGCGAACACTGGTCAGTTTTATTAAAAAACGTGGTCTAAAGAATGGTAGAAGGGCTGACCGTGGCCTTCAACTCCCACAAGCGTTGCTGTTTTGTAGGCATTTGATCAAAACCTTAAAGGCGTATTGATTATTTTTATTTTGTGCTTTGAGATCACCAACACTCTTTAAACCGAAAGTCAAGCTGTTGTCTTAAATAATTTTCGAGCATGCTCTACAGTAATTCGTGCCTGTTGTTTGGACATCCGCACACACGCCTCTGGCTGTTGGCAAAGTTAGTCCTGGTCTACCGCGTGATTTGATTTTTGATCCGCATTGACAGACAATTATTCTGCACCGCACGATGAGCGCTGAACTGTTTTGAAGAAGCGTTGTGATTGGTTAATGAGTTGGAAAGGAAAAGCTTCTTGATCTCATTTCCAGTGCTTAATTAACCTTGGAGTTGGAGATTTCCCCCCGGTGCTGGGGACAAGGCAGGGTTACCTCACTCTTTCTCTCCGTCTTTGTCTCCATCTTGCTCTCTCGGATGTATGACTCTCCCCTGCAATGACAAAAGGATGTTTAGCTCTCCGTGCGTGTGTGTCCTTCTCGAGGCAACAACCCCTTTATTGACTGATTTATGAGTGCAAATATTCACGTGCGGCGCTTCCACATGCACAGATGTTCAAACATGTGCACCGATATCTATGTCTTGTGCTCACATATATCTCCTTAAGTCTAGAATAAAATGATATAAATAGCACCACTGCCCCCCCACCACCGCCAACCCCACCATCCCTCTTCACTCTCCTCCTCCTCTGACTCTCTCCCCGGGCCAGCCCAGTTCTGTGGCCCCGGGGGTATGAACCCAGTTCTGACAGAATTGATCTCTGTTTCCTCGTCTCCCTCCCTCTGTCCGTCTGCACCCTTGGGCCCACGAGGACTAGCCCGACACCCAGCCTCCACAGCCGGCTCCGCACCAGGCCAGTATGTCTTGTCTCCCGCCCTCCTTCCTGTCCTCTCTTATATTCTCCTTCCCTCCTCCCTCCCTCCCTCCCCTCCTCCCTCCTTCCATCTGGCCCTCTGTACTCCATGTATCCTTTCCTCTCTAGCATCGTCTACCATTTCATCTTTCATTTCTTATTCTCTTCTTGTAAAATTGCTTTTTTCCACTCATGTCCTCTCTGTCCATTACCTTCCCCTGTTCATCTCTCCACACTAAACAGTGTTGTTCATTAAATGTATATTTTGTTTGTGGTCCAAAATATTTAATTTCAAAGTTTGACCAAAGTGTTATTTCCTTTTTGGATTGAGTTGAAGTTGTTGGTGAAGAACGAACAATATCATTTCGAATCGGAGTCAACCTAAAATTAGTAGTTTGAATTAATTCATTTCAGCCACATCTGAGCGTAGTTTCATTTTGTGCTCATGTTGTTTTCCGTTGCTTCGTGCTCTAAAATGTTTCCACTGCTTTCAGCCAGTTATTGAGAATAAATCTGGTTCTAATATCCGCAGTTTGTGATGTTCTGCATGTAACGCAGTGGCTCAGGTTCCGAGCATTAGCGGCAGTGAGGACACTGAACCTCAAATTGCTCTTGATTTATAGACCGTACCTTTCAGAGTGTGCCAATATAACCTTTTGCAGTTCCAATAAATAGTTTACTCTGTTTTGAAATGGCTTTGACGTAAAATGCACGCGCTGTCAATACCACAGTATTTTGTTTCGATCTGATATCTTGTAGTACACCACTGATATTGATAGCGATACTGATAATATGATTCATACTAATTACTATATTAATAATGCTACAACATTAGCCATTTCTTTTCAATATGCTCTATTAATTACTGTACCACATGTGCAACAGCAGCAGAGAAGCAACGAATAGTTATATAAATAAAAATAAAATGAGATCAGTCCATTTTTTTTGTTCATCCGCCCTTAGAAAGTCAAGCTTCATTTAAATAAATAAATGATGTTGATTCAAGTTGAATACATTTAGTTAGAATTATTTCTGCATTTTTTGGAGTCAAGGTTAAAAATTTTTTTTCAACATTTTCAACATTAATGCCAGATGTTGGTCAGTAAACTGGCACCAGTCCCTCTCTCTACTCTTTCTTCTTTCCCCTTATTTTTTTGAGCTCCACTCTTCTGCCAGGTGAACCGGAGCCTCGTCGGCACCTGCGACCAGCCCCTCTCTCCCTCCTCCACACTCCATCCCTCCTTGCTGTTAGCTCCAGATTAATGCCAGGTAATTTGCTCCTCACCGTGCACCTCCTCCTCCTCCTTCTTCCAGGTGAGAGAGCCACGTTTACTCTCTCTTTTTTTTTTTTACCCTGCTCAGTTGTAACCCCCCCTTTTGTTCTCTTGCTTTCTGCCAAGTAAGCTTTCCTCATCCTCGCCCGTGTTCTGCTGTCCTACCCCTTCATCCTTGCCCCTTTCCTCCATGTCTCCTTCCTACCCCCCTCATCCCTCTACCAGAGACAGAGCCATATGGCCGGGTGCGGCCCAGGCCTGCCCAGCTCTCAGCCTCGTTTAAATTCACAGCCTGCGGGTCATTCTGCCTCTGCAGTGGGACGACAGACACCGCCACGGAGGAAGGGCAAGTAAAAAACCACGGCGATGAGAGGACGACGGGGAGGAGGGAGGGAGGTAGGGCACGACTGCAACAGGAGGAAATACACCAAGAAATTCTTAATTATAGTTTTTTTTTTTTTTAATGAAGGTGGACAAATTCTGTGTGTTAAAATGAAACAGAAGGGGGAGTCACATGGCTGAAACAGGTGGTAGTTTGACATTGAAATAATGAAGTGGAGAATAAATGTTGGTGGATACATTTGTATTCATTTGGATGACCCAGATTTAGTCAGTAATATATGAGAAAGTTTGCAGTCGTGAGTGAAATTTTAAATTTGCAGCAAATGGATTTTGTTTTGTTTAATCATGACTAAAAAACATATGCTAACGTTAAATATATTTTGTATGCCAATAGGACTGTATTAAAAATTATTTGGATGATTAGCTGGGTTGAATTTTCATTGGACCTTCCCTTTGACTAAGAAAAACTGCAATACACTCTCCAAACAATTCAAAATATATATAAAAAAGGCAAAAATAGACCTACACCCTAATTTTTGACAGGACGTTTAAATATCAAAATATTAACTAAGACCGTGTCTATTTTATAATTCAAAACAGATAAGAAGAACAGTTTTATTTGTTATGTAAAACATATGTAATCTCACATTGGAAGGCGGTAAAAAAAAAAAAATTCTCCCCTGCTCCCTCTAATCATTTTTATACACTCCCTAACATTTCCTGAAGTTGTTGTAGTGCAGTGGTTTTTGCCGCTTTCTGTGCATTGGTTCAATATAAACAGCAAAACATTGAAAACACTGGTCGATGATGAAACTAACAAGGCAGGAGAGAGAGCCAAACAGATAACCACGTGTGAGAAGAAGAAAAGAGAAACCACTTTACTTCGCTGTACTTTAAGAAGAAGAAGAACCAGCAAAAAAGGACAAGGATATCTGTAAGGGGAGTCGTCGAGGAGGAGAAAATGAGGTAAAACCCAGCAGGAATTAGAGGAGTTTGGAAGGAGCTCAGCAGCAGGTTGGAGAGTAAAGGGGAGAAGCCGGGAGGAACGCGCGCAGGAGAGGAGGAGTGGAACCAAACAGCGGGCATTAAAAGAGAAGAGGTGTGAAATTGAAACCAATAAATCCAGAACAGATTCCTACAGTTGTGGGAGACGCGAGCTGCCTCACACTTGGTCTCACTAGTGTTCTCTTTTTTAATATGAGCTGAGCCTATTGTTGTCTGAGTGGACTTCAGCTTGCCAAACATTCGTGTTCAATGACACTGAGCCCGACACCTGAAAAAGAGTGCGGACACCAATTTTTAAAACAACACTGCGCGTTTTCCTGAAAATGAAAAGAGGAGCAAAACATGTTGAGGCCACGACCATTGAAATGCAACCACCAAAAACTTCCTTTAGTTTCATAATGATCATCCCTACATTTTCTTACAGGTATTTCTATTATCTTTCCCCTTATCTGTCGCACTAGCATACATCTACTGGAAAAAAATATGGGTAGTTCACTGTCCGGTATACTGTAGGTGATTGCAAACTGGAAATTTTACCCATTTTCATCACATTTTCTGTCTTTTTTTGCATAAAAAAATATTTGTTTGAAGTTTCACCTCTAAATTACAAGCTGTCTGCAACACTGTGCACGATTGTGCACATCTCGAAGTTAAGTATGGCCCAGAAAAAAATTCTGCAGCCTGCAGCATGTCATTACTAGCTGACACCACTGGTTATAAAGTAATTCGAGCTATCAATCATTTTATGAGAAAGCGCGCCACTATTTTCTGTTTTTTTTTTGGAGGGGGGAGGGATATGATAGTGGTTATTGGTGGTTAATATTCATGCATGTGCCATGTGCTATTAGAGTTAAAGCTTTGAGGGTGCCACGTACAGAATTTAGCCATAAAACTACATCTTGAGATTGGTGTTAATGGTATTATTTACTGTAGCACTGGATCCAAAAACACAACAACAAGAATATGAATATGTCAGAATAATACATTAATGGAGTTGCTTTATATCTTGACAATGCAGGGGATTTATTCGGCGGGACATTGTAAGTGGGAATGCATTTTCAGCTGCTTGGAAATGTCATCACTTTGGCAACGTCAGTTTTTTCGATTTAAACCCCTCTCAGATGATGTATGAATGCAGCGCGGCAACATGGCACACGCTAATTGACTGAGGCATATTGTGTGGATATTTTCTCCACTCATCCGCTCAAGATCTTGAATACCAATCCCCGTCTCGACCGCCGCCGCCCCACCGTCTCCCTCCTGCCGCCCACTACCCCACCACCCTACCTCTCTGTATAGTGTCAGGAAAGTACAGCGCTAAGATTCTTAGATAGACTTTAGCTTCACCGAATATGCTTGTTAATATTCCCCATCTGGAGATCTCTTAAAAAATCTGATAAATGATGGCCGGGCCCACCGCTGACAGTGGGCTCTGGCCAGCATACATCAGAGTCCAAAGCCCCCCTCCTGCTTTATAGAGGGCTATTAGAATGAGCTCCCAGGCAACAAACCATACATAGCAAATGTGCCTCTTTAGTAATATGATAATTTATAAAAGGCACAGAGTGAGACTGAGTGAAGATTCTGCAGAATTCCCCCACATACTTTGCGCTTAATAGATGGTGTGTGTTATGCCTACTCTCCTCAGGACCGCGGCAAATGTGGGAACTCCTGGGGATGATGGAGTGAAGGCCAACCTCTGCCTGACAGCTTTTAATAACTAATGAAAATACTGGAGGGTAAATTTGCAAAGAGAGGATTAGGGAGCTTCTAGTGTACCAGACAGAAAGGAGAAGAAGAGAGTGATTGAGAAAGAGTGGGGGGAGAAAAAAAAAGAGTGACTGAACTTTCCTGTGCGGATTGATTGTCGGTGAGCAAGCGCATCGCCATGTTCCCAGCATGCATCACTCTAGGTGCTGATTGATCAGTGCTATTTGGGGTTGAGTCGCGTCGTGTTCCTTTCATATCAACACCCATCTTTGTTTCCATCTCTCTCTCTTTCCTTCGCTGCTCTCTTTCTGTTGCTCTATTAACACAGGTTCCCCGCTGAGCTTCATATCTGAATTTTAAAGAAACACACACACACACACACATCATAAACCGTCGGGATCAAACACTTAGAAAACATTGATTAGGTCAAAACACACACCAAAAAAAAAGCTTTGTGAGACTACACTTTCTATCATCTTTGATGCTTCATTCATCAGAGGCTACTGATGAAGGCAGTCTGCATATAACATGTTCACATTAATTTCTCTATAGCCACAAAGGATGTATTGTCGGTATATAGTTGGCTTACATGCAGAAAAGCTTTCATGTAAGCAGAGACAAGAATAGAGAGACGCTCTGCTTTGTAGTAACAGATCATCATCCCTGTGGAAGATTTTTTTTTTTATATATATGTTGTTGGGACTTCTCTCGCCGCTCTTTCCTTTGTCCTGTCATGCTATTGTAATGCATAAAGGGACATTGTCTTAATGTAACCTTTCACAACCTACAATCTGTGGGCGAGGGCATCAGCTGTTCAAAGCCAACTAGCCTTTTAATAATAACGGACAGAAATGTACTATTCAAAATTGCCAGTCATTTCCCAAACAATGGTTCCTTGATTTCAGACAAAGGTAAGACAAAAGCGGGCTTCTCGTTTCTAGCCGGCGACCGTCGATACGTGCAGGTGGAATGATGAATGTTGCTGGAACAGCTGGAGCTAGTTAGCTAATCAAACACAGAGGGATTGAAATGGTTACCTTTGTAATGTTTGCAGCTGACTCATTTTTTTTTTTCCATTCTTCGTTTGAAATATGCACTTGATGGCTGCATACGTGATGCTAACATAGTGATGCAAAAGCTGCATGTTCCAGACAAAAAGTTAGAATTGTCTCCAGATGGTAAACAGATAAACAGAATTGCTCTTGCATTGCAGCTTGGACCCAGTATGATAAGGGAAATTAGATTTGTTTGTTTTAAAGTAGTAAAAGTAAAATTATGATCTTGTTTTATCCTTTAAGCTGATTAGTTTTATAGCTAATATAGTTTTATTAGATTAATACTTTTTGTGTTTCACTTTTAGCATTATCAGAAAAAGCCTAACCCATCTGGTTAATTTATTTCGAGAGACACTGGTGGATTTTGCTGGATTTTAAATGTTTCAACATTCAGCATTTCGGAACCAAGCTTCTAGGTCTAATATTATCCAGGACCAGCTTCTACAATGTGTAGAGATACTAAACAGGAGATGTGCTTGTTGGTAATTGGGCTTATTACACATTACACAAACACATAACCCCATAAACTAGTGTAAAATATTTAGTTAGCAATGTGCCCCTTGGCCTTAGAGGTAGTACTTAGTCACAGACTAATTCTAACTAGTCAGCCAGACTAATGCTAATGATTGGAGCTTTTGTTTGAGCAGATAAAAACAAACTGAGTATTACTTCTCTTCCACACTTTTGCTCTTCTGTTTGTGGTTTTTCTTCAATCTCTTTTAGTGTTGAGCACCGGAACACAGCACGCCGCTTTAATATGTAGGGAAGTTTGACAGACCTGTTGTGTCTTGTTATGGTAGCTGACGTACTCAAGGTGAAATATTTTTTTCGCCCCCTCTTCATTTTTCATTTTTCACATTTTGTTATCACGTCTAGGTGTGTGGATATATATATCTGCACGGTTATACTGTGTGTCATCAAAATAGGATGTGAAGTCAGCAAAGTAGTTGACTACTTTCTCTGTTGAATTTACGTGGCCTTTAAACAGGCATAATTTTGCAGACGCTACATTTTTGTCATTGTTACGCAGAGATCTGCATCTTTCAGCTACACAGAAATCCACCGACTTAGTTTTCATCTGCGGTAACAGGCCCATTTATTTAAACCTCTGGCACCTTGATCCATCTGGGATCCCGGTAGGACATATTGATTATAAACATGAAACAGAAAAACAAGATATTCCGTTTAAGTGTTGATCGCTGAGGAAATTCACAGTTTTTCTGTTATGCACACGCAAACACACCTGGGCTACAGCAGTTCTGAGGACAGACTACCACAAAACACTGGCAGCTTTGGGCTATAAATGATCACAGTAAAAAACTCAAAATACTATCAAAGCTTTAGATAGACAATTTCAGCTTTATATCAAATGAATTGTTAATAATTAATAATTAAACAATTAGGTTGTTTTATCAGCTTGGCACAATTCAACTTAATTCAATCAACTCTTGAGCTAAATATGAAGTAGCACGAGCAATTTTTGTTTGCTTTTAATATTTTGGAAGTTGGGATCGATTGCAATGAGATTTAGTACAGGTATCACAGAGAGCAATGTAGATAAATCACAATCACTGTGGTGATCGCATGATTTTTCATATAGAGCCACTGCAGTAACTCTACACTGACGATTGTATAATGATAACTTTGGTGACCCCTTAAAGGTCCAGTGTGTAGGATTTAGTGGCACCTAGCGGTGAGGTTGCAGATTGCAGCCAACTGAATACACCTCGCTCCAAAGGGCCTTATTTGGTGCTAGTGTTTAATTTGTCTGTTCTGGGCTACTGTAGAAACATGGTGGACTCCACTGAAGAGGACCCTCTGCGTCTTTAGATATAAAAGGCACATTCTAAGGTAACGAAAACCCAACAACTCTTACTTCAAAGTAATTATACACTAAAGAAAACACAGTTATGCATTTTATATTTCTGTATATTCTGCATAGATCCACTACATATTTCACACTGTAACTTTAAAGGGGAACTGATTTTACACATCAAAGTGTGTTTACAGGTCTTGCATATATTAAAATTTTTTTTGTATGGAGTCTTTTGGGAGATGTGTGAGAAAGCTTGAGGCTACATTAGTCACAACTAACAACACATATCTCAAATCTCAGACGATACCATGCAGTGTTAAAGGGCTTGATGCTCAATCAGTGGAGTACTCTTTTAGTTTGTCATATAGCGCCAACATCAGGTCAGTCTGACCAATATTTACCTGCAAAACTAATGACATTCCCATCGGTCTAAACATCACCTTGTGTTTTGAGCTTACAACATGGTACTTGTACATTGGAATTGCTCTTGTTTCATTACAAAGGACTGTATGATGGGAGTTAAACATAAGATTTTATGGGATTTAGCATTCTTTTCAATTCACACACAAAATTAGATGAGCAACAACATTCATTAAAAATTGTTATTGCTAAAGTGCTAATATGTAAGTACCTATATGTATATACCGTGAGGTGTTACCTCTTAGAGCAGTAACTGTTCAAATCATTATCTTATTACTTTGAGCACACAATAGTGTCTCAAGGTTTTTAAAGGTTTAAACTTCCCTCATTTCAACTTGCGTCATTCTATCATCAGCACCTACGTTCTTTTCATTGTGTAAGCAGTTATATAAGGTTTCGTCTTTTCCGTGATTGAAATGAGCAACTCTGCTCCATTGTTTCTCCCTGTCATTAACGTCTTGCTTCTCCTGCTAAGATCACATTTCTTCACATCGTAATTACAACATCACTATAGAAAAAGCGTGGGCTGTGGGCTCGCTCAGGTGTGAATGCACATATTTATACGTGTGTTGACTGTTGTGCTCGCTTATCACGAGCTTATGCAAACTTCCCTCACATGCTGTTGTTGCATGATACTCTCTGCGATGGGCTGCTTTGTTCCTGGGGGATGAGACAGACCCAGAAAGGCATTATCACCTTTCTGCCAAAGCATAGGAATTCAATGAATTATTTACGTTACACCAGGCGGGCCCCTAGACAGCTCCGAGACTGAACAACACAGGATTCAGTTAGGGAACCTCGAGGCCAGGGGCCAGCCGAGAAACCAGGGGGAATCAGTGGGGATCCCGAGGTAACGAGCAAAGGGAAATTAAATGACAAAAAACAGAAAGGAGGTGTAGGGTCAGGGGAATGGAGTGCACATTCATACACAGATTTGTTGAATGTGTGTATGTTCATGCAAGCATTTACCGCGGTTATAACACACGCACGGCTAAAGTCACAGAGGAATACACATTTAGAAGACCCTCATCACTGATTTATGCATGTTTCCTGTAAACATACACACCTCACACACATAAACAGATATCTAAGAATACATATAATAAGTTACTGGAGTCCACACACACTCGTGCACACGCACACCCCAACTATCATCAATCTCAGGCTTCAGAGCCGTTCCCCCCTTGAGTCCATGGCTCTGTTTTTGGCTCTGTCTCCATGCAGGTAGGAGGTCTCCTGATACTCACCACTGGGTTAGCTCACTACGCATTAATGCAACATACTCCCCCCATTAAGAACCCTATATGTGCTTTAGTTCCTTTTCCTCAGCACCACACCACCTATAAAATTGAATTTTCGCATGTACAAGAACACCTAAAAGACTGAAGGTGAATCATGGCTCGAGCCAGCGCATCTTTTTTTTTTTTTTTTAAGACATCAGATGTATTGTTTGTGACTGCACTGTCTTTTCATCTAAATGCAGACTGACTCAGAAGCCGGTGGAAGCATATTCCATGTTTCCAGGACCACACTTGATATCCCCCGTGGGCTTTTTCAAGGGGTTTCTTTTTCTTTTGCGTGTAGGGGTTCTACACCGCTGGCCTATCTTCAAAGCTCTCACGGCTGAAACAAACATCAAGAATTCAAATAGGGAGGGGATGGATGGCGGGTTTTGCGCCACTTCCTATCAAAGCAAAACAGAGAGAAACATGTGATAACCTATTTGGGCCATGCTCAAAAACAAGGTGACCTACGTTGTTTGCTCGCAGTTTTTTGAATGAAATCAGGACATGAAACAGCATCCACATGTTTGTGAGAGATACATATTGAAGTCTAAATTGTGCCAAATTAATTAAGTAATTAAATGTGGCCAAAAAAAAAAAGCTATTTGAAAACTGACTCGTTGCCAAGTTCCTCAGGCGGCATTTCAGCTCCCTCAGAATCATTTCACAAGTCTGTTCATAACATATAACAGAACATGTTAATAAAGCTGGTGAATAAATATCTGTGGTGGAAAATAACCATGTACATTTACTCAAGTGCTGTACCTAAGTGCAATCATGGTATTGATCTTTTCTTTTTATACTACGATATAAAAAAACATTGTGCTTTGAGCATGTTTAGTTAACAGGTCTTGATTACAATAAAAAACATAATTAACTTTTAAAATATGATGCATGCTTACAGATTAGAGGGCCTGAATAGGTTGAAGTTTGCTAGAATTTATGTGAGGCCACCAAACTTGACTTAAAATGGAATAACTTATTCGCACAAGGTATAAAAAATCTTTTGGGACCTCAGGAGCCAGATGTATAACCGCTTTGTACCCTCAAAAGCCACACATATACCATTTCCAATAAATAAACTGGCAATAAAAATATAAACGCAACATTTCTTTCTCCCATTCTTTATGGTTGAAGTAAAACGTCTGAGACGTAGGACTTATTTCTCTCAGATTTTGCTCACAAAACTTGATAGGAGTACTCAGGGTAAGAACGTGCACATCTTAAATATACTTGACACCCGGTATGCAAACGCTTTGGTTGATGATGGTTTACAGATGCACGTGATTAATTAGTGACACCGGCGCTATAAATAGCCACAGCCCTGTTTGTAATGGCCTGTTGGAGAACCTTGCTGATGTGACACAGTCGGGGGAAATTGCACTTCATCTCTCTCCCCTCATTGGCAGGTCTAATGAGTTGGGGGGGAGCAGACGCAAGTATCGATATGCAAAGGGATGATTAAGGCCGTTCCTACGTACATTTAAGGCGAGCTGTGGACGTGGAAATCAGGCTTGTGCAAACGCTCCACAATGATTTTTAAGTCACACAGAGCTTACTCTGTAATTTAACATTTTGATAAGACATATTCTTTTACTTCAAGTACAAGAATGAATTTATCTTACTTGTAACAGGTAATTTTAAAGTGTGGTATTGCAAGTAAAAGATTTAAACACTTTTCTGAGGTAATACAGATGTATGTTTATTTTGGTGTATTTTAAGTTGCAAATATGGAGTGGAAACATTAAGTACAATGCTTTATAACACTACACAAAGATTAAACATGTACCATAATTGTTACTACAGCAGGCGGCCTCATTTAAATTGTGCCTACATTTGTGAAAAATCAATTTTTAACATTAAATGTATCCTGTTAAATTAAGTCACAACCTGTTAGACCCCATTTACTGTAGGTGCTCTAATCTCAGGATGTTTTATGTTGTCATCTATATTTTAACAAAAGGAAATCAAAGTTTTTACTCGCTAATGAGTAACGTGCATAGAAATCTGACCAGTGAGTTGAATTCTTATGTATTTATTCCCTTATCATATCTGTTTTTCACTAATAGGAAAATAAGTTTTTGAACTGAGCTTCTTATTTTACTTAATTAAAAGCAATGCTGAAGCTGTGTTTTCACTACCCAGCTTTCACAGGAAGGTCATGGGAGAGGTAAACACTCCGGCAGGGCAGGTGTTTGCCAACATGAACACCTGAACCCCGAGAACACTCGATTCAAAAGCTGCTCTACTACTCACTGCACGACTACTTTTTTTTTTTTCCTTTTCTTTTTCCTCACCTTCAGAGTAAAACAGAGTCCAGAGGAAATGGGGCCGGTGAGTAGTAAAGGGTGTAGTACAAGCTTGGCACTTTGTTCTCCACAGCTGAGGCTTCGTCCTGCTTTCAGTAGACTATTCCCAGATCAGGTCCGCCTTTCTCTGCTGTACTTTCCTGTCCAACTAAGGACAGGAAGAAAGTTTCCTTTTACAGGAACTTTTTTTAGTCATTTCTACGGCATAATGTATGAGCTGCAATATAATTATCACATGTTTATTTGTAATGTGAAAGTAAATCAGTGAAAAAACTAAAGTACCAAGACAGGTGTTATGTTGTAGTGTAGATAAATTGAGCCAAATGTCGGTCATCAGATGCTTCGATGATGATTTATTGTAATTCAAATCTTCCAGGGTCTTTATCTAATTTCTTCAAGGGCTTAAAGGATAAAAAGATTTTAGGAAAATGACATTTTATGATATTCTAGTTCGCACTAATGATGTTTTTAAATAGGCCTATTTCCTAAACTGCCTCATTTATTCAGTATTTGATCTGTTTGTGTCAATCAATTCTGGTCACTGGTTACCAGCTACACTGTTATTAATTAGTACTATTAAATAGTTATGTATCCACTAATTACTCTCACAAAGATTTCTCATTATCTAATGACGAATATGTAACTCCTAATCTCATCTTAAATATTGCATCAATACTGGTATTAACAAATGGTTATTGACACCCTGTAAGTGTGGATACTTTTTTACAATCATAACTGAGAAACATTCATTTGCTGATGAAGTCCAGCTTTGAATTTATACAAAAAGTGAATAAATACTAAAACACTGAAGAGATTTGTTCACGTGTGTAATCACATTTTGTTAAATATAATTACAGGAATGCTGCTATGCTCTTTCATTAGTTTTATTATCCATCACTGAATCTGATGACGTTGTTAATTGCTATTAAATGAGATGTCTTATTTTTGAGGACGTGGACTAGAATGAGTCAAATCTGCACTGAGGTCAGTGATATGAACACAGACGGTGCAAAATGTTTTAATATGTGAGGAGCTACTTTTTAAATTATGTTATTATTATCATTTTAAATATGATAAAGAAATTTATAGTTCAAAACTTCTATGTGTATATACATATCTATCTGCAGAGAGAAGCACAGACAGTTGTGTTATATTCACATCTATTAACAAAAGTTATTGTTATTAAGTAATTATTAGACAAAGTGCAGCATGTTGCACATTCAAACCTTTCAAACTGTTGAATACATGCCGGTAGAGAAACATTTCTTTATTACATTTCTTTATACTTTTATAATTTTTATAACCCTCACCCTAAAATCAATTTCTGTGTCTGGCCAGTAAAACTGGGGCTGGTAAGCAGGGAGAGGGAACGAGTAGTACAAGCTATGCATTTTGTTCACTACAGCTGAGTCTCCGTCCTGCTTTCAGGCTATTCCCAGGCCAGGCCTGCCTACTGTGCTGCACTCCCCTGCCTGCCTATGATTTGTGGAGCCCACTGGGGAAGAAGCTAGCTCTCCCATAGGTTAAAATCTGCAAACAATGAGTCCTATGTCCGTGACGGATGGCCTACATCCCTCCCCATTTGTCTGCGTTTTATCCCCATCTCAGAATCAATTGTTAAACCCCAAAGTTTGCTTAACATGCACTCCCTGCTATGCAAGGGGAAAAAAAAATATATATATATATATATATATATATATATATGTAAGGGGGAGGGTGCGGAAAATAGAGGCGAGAGTGAGAAAGAGATCAATGTTGTCCCAAAGTAGAAGAGTGGATGAGAGGGACTTTCAGTATGACTTTCAGGGTCCTAATTAGGGACAGGACAGCGAGCTACCTCTCTCTGTGACATTTAGCTGGACATACTTGATAAATGTCACACTGCTGGATACAGCCACGACAAATGGATGCATCAACAACGGCTTAATAACCTTTACTGATAGTCCTGCCAGGAATTCAAATTCTTTATCCGCTCTCCCTTGCATCCCTAAAACACCAGGCCCTAATAATCAGCGTCGTGTGTGGAGTATAGGGGGTAGATCCGCGTGTGTTTGCTCGTGCGTCTTAAGTCAAATTAAGTGGACCAGGAGGCTGTTGCCATGTACCCTCGCGCTGCATCAGTGTGTACGGCTACGTGCTCGTACGTAGTTTGTGCCAAATTATCTTGGCCAAGGATCTTGGCCAGGATAGCGACGAGCGAGACCTTTGTAAGCAATCAGAGAAAATGGAGAGCTGTAGACCTCCCTCGTATCTTTCTAAACTTGTATCTCTACTAGACATGGAGAGGCCAACTGAATTAATCAGCTCCCAAGACAGTTACAATCGGAAAAAGAAGGAGTAGAAGATTGAGCCATTTCTCAGTAATAAGATCATTCAGGAAATAAATGTCATGCACGTCACGAGTACGGAATTCATAACAGAATAATTACAACGTCGTTAAAGTGGGACAAACAATGTTACTTGGGACTCCGCGAGCTAAATCCTCAGAGATATTTTTAAGTTCAACGAGCCTGTCAGAGCTTTCACTCTATTTGCTTCATATTTAATGAAGAACACACTCAAACTTCGACTCCGGCGTGTCAGTTTTTCACCGGGTCTGTTTTTGGTCCCATTTGGAACTTGTAATTGGAACTTGTAATTGGCGTCTGATTAGAAGTGACACCCGAGCATGTAGTCGCGAGATTAGATAAGCGAGTGTCTACGCGGAGCCCACGCAACTGACAACTCTGTGATGTATTTAGGGCAAAACACACACAAAAAAAGGTTTCCATTGTGTCGGATAGTAACCAATTTACCAACACAAACTTCTGTAATGGAAGAAGTCGTCAGCTTTTACACTTTCTTCTCTTTTTCCTTTGTGATACTTTTGCTTAGGCCAGTGATTATTTTTAAAAGAACAAACCCCAAATGGACATGCTAAGGCTCTTTTGAAGTCTTTGTCTTTGATATGGAGAGTACGTACATAGATTTGTATTTATGGTTATCTCTGCATATAAAATAAAAGCATTTATCTGATTAAATTAACTGTCTAAATATATACGCCTTGGTTCGTCTCAGAGATTCTTTGTAGTGCACTGTGCTCTCTTTGGACCTATGCTCCAGAGTGATTATGCCTGGTTTATGTATGTGTGTTACTACTTTGCAACATGTGTGTAAACCTTGTGTACAGCATGCGTCCACATGAACTGCATTGTATACCTGCGTTACGCAACTGTGTGTGTGTGTGTGTGTGTGTGTGTGCGTGTAGCATGTTATAAAATCATGCAGCCTTAGCTGCTGTGTGGTGGCTAATTGCCTCTCTGGAGGAATAATTAGGTGACAAAAGCAAACGTAATGGTGCCTCGGCTACAGAAAAAAGATATATGTTATGTCTTGTGTGTGGTTCAGCATGCACTGCCATTTGTTTGCCGGTGGTAAGGATGGGAGGAGAGGACGTAGCAGAGGCCGTACATTTGGAGGCCAGAACCTGGAGAAAGAAAGAAGGTGCAACAATTAATTACGGCTAATTAGATGCATCCGTTATATTTACTGGGCCAACAATAAATCAAATGGTCAAGCTATTTTTGGTCCTAAAAGACTTGTAACTAACGCCCAGCGAGCGTGTGTGTGTGTGTGTGAATATGCTGATGAGGGTGTGTTTGTGTTAATGCACTGTATCTTTGTACCTGTGTGTGTGTGTGTGTGTGTGTGTGTGTGTGTGTGTGTGTGTGTGTGTGTGTCTGTGTGTAAACTGCTATTTACTGTTTGCTTTTCCAGGTGTTCAGAGCTGGGTCGCGACGGACTCCCTCCTCTTAGATTAATAATCCATTAGTAATCCATTTCACTAATGAGCACTCAGCGGAGAGTCGGGACCGAGGGGGACACGGAGACGGTCAAGGGAAGCCAAGTGCATAATTAATGTCTCAGCCAATCAGATGTGCTATTACAGTCGCTCCCTGCTGGAATGAGATGTCACCTGTCCAATAAAATGTGTGCGTTTATAATCTTTTCTGTTGAGTGAAATTATCAGAGTATTATAGGTATTAGTCAGTAAGTATTATAATTACTGAGTTGAGTGGTCAATAAAATTCCTATAGAGGGGAAAGAAACAAAAATGTCTACACAGAATAATTTCCTTTTAAAGTTAAAAGGAAGGTTAAAAGGAAGTTAGAATAAATAATAAAAGTATAAACTCAAAGGTTACGACAGGTGTAATTTTCCATTTTCCTAATAAGAATAAACTGTTTTCCAATAGTAACGTCAGTCTTAAAATTGTCTGCATGTCTTGTAGACAGTTTTATTTTCAACAAGCCCATATTACTTAAGTTAAGTGTTGTTAGCGAATGACACTTGAACAAATGAAAGTTATATATAAATATATACCTAAACTGTTTTTGTCTTTGATTTATTAGGTAGAATAAATTTTAAAAAAATAGGTTAAGAAGAGAATATGACCATACAACTATAATATGGAACATCAAATTCAGATAATTCCACTCAAAGAATACAAAGTTACAAAGTATTTCAGCTGAAAGGTCAGAGATCCTTGCACTCACGAAAGTAGTTTAGAGTCTAAACAAAAGAGACAAAAGTATCATACATTATTTAAGTTACTACTCCAGCATTAGAAACCTTCAACATTTCCCACCATGACATTCTTCCCATAATGGAAATCTGATACTTTAGCCTTGGTTATCACAAGAAATCTTCATACATAGTTTACTACCCAACTCTCGGCACGTGTCACTTGTAGCACTTCACAGCTCCTAGATAGAAAAGTTGCAAACTGTAGTCACGTTCAAGTCTGATAACCTTTGAAATAAAAAAACAACAACAAATGTAATAGAGTAAAAGGTTATATTGTATATGGAAAAATTTGCCATCACACAACATAAACATTTGGAATGAAACGTGTTTTGATCAAAGCGTCAGTAAAGGCTAACTAGATTCCTATCAGGAAGGACTGCAAACTAGGTTACATTTACATTATGTACTTATTATTGCTGGACATTATTTTTTAGTTGATGTTATTTGCACACCTGATGAGTCTATGCCCGATATCATACACTTAACATTTTGTATGCATTAAAAAGAGGAGGGGGTCTAACTAGCATTAGCCGTCTTTCTTTCTTGGGTGCATTTACGATGATGGCAAATAACCATGAAACCCTGAAACCTCACAGCGACGGGTGGTCCTGCACTCCCTGCAGTAATCTGCAATTTGAATGATGACATGAGGAAAGTAACGTGTGAAACAAAAGGATGTATGTGCTAATATCAGCTCAGTTTCGTGTTTGTCTGACTGAAAGGATGTGATTGTAGAGGTGACTTTTTAATGATTCTCAGGATCAGCTCCTCCACTCAAGCTACGCAAGACTTGATAAGTATGTGGCTGTCACGCTGTGATGGGCAAGAGCTGTTGTGTGCTTTTTTTTAATATAGTTCCGGTGGGGTTTGTGGCACCTAAAAGCTGTTACAAGGTCTGGCACATCAAAATGAGCTGGTAAACACAGAAGATTCCTCACAGCCACCGCCAATCCGGCACGACTACACCAATCTAGATCCTGTGTTTCAAGCCTAAACAGAAGATTTCCCCAGTGCTTCACCTGGCTTCCCCACGGATCCTCTCTCTCCTGTTTAGTAGTCAGGACATGATGGAGCCTGACAAAAGAGGCCGTTAAAAATTGAACACCCTAAGTGGGAAAATGTGGTAGGCGGGCCAATTGTTACCTCCACCCACATGCATGGGTGAAATCTGACACCCTCTTCTCCTCTCACTCCCTCTACATCTCCCCTCTCCTGTTCTCCTCGCCCTCCCTCGGGGAAGCCCTGTATCCCATTCATTCGATTGCCCTACATGATGGATGTGCAGTGTGAGGAATGAGCCATCTCCGGGGGCCATGGCGTCGTTTCTGGGTTAAACAGCATCCTATATCAAACCCATCTATACCTTCACAAGCAGGAAGCCTGTTTACTGGGGCGGGAAAGCACCACAATCCATTTCTTGTCAGGGTGTCTCGCGGATGCAACAAAAACTTGGACAGCCGCAGCTTTGGGGAGTGTTGTAAGACAGAGGCGGTGATAAATATGTACTGTGGTTTGGGGCGCTTCGGAAAAGCTTAGGAGCAACACACGAGTTGGCAACATCACTGACATCAATTTTAAATGAAATGAAATATGAATCATCATTTATATTAACATCGAATTAATGAAACGATTTGGTCTAATTATAAAAGTGTCAGATTCAGCGAGTGTTCGAGAGCAGATTTTAATTTTGTTTGATTAGTCTTTTAGAAATGTTAAACTACAGTGATGAATTTTAAGCATTTTTGCAAGTTTTAGCTCCCTAAGTCAAAATCATGACTCGACATAACTATTTTAAAATGGCTGCTGTTGTCCTTAAGTCGCAAACGGCACAGTCTGGATCCTGCATGCAGTCTATATGGATATGTACGCCCCTTAAAGAGTTATGAGGGGTCACATGGTCTGACACTAGCACCCTCGCCACATACCATCTCCCGGTCATACCCTGTAATCACATGAATGGGTGGAGTTACAGTAAAAAATAGACACGCCCAGGAGAAGGAGGGGGGTCACTCCGGTCACGGAACTTGGCAGGCAGTCGGCTGGAAATCAGCTGGAAGACGGCTGCCATTCAGCTGGCGTTCAGCTTGAACGGGAACTTTTAAGTTGCTACTACTGTATATCACATTAAAAAAAAGATCTGTGTTGCAAAAGTACATTTGAAACTTCCTCTGTGTTTCTGGCATGGAAAATATCAAATGTCAACATGCACCGATGCTTAACTCTCTTAACTGACCAGTTACCATGACTACCATTAAACACCAGCTGATGTAGAGCAAAACTGACTAATTAGCTGCTATGAACACTAATAGCTAACGACTATATGCCCCTTTTTTTCCAGGTGTGTTGTTTTCACTTTCTGCAGTTAAAAGACAAAATATTGCACATATGTGCCTAGAAATGTAATGTTGGAGATCACTGGAAGGATTACACAACTGGTTTTAATTCATCTATAGTTCATTTTCATATAGTAAAAAGAGAGTGTAGTGTTCAGTGTCGTCTTCTAAGTCAGTCAGCGTCAATACAAATGCACTTGTTTTAAAAAAATCTCCCTGTCTTATTCTTTCCTGTTTCAAAACATAAGCACCCGCGCGCTAAGAACTAATTAAGAAAAATCGATTCCTTTTGCAAAACAGCTTAAAATATGCTTACTGGATATTTTTCACTTATTGTAAGGAGGAGTTTAGTTTTGAATTCAAGACAGAGATTGATTGGTAATATGCACAATATTTCCCAGTGGGATTAATAATCTACTGTATGTATCATATCTGTTATCTATTGCTGCGGTGCAGATGCTACAGTATCTAATAATGGGCTGTGTAATTCTTGCATGTCGTTATGTGTTCTAATTGGTAAGCCATCGGGAATCCAACAAGGAGCCATGTCATCATTTAAAAAATAAAAAGCAACAGTCGAGGGAGATGACTGTTGATGGCTCTCTCAATTGAAACCCAGCTAATTAAATGAGAGAACAATACATGTCGGGATACCCTGCGGCTTAATGCTGTGAACGTCCCCCTCTTTTATTAACACATTTTCAATAACTTATGTAAACGGAAATGGAAATCAAGTCATGCCTTGTTATGTAAGTATAGGATATTTCTCCAAGATGATCTTTTTGAATCTTTTGATATCCTGCGGCAGCCTGGGAAATAAACATCTTTCAAAATCTTCTCGACAATGGCAGCCTAGGGATCCTTTATATATACTGTACATAAAGCGTACAATATTATTGTTATTAATATATCTGCGACTCGTTGAATATCTCAGAAGCTGAGGGACTGCGTCTGCTGCATCCTGGAGGATTCACATGTGCATGCATGTTTATGCGACTGACTGTGGCGTGTTTCCTAGCGATAAGAATGCAGCCTTCACCAGAGGCAAGCAGTGATTAGAGGAAACTCTTAGTCTCTGCAGGGCACCCCTGTGCAGTCACAGCCAGCAGCATGACACCCTTAATGTTCACACGAGGTACAAAAGACCTGTGGTAGTTGATTTTATCTGAAAATAAGATTTTCACAAAAGGTATTATTGTCATTAATATCCCACGTCTTTGGAGTGATCAGAAGAAATAATAATATTTAAAAGCTCTGCAGATTTTATAAATAGCCTCCATCCAAAAACTCTTTTGTGTCTTTTCAATTTACCATGATCCTTTTTTATCCCACCAATAGAGCCGAAGACCTGAGACGTTAAGATGATATTCCGCTCCATATTGTGGGTTAAATCCAAGCTAATGCGGCGTGGACTAACCTGTGCGCTGTGGGACGATCAGGAGTCAATTAGTGGGATTGGTGGGCAGTCTTGGCCAAAACGGTCCGAGCCGGTGACAGTTTGTGGTGGACCACCACACTGCGGGAGCCAGGTGAGGAGCAGGGGAGCCTAAATGAAATGCTAATACAGGCCACATAAGTCAGGGCTCTCTAATTGGAACACAGCTGCTGCAGGGACCAAGTATCCCATGAAGCGCTTGCAGAAGCAGAGGAACCAGTGGGTCACCGTGATCAGGTCAGGTTCTCTCTCTGTGTGCAGCTCAAAATACTTGGCCTAAAATGGCTGGTGGAATCCACGGGAAGGGAAACACTGAACACTTTAAAAGAACAAAGAAACACTAAATGTTGCTTGGCATGACATCTTTGTCATATTAAATATAATAATAATTAAACGACATAACAAATTAAATAACAATCAGTGTCTTACATTTCAAATGAACAGTTAAAGAATAATTTAACATTTTAGGAAATATTCAAATTTTCTAAATTACTGAGTGTTCATATCTGTCTCTTAATTCTGAAGCTGCAGCTTAGTTACAAGCTTTCCTGGCTCCAGCACCTCTGAAGCAAAAATATTGCTGTTTATCCTCCAAATGCATAAACAGCTAACTGTAATTTCATCTCTATCACATTTATCTTGCTTGTTCAGTATCCAAAGAAATTTAAAAACAATAACCACGTTTCATGAGGGGGTCTTTTACTACAGTGTTGTTACTGTAACACTATTAAGGTTATTTTTTAAAAAGATAGCCTTTCGGCTAAGTCTGGTGAATTTGGAGCAATGTTTATTAATATGCACTGTTACTTTTCAGTTAGTTTAGAGGTGCCCGTGCACATATTCTTTAGCTTAAGTCACCAAGCTAACCATTTTAATTTTAGGCTGAGAAATATAAGCAAGAGAAAGTGAATTTTCTGAAAAGTACAAATTATCGCTTTTAAACATTTGTTTGTAAGGTTAAAAACTAATTAATTGAGCACTGCTCAATATCCTGTTTAACTTAACATTTGATTTGAGATATTATGTAACAGGTGTTATGCTGAACAACATTCATCATAAGTTTCTTTTTCTTATCTAAAGTTTAATTTTCCGAGGCTGTCATTATTTATTTTGGGAAAAAGTATTTTAACCTGTCAGCTGGGTTGGCCAATTTTGATCTTTTTTTTTTTAAGCTGTTTCCATCTGTTTCTGTTTTTTAACATTAGTTAACTGTCTCCTGGCTGTAGCTTCATATTCAGCATCAGTTTTCTCATGTAACTATCAAAATCAAAATGTTGGCTAAATATTGTAGCCTATTTTCTCAGTCTAAAGTGTTTTTATTCAAACATCACAAAAGGTGATTAGCAACAAATTATAAGAAGTATTTTGGCTTGTTGGGATGTGCCAGACATGCTTTTAAAAAACCTTCAGCAATATTCAAAAGATTTATACAAAAAGAATTCCTTTTAGGCTTTGCAGCATGTACGCCAGTCTATATTCTTGAGAAAGAGAATGTTATTGAATTACAAGCCAAGCTCGAGTATTTTGGCGGCTTTTTAAACCTTCCCTTTCCCGATTTTAAACTTCTTTTTCGTACTCCGTACTACTGAGTTCAGATGAACACATGATTAGCTGAGAAAAGGAGTCTGCTGTATTTCAACAAGGATGCATAACTCGAGCTAAGAGGGTGAAACAAAGTGAAAAAGAACAGAGAGAAATACAGACTTGGAGGGGGGTAGTCAATAGTCTGTCATCTCTCACGGCTTTTCAAGTCCTCCAGACTTTGTCCACAAGTTTCAAGGCGTCCACTTTTCACTTCAGTTGGGAAAGAAATTTTCCGTGGAATAATTCATGAGCTCATCATGAGGACGACGGACAGGAGGCTCCTGCCACAGAAGTCTGCCTACCTTATAGACACCGATTGACATGAACCACCCATTAGGGAACCCCAGGTGGCGAGCCTTTAAAGCCGGTGTCTGTAATAATGAGGCCATCTCACACAGTCACATAATCTCAAGGACAGACGCTGAGAAATTTTTTCAGATTAAAAAAAAATCTGATAAAAGCTTAAATTGCTGGTTTGCTGTGGTAAAAATCAATAACACGCTCCTATTTTTTAAGACACCAAACACATGCCTACTTTATTTTAGAATCACACCAGCCATATGAAGCCTGCAGTGAGACTAATGTAGAAGCACCAGTACGCCTACAAGACTCACAGTTGCCTTCTGCCTCGGGCAATTCCTGCTGATTCAAATTCAGTCCCCTGACAGGAACGATTGCTGATCGTTTTTTTCTTAACATTTATCTCTGAGATTCCCGAACACAACAATGTCATGAACACGAACATGTCCCCTGTGCTTTTCTTGTAAATATAAAAAACTCAATCAGGAAATGAGATGCTGGAATAATAAGACTGTAATGTGTTTCAGAGAAAAGCGTTTTCTCTGTCTTGCCTCTACAGTCGTCCTATAAAAAACGGCTCTCACTGTCGTTTTTCTCTCAGCTTAATAATTTTAGTGTCCTCTCCACTGCCAGCATTTATCAGCCACTTATAGCCTGTGGATGTGGCGTGCTTCGACACCTCTGGACACGGGACACAGAAACATGCGTAGGGGCTGACAGATAGAAAACTGATTCTTTACAAGTGAGGTCAGAGGACTGTATCCAAACCGTCTGGCAGCGTACACTAATATCCCCATGCTGAGCAGCGTGGTGCTATTGAGCGCGACCATGCGCATCGGTCTCACTCCACTGCACTCAATGAGCCAAACCCATGGAATTGATGGGCAATGGGAGGGAAATAGGAGAGAGAGGAGGAGAGAGAGGAGGAGAGCGAATGATGTGCTGCACTCCCTAATGCACATCATTCCATCACATAAACATCAAGATCCTTTGGAATAGAAAGGGGGGCGTGAGGTGGGGCTTTGTTGGCCAATTCGCAATCCTGGATGGGAAATGTAAAAAGTGTTGCTGTCGAGGTAAAAGAAAACACCTTTACTGGCTGTCAGCTGGAGCTCCTTCTACCTGCTAGAACCCGTTCATTATAACAACAGCCAACCGCATTACTACAATCCCGTCCCTGGCCACACAAGCCTCCTACCTTTTCTTTTTTTTTTTAAGGGGTATTGTCTGCAGCCTCTTCCAGCTTCGAAAACCATAAAAGTCTGCTGTGTTGTATCGTCAGCCTCTGGTGACATTTGATGGACTGCCGGATTAAAGCGGCTGCAAGTGTCTGGAGGGAGAAAATAGCAACGAAAGGAGTGGGAAGTCAGTGTACCCAGACATGATGCGATGTTCTTTTCTCCTGCCACATTATCTAGTGCGCCTGACTTACATGCAGTAAAAATGCAGCGCTGCAGCTTTCATTAGTGCACTCGGTAAAGATTATGGCTCAATGCAGGGCTATGAATTATGCATGGGGTATACACTATGGTACAGCATGCCCCCCCACCCCCCATCCCCGCCATCACCACCACCAATCCCAATTTCCCTGTTCATGCTTACATGAGGAACACACCCACAGAGTATTGTGAATGCACAATGCAAACATTCAAATTAGCGAAACATGTCGGATCACAATGCAGAGCAAATAAACGGAAAGAGCTGTGCGATATCAAAGCTGATCCACTCTCAACGGGCCCTCCCTGTTCACGCTTACTGCACTTTTTTGATGATGCAAACCTTCATTTCTTCATATTCAGTCATATTTGTAGACTTTGCTCGGTTAGAAATTTGTATCTCTGTCTCTCTGCTAGGAGTGCAGGGGTATGCCCAGGGTAGCCTCAGCGTGTCATCGAGCCACCCTTTAGGACCGCCCACAAAAAACCTGGACTGAAAACTTGTGAAAAACTGTCTTGACCTCTGACTCTACATTTCATTATATATCGTTCAAAGTCTTTTCACACATTTTTTAGCAACATACTTAATATAAAGTAATCTCATAATTGCCTTTACACAGTCTTGAATTAGACGCCACTACCCCGACAATCAGTGATTTCTACAGTGGCCAGGAACCCTCAATGCTGCAAATGAAAGAAACGCTGCAAACAAAAAGAAACAGCGCTGCAAATAAAAGAAAGAAACGCTGCAAACTAAAAGAAACAGCGCTGCAAATAAAAGAAACGCTGCAAACAAAAAGAAACAGCGCTGCAAATAAAAGAAACGCTGCAAACAAAAAGAAACAGCGCTGCAAATAAAAGAACGCTGCAAACAAAAAGAAACAGCGCTGCAAATAAAAGAAACGCTGCAAACAAAAAGATGGGCAATGGGTTAGGGTTAGGGTTAGGGTTACCTTTGCAGCATTGAGGGTTCCCGGCCACCATAGATTTCCCATCATATATTTGGACACAAACGAAGGTTCAGTCAGGAACTAGCATAGACCAAAAGAGAAAAACAATCATGATCATGATGCATTGGTAGAGGGGACTGATGCCAAGCAACACATATTGCTCAGTGGACTAAATAGTGAAAATCTCATATGTCACACTATTCATATCACCTCCTGTTTTTATTTCAGAAACACCTCATGTTTGGCAATTAATTCCTCACACCTTTAATTGATGATAACTATCACATTGTGCATGACAGGCACACATGGGTCTCAAGCTGCAATGTAATAAATAAGGATTCATAAATACCAAACTAAATAACTGTTTTCCTGATTTTATAAATGAGGCCCAGCGATTAGCCCATTTGGTCATTTCGTCTTGCAGCTTACAGTCTCTTAAAATAAAAAGTGAAACAAAGTTTTTTTTTGTTTTTTTTTTAAGTTTTCAACTTTTCAAGGATTATGTTGGGTAGGTAGGATTAATAAGACCTGGGAGATTTCCATTTGATTTCCGTCTCCAGTTTCTTTCACATTAACATTTTGTGTTTAACTGAACTTTAGAGCTGTTGAAAATGTTTTTGGCATTAGAGTGTGATCTCAAAGGTTGCCCAACTGCTGTCGAATACAGTGCTGCGAGCAAATGGCAGGATATTTACTGTGGCTGGAGGTCTGTCTGTTTAATGACATTTAGATCCCCACAGCAGATGGTGGACATGACAGAACCAGCAATATAGTGAAATCCAATTGGAACACAGTGCCAGCCATAACTGTAATGAAGTTAAGCTTGGTAAATAATCCGGGAGAAGGAAGATTGTTTGGCTCTGGACTTTAAACGACCATAAAAGACAAAAAAAAAAAAAAACAGAAACAAAAAGTAGGCGTCATAATTGTCCTGTTAACCAAACAAGGCGATGCAACAGATGAGGGAGGAGGATAATGATGATGAGGAGGATCACAGCTCCTATTAATAAATGTGTTCCAGGTGTTCATCTAAAGTGAGTGACCTCTTTTCATTAAACATACCCCACACAATAATCCACCACCGAGCGACTCGACTGAATAAAACCATAATCCTGAAAAAGATGCATAAACACCACGAACCTTTCAGGTTATGTATAGAAACAGCTGTGACTCAGACGTGTCATGGCTATGACTA
>CM014099.1:21220892-21231945 GCA_004119915.2 Collichthys lucidus
TTACTCTTTTAATGAAGAACTTGAGTTACCCCTCGCTGCAGAGGGTCTTCACCCTACACAGCTAGCTGCGAGCTCTGCCGGCCACATGGGCCTTTCATGGTGCTCATTACAGCTCCGTCCTGAGAGAGAGAGAGAGAGAGAGAGAGAGAGAGAGAGACAGAGAGAGAGAGAGAGAGAGAGAGAGAGGAGAGAGAGAGAGAGAGAGGGAGAGAGAGAGAGAGAGAGAGAGAGAGCTACCTCTCAGTTGTACGCCCACTCCCACCAGCCATTCATCTGTGTTTGAAATGTCCGGCTTGCTCTACAGTGCTAGCAAAGACGTTTTTGTAACAAAAGTGTCATGAAGACTTGACGGATGTTTAAAAGACTTTAAACAAACCTGTGAAAAAAAAAGATAAGATTTCCGAAGTAGCCGTTCTCATAAGCACAGGCTTCATTTCTGCAATTTCTCGTAAGAGTGTGCAGATAGAGTGGAACACGACATGTTTGGAATATTCCTAGTGCAAGATGTTAAGGTTTTAGTATGTGTGAAAAGCACATGAACTATATGAAGCAGCGCATTTCTCTGCACCCTTAGCAAGTTAAATAAAGTCTTTCATAGCTCTGATGTATTTTTTCATACATGCAAATGCGTAAGTAGGAATGGCAATGTTAGTCTGAGTGTTCGGTCCACCACTTTGGACCAGATCAATGGGCAACCTCCCTCGCTGTGAAGTTAAGCCTTTGCTGAAGTGCTAAAAACTCCAGTTCCCTGGATTTGAGGCCTGGATACAGAACAAGTCGATCTCCATTAGACCCCGTGTTAAAATGTCTGTGTGTCTTGTTATTGTGACAACTGTTGCTAACCAACTCGAAAAGTTGACATGATAAACTAGCTCAAACACGTCCACTTTTATAGTTCCAGTTTGATTTTCTTACTAAAATATTTCTGGACACCAGAATCGAAATGTGGAGAGAGAGGGAGTTGATAAATATGTTAATATACTCGTATATGCGTTACCTTCAATCATTGCCAGAAGCTCACAGCAATAAGCTTAATGAGCAGCAGCGAGGGCTTTGCAGACTGCCGTTAAGGCAGTGTAAGAGGAAGACTGCAGTCACAACTTGGACGTGATAAGTTACTAAAGGACAGTACTGTCTGTAGTAAAGATGTTATTAGGTCTACATTATTTAGTCAAAGAAACAGACCATGATTTTGAGTTGGGTTTACATGTTACTGATGCAGATACACATATTTTTTTTATCCTAACCAAACCATATTGGTGATAACCAATTTATTGTATATATTTGTGTATGGATGCCTGTATATATTGATATGTATCAAACATTTTTTGTCTCCCCCGCTTCTGAATCCAAACCCGTCCTCCGTGTTGGAATGAAGGGGCTGTGTTGTTTGTTAGACTCTCATAGCATTGCTTGCTTAAAACTGGTGTTTCCCTGCAGAAATCGTTCCACTGCTGGGTAAGTGCATTAGCTAAATGCTTGTTTGTGTTAAACGCGGTGCCACAACAGGGTGTTTCCTGCCCCGCGGAATTAAAATGCGAAAAAACAACTTGACATGACGTTACCTATTAGATTCGTTGGGTGTTTGTGTGTCTGCGAGTGTGTGAGGGGAATACAAGGAAAAGACAAAGTCTGGACGGCAGCATCACTTGTGTCCCAATTAGCAATGCAGGGCTTTGAATGGGTCTTTAACCTTAGCAGAGCTTAATCATGTAATTAACGAGAGAGGAGGGGAAGCTGCCCGTCTAGCGGTACCCTCCTGCTGGAAATGTTCCTTCCAAAACATTGTCTAGACTCCATGTTTTCAGAGACAAAGACATCATTTGTGACCTTTAAGACAAGGAGAGGCTTTGCTACTTGAAGCATTAGTCTTTTATTTAGCCGGGCCCTGTTCTAAATTAACGTCTTATTGTTATTCGGGCTGCATGCGTGTGCATGCATACATGGCTGTGTGTTGGCTTTGTGAAGCCATAAACATCTACTGTGTGTATCTCTGTGTACTTTTGCATATCAACCCCAAAACCCCCCGTCAGGATTGCCTAGCCATCGTCTAGGCTGATGGCTGATTACCCACCGCTGGCATTTAAGTGTCGGTTGCAGGGCCGCAGACTTTCCTGCCTGGATGTGCCACACATTGAGCTGGCTGACTGGTTGTTTACAGCAGCCCTTGCTTTTAATTGCTCATCAAATTATTGGCTTAATGATAAGACATTGGAGATTGAAAGGGACATATGGATTCGGACAGTGGCCATCAAAAGGCTTGCCTTTGTGGTTTTTGCATCCATGGTGACTATTAGCCAAACAAGCTGAGGCCTATTTAGCAGTAATCAGCAGAAGCACTGTGGAAGATAAAAATCAGCCATGGCCATTATTTTCCTTTCAGCCTTCAAGAGTGACAGGCCTATTATACAGTGCATGGAATTTATGAGATGATCATCTTTGATGGCCTGGATGTCCGTCGTCGGCTGTAATGTTTTCTATGGTAATGATGCTTCCCCTCTGCCTTAGACAACAAAACCGCCATTCGCCTTGTGACTCCATCTCTGTGCTGAAAAGTGATTGTTGACGGCTCCATTAAGGGGTGAAAAAATGTTTTCTTTTCCCTCCACCTCCTCCCACCCACTCAGAAGCTTTATATTCACTCGTCAACCGGGCTTATTTATTGTCGTCTTCCTCTGCACGGGGATGCATCAGGTTTGAACTTGTCGCTTTGATGGGGACGGGGGGTGATTTGAAACGACCTTGATACAGCTCCTGCACATGGGGAACGTTATGTCACCGCGGGTTTGTACAGGGAATCAAAAGCTGTGGCCTGGAACAGTGCACGCCGTTTGTTGGTCATTATAGATGCCCCTATAAGCAAGCCACAGCTCTCTCATCTGTCTAATGAAAAAAAAAAAAAGAAAAAACTGTCAGGTTGTACATTAGATTTATACCGATACATCAGTCGTATGTGATATAGCTTCAAATGGGATTGTTTAAGGGTGCGTACACAGAACAATCAGTCAATTTCTATTTGGCAAGTGAGGAAAGACGGTGTATGATCGAGGTCCCCCTAAACACAAGGGACGCATTAACCCTCAAGGGTGGATAGAGGCAAAAATTAGATATAGGACCTCTCTTGATCTCTTGTTTCCTCTAGGTACCCATCAGATACAAAGCTCATGACAGAGTCTATATTATAACTTTACCCTTAAGCGCAGGCTCCACCTAGCACTCATACCATGCTGGAATAGAGTTGCACGATACCCACGGTATACACGGTACCTCGCGGTGCTAAATCATAACCGTCGCTACTATACTAGAAATTTTACACGGCGGTACTACCGTGGATTACTATATTACCGGTGCCTCTGCTCTCCTCCCGGCTTCTCACTGCATGCTACTCCTTTCTAAACAAACCAACATGGAACCGCAACCGAACTACACAGCTGCTGAATGATTGGCTGTTTGCCTGTTACTGGTGACGTCCAGGTATATGATAGGCTGTTTCCGCACGCTGGGTCCGCCCGTCTGTTAGCTGATTGGCCGTTTGTGTGTTTCTGCCGGCAGGAACGAACTCCGTAAAGACAGCTCCGCTTCGATAGAAACTCGCTTCAAAACAAACAACAAGCTAAAGTTCTGTCTCGCCCAGACACGAGACAACACACTCACCGTGGCAGAAGCACCGGGCCCGACGTCAGTGGCAACCCAAATTTGCTTAAAAAACAAACGTCGTTGTTTCAAACTAACTTGTACAAATACATTGCAGTTTATAAAAGTAATAATAATAAAAAAAGGCCGCAGTATCGCGATAATACCTGGAACCGTGATACTTTGTCTGGTATAGTATTGTGGTTACTCATTTTAGTATCGTGACAACTCTATGCTGGAGTATTAGCCAGTCTCCTGCTATGTGTCAGCGGTAATTTCATTCAACACAATTATATCTTGAATTATGAACAAAGAAGAGGTAATTGCTAAATATTTTAAAGTATGATTGCTGCAGATTCCGACTGCCAATCGTCTATGAATACATCGCAGTACACTGTAAATCTTGGTGCCGTATTTAACCTATGAAGATTGCAGAAAGGTGGGGAAAGAGAGAGGGGGATGACATGCAGCAAATGGCCACAGGTTGGATTTGAATCCTGACTGAGCCTTTGTTCATGGGGGGCGCGCTCTACATAGTGAGCTAACCGGGTCCCTGAAAATACCATTTTTAACAGTGCTTGAAATTCAAATGAACCATGTAAGCCTGTGTTTTCTGTTTTTTCTTTGGAAGTGTCAAATTTTGAAGCGTCACAGTCTGTTCTTCTTTCTTCCTTGCAATATTGAGCCTATTGCCGAAAACTAAATATACCAGGGAGATGTAAATTTGAGCTAACACGGCTGGAATTTGAACTTTATACTTTACTTACTTTAACAAAGCTCGGCTTAGCTTATTAAACAGTTTTTTAAAAGATTTCAAAGATGTTTTTTTCTTATTTGGGGTATGATGGTGTGTAAAAAGGAGGTTTCACATCATGACTGACGGCTGTGCACTGCTTGTGATCCCACCGGGTGTATGGGATAAACGATGTCACCGGTGCAAAATTGCAGCAGTCCTATACGAGATATTTTTGCTTCAGTGGGAAGAAATAGAGACATGTCATCCGTCTTCAGATATGTCAATGGGCTGTACACATATGCTACATGAATGACTTTGAACGTGTTCAAAGAAGATTTTGCGTTGCAGTGCTACACATGGTAGAGGCTCTTTCTTGTTTCTGATAAATTTGACCAGATACACCAAAGTGCAAAATCGATATATAACTTTGAGCATCCATGACATTTTCATTCAAATGCAGACAAATTTCCATGATATTTTATATGAAATGAGTGGAAGGTGAAACTTTACTCATTTGAATTTGAATTCTGCCCGGTGCAGCAACACATCAGTGTACGTGTTCTTCTGTTGGGGTATAAAATCAGCATGTCAGAGTGTTGAAGCTCCGCAGCACATACCATATTTTGAAGTCAAATTGCTTGTATTCCAAAAATCACTTCAGTGGCCTCGCAAAACAAAACAAAAAGCACCTCTCTCATCATGGACATTTATCTATTTCAAACTTGTTTTATTGCAGATTCAAACAACAGAGAGAATATGAAATATGACCTCTGAGGTTTGGATCTTTTGACACCTGTTTTTCACTATGGGAATCATAGCAGTAATTGCTTTTGAGGGGTCCCTGATCCATTTACACAGTGCTATGCTTTCCAAAGCCGGAAACATGATTTGTATTTGACACATGTCCTCTTTTCATCTCCTTTTATGTCTGAGTAGTCTTCGCGGTGATGTTTATTTGGGATAGATGTTGCTTTTGAGTTTGAGACCCTCTGGGAATGGAGGATTGATTTGAAAGACAGCATTATTTTTTATGTTCTATCTGAGGCTTTTACGCTTTATATACATACTTTTAAAAAGAACATTTTCACAAATACAATGTTTTCCCCGGCACATCATTTCAAAGATTTATAACTTTTAAGTCAGAAAATTAACTTCCAAAAAACATTTCATAATAAAGAATAACAATAAAAAATGATCAATTCCTTCTGTGGACTCGTACACAAACCCTCTTTTAGTCATACCAAACACTGAACCACACAAACACACAAGAACCAGACCCTATAAACACTTGAATTGCAATCCAATATCCTCTCTGTTTTCCTTCACTTTGGATCTTGAATATGGAGGTGTGCATTGCAATTATTCTTCGTTGAAACATGAATGCCAAATATTGGAAACAATATGCGGAAAGAAAAAGAGGAAGAGGACGAAGGAGGAGAAGAAGTATTTGTCTCTCAGCTGCAGGGAATTCATTTAGTCTACATCTGAGAGAAGAAATGGAGAGCGGAGAGGACAGAAAGAGAGCAATCAAACATGCCTGCTGTCTTGTGGTTGGTGCATAGCGGTCGTGTCATTGGCATTCAAACACCAATTGGATTCTGAAATTTAGCAAACATACCTTTTTCTCATTTATCCATGTCCACACTCTTACAATCCATTTATCAAAGCAGCTACCGAGATGATTCTACCCTCTTTTTTTCCCTATTCTTACATATTTATTCCTGCTTCATTCTCTTTGGCTGATGTTAAAATCAATGCCAAGTCCATGTTCGTGCCCTTGTATAAAACATTTCTTCCCAAGAAAGAAAACTTCTCTCCACAATGTGAGCACAGAGATCAAGTATTTGCTGTTTGAAATGTATGCTTGCTCAGACAGTCATGCCTCCGTGTGCAGCTGGAAGTGGTAATTCTGTGTTCTTTTGTTCTATTGTATTGTGATTGTTCTTCCATAAAGGACACAGATATTGAGAGAGAACCTTTATCTTCCTCTTTAATACTGGCTGATTTATCCTGGCAGAGCACAAGGACGATAGCCTCCTCAGGCTGTGAATCATTCTTGCCAGCTGACTCTAATCACCAACTAATTAATAGTTGATGTGCCGGCTTACAAAAACACGACTGCTATTAACCTGTACATGCTATTGATTTAGCCTTGCTTTAGGTGCTTCTGCGGATTCTACAGGGGGGAAGTGAACGTTGGGCTTCTGATACTCTAGGAAATCAAAAAATTTGAGTGTTTACGAGTGCTCAGACAGGCTGAGAGCTCAGTGTGGATCGACTTACTGTCGAGCGACATATTCAGTGTTGATATGAATGTTTATTGTGTATCTGGTCTGGTCACATCACTGTTTAAAACAGCAAAATGAATTCATCTGAGGGGGTGAAGTAAATCTGCACAAACTTTTCACTTCAAATTTAACTTTGGTTAACTTAGTAACAAGCATTCTTGACAGTGCCGGCCTTTGGGGAGCAAATTGGAGGATGCTTGCTAGCTTATTAGCTGCGTTGCTTCATCCCACTTTGTTTCTAAAGAAGGGAAACGTTCACTGTCAGTGGTACAAATATCTTTTAAATAGACTGAATGTGTAATCTCATTAGCAACCGAGCTAACAAGCTTGCCAACTGCTCAATACCTGTCACTCAAGCCCCACTCACACCGGAGGCGTTACGGCCGTGTTACGGCTGTGCCGCGCTCACTGTAGCAGATAGCCGCCAGTCTAGTCAATGAGAGCACTCACACAGGGCGCGTCTCAGAAGCGTCTCTCCGCGCCACGGTGGCAGAATTCCGTAGCATTTCTATTTTTGACGCAAGCCGCTGCTTAACCTCGTAAATTTTCAAAATAAAACACAATACGCAGTTCATACGCAACTTCACATCACGTTACGTCATGACCGGTGGCACCAGGTGATCAAAGATCGATCAAAGTGTCTCAACATGGACGATGAGAGACTAATTGTTGAAGTGGAACAGCACACAATAATTAATGACACAACAGATTAGACTTTTTATAATCTCCTCCATGTCGGAGAAGCAAAGTCAGCTGTTTGCTGTTGTTGTTTTCTTTATACACAGTTTATCGCGGGGTCTCGCTTACGTCCAGGATTCTCGCGTGAATCCGTAGCCATAACGTGGCTAACACGCGTCCGGTCTGAGTTGACGCCGGGCAAAGGACGCGGCTAAAACTCGGTGCAGCCGTCACGCTGCTGTAACGCCTCCTGTGTGAGTCCATTGTAAGGAAGCTTGTTAGCTCAGATGTTAGCCTTTCCCCTCTCTAATAAAACTCTTGGTTATATGAAATATGTATAATACAGAGAACCACATGCCTGGTGGAAGTGACAGAAAATAGAAAGTTCAGGGAGCTATTGTATTATTTGCGCTATTTCAAACTAACCTTATAGCAGTTAGCTTTTCAGCTACACTGATTCACCAGCTATCCTTGTAAGAAGTCACTATTCATACTTGGGACTTCAGTACATTGAGTGAAGTGTGAAAGGAAAATGCGCATCACATATTAGCCTTCTTTTAAATGAGACCCTTAATGTGACATGCCATGTGCACACTGTGCACTTTTGGCAGTTAATCCACAGCTCAAGAGGATTTATCAGTGAGAACAAGGTTGCAATAAATAACAACCAAAGAAACAAACCTGAGTCTGCGGCACCTAATGCAACTAATTGTTTGGTTAATTAAACGTCACAAATTAGTCTATATGCTCATCATACTTTCTTAAAATTGTTTTTTTTTTTGTCTAATACAATACCAGTACAATTTAGAAGCTGGTACATGAGAATATTTGGCATTGTTTGCTTCATTTTGCGTCATTAAAATAAGTGCCGATTTATTTTCTGTCGACTAACTATCATTCACATTCAGCTCTGCCTTCGTCAAGACTTAATTATGGGGGTCACAAAGTGCTAAAATCACACATCGCAACACGTCTTGTCAAGTCTTCAATTTTTAATTTAAGGTAGCTGGAAAAATTTAGTGACCCCCACTAAATCAGGTCTAATACTCGTAATGTGTGCTTTTGCTATATTAGTTCCGAGGTTCTTTGATCTCACATAGTGAATTCTGTCTTAACGGTGAGTAACAGTGCTTTGTTTGAATTAATATTGTGTTGGCTTAATAACACCATATCACACCCCAAAATCTATTTAAAAAAAAAGGGATTTATAATTTAGCAGTTTTTGCACTGCACAAGATCTGTCTAATTGGTAGTATGGCTGTATGGTTAACTGTGGAATAGCTGCTAAATGGTTTTAAATTGTGTTTTCTTACACAATTAACATTTAACAGCAGTTTCTAAGGACTGTTGTTAATTTTCTGAGAGATACATCTACTGTTTAGCTTAAACAATCATAATATCAGATAAATCAGTGCTGTAGCTATTTGACAACCTAATCTACAGCTTTTCACCACGAGGTTTCATTTGTTGCTGCTTTCTTCCGCTGATTTCATCTGTTCAGTTACATTAATAAATGAGATTTCATAGGAAGACACATCTGCGGTTAAAGTGCAAATAAAACCATCTCCCTGACGATGCATGTTTTACAGCTCGCGGAGAGGCCGCCGAATTAAGTGTGATGCAAACACGGCAAATTGAATCAATTTGCCTCCCCTAAATAGATGTGATGCGTGGAGCCTGAACGCTCAAATGAATAAGAAAGAATTTCAGATTTTAATGATGTTGTTTTTGTTTGTGCATTTCTGATGAAGGTTCCAGAAGATCAGGCTTAAGGAGGAAGAAAGATATAACAAGGCGGCGTGGATGCATGGAGTGCGGCGTCACGTGCTCCACACTGCAGTGACCGGGAATGAAGTGACAGGCCGTGGTGGGAGCGCAGGGACAGAATTAAGAGGTGAGCGGAGCATATTAAACTGATAAGTGGCCATGCGGAAAATAGTGAGGGTCACACAGACACACAAACATGACAGAATCCGGATGTGTGTGCGCATGTTAAGGCACATTTACATGCATGTGACCAGAAGCGCAGAGCCAAACTGGGGAAACAGGTTTTAAAGAAAGGAGGCCCGGGGCACCCTGGCAGCTCACCTGGTAGAGCGTGCACCTCATGTAAAAAGGCTGAGTCCTTACTGCAGCAGCCTAGGTTTGATTCAAACCTAAAACACTTCACTGCATGTCATCCAGATTCTCTCTATCCACACTTTCTTATCACTTTTCAGCTGCTACTATCAAATAGAAGCCCTAAAAATATCCTAAAATCTTAAAAAAAAAGAAGGGAGGCTCATTAAAATGTGTTAAGACTCACATTTAAAGCCCTCTCTTGGCAGTAATATTATCAATGATTACATTGCTTATTTACTGCACTCCGTTTTTGTCTCTTTGTGGTTGTTTATGTCTTGTTGATGTTATTTTGTGCCTTTTTGTGGTCATGCAATCACTTCATACAAATGGTTCATACAATTTTTTTTGTTTTGTTTTGCATGTGACAAAAAACAAGCATACAGACATCAAGGCGTAAGCAAATCTGTAAAGGAAACTGTCTGACATGCATAAAACACTGCAGGCACTTCTCAGGGACGAGCCTGTCATCGTTGCTGACATATTGATCAAGAGTAGCCTTCCTTTTGTGCAGACGGTCTGCAACACTTAATGATCAACGTGGCAACACAAAGCTTCCGGCAGCGCGGACACATTGACAGCCTGCGATTAAATCAGTAACAGTGGCAGCATTGTTGACGACAATGATGATAGCGCTGAGCGCACTTATCAAAGGGAAGGACCAGTTGCTTACCACTACTGCTGATGTTCATAGGTGCTGATAGAGGAAATTAATTTGAGCGAAAAAAACGAAGCATTTATCATCAAACTGAGTGGTCAGCTAACGCAGAATTCTGCAGAGCTCATGAATAATTGTTTCCAAGTGTTATGTTTTGCCTGTCAGTCAGAAGTGCTCGGCGTTAGCTGTAATACATCTGAATTAAGGGCCTGGTGGCACTCTGTCACGTACACCCCGTCGTAAGCCGTTAAATACATAAATCGGGTTTAAATGAACACACACACCACTTGTCTTGCTTGGTTTGCAGGGTAATTCATCTTCCAACTCCATGATTCTGTTATGCAGTCAAATTGACAAGTAATCCATTGCTGGTGTCCTTGTTGTCAACATTAAGGTCATTTCTGATTGTTGCATTGAGTGAACAGACTTGCAGCTTTGCAACACTTTGAAGGAGGTGACTGAAAAGACGGCAGGCCAAAGCATCGATACATAGTGTGAGAGTGATTTTGAGCTGTAGCATGACAATCTCCTAAGTTGTTGAGAAGTTATATACCTTTATTAGCTGTTTATGTCCTTATATGTTTCAAAATATTTATGACTGTAGTTACTTCTCAAGCATTCTCGTGGAAATCCTAATTTTTTTGGGCATCTTTGTTACAGAGACCGAAGGCCTCATGTCAGGAGACACATGTATCATATGTTTCTGAAGAAGCGTGCTCAGGCTTTAAATGAATTGAAGCTCATTATACTCAATGACTTTTCAGAATAAGCTGAGAAATAGAGAGAAAATCCGATTTGGTGGTTTTTTAAAACTACTTTCAGAAAACCTCCCAGAGGTGCTACAACGAGGTATAAAAAGATTCATTATTTTTTCTTAATTAGTACACTTGTAAAGGTTTTTTTTTTATGAAGTTGCTCATACTCTCGAGGTCAAGATATGAA
>CM014099.1:21231955-21599455 GCA_004119915.2 Collichthys lucidus
TAGTGTCCTCTCCACTGCCAGCATTTATCAGCCACTTATAGCCTGTGGATGTGGCGTGCTTCGACACCTCTGGACACGGGACACAGAAACATGCGTAGGGGCTGACAGATAGAAAACTGATTCTTTACAAGTGAGGTCAGAGGACTGTATCCAAAACCGTCTGGCAGCGTACACTAATATCCCATGCTGAGCAGCGTGGTGCTATTGAGCGCGACCATGCGCATCGGTCTCACTCCACTGCACTCAATGAGCCAAAACCCATGGAATTGATGGGCAATGGGAGGGAAATAGGAGAGAGAGGAGGGGAGAGAGAGGAGGAGAGCGAATGATGTGCTGCACTCCCTAATGCACATTTCATCCATCAATAAACATCAAGATCCTTTGGAATAGAAAGGGGGGCGTGAGGTGGGGCTTTGTTGGCCAATTCGCAATCCTGGATGGGAAATGTAAAAAGTGTTGCTGTCGAGGTAAAAGAAAACCCTTTACTGGCTGTCAGCTGGAGCTCCTTCTACCTGCTAGAACCGTTCATTATAACAACAGCCAACCGCATTACTACAATCCCGTCCCTGGCCACACAAGCCTCCTACCTTTTCTTTTTTTTTTAAGGGGTATTGTCTGCAGCCTCTTCCAGCTTCGAAAACCATAAAAGTCTGCTGTGTTGTATCGTCAGCCTCTGGTGACATTTGATGGACTGCCGGTTTAAAGCGGCTGCAAGTGTCTGGAGGGAGAAAATAGCAACGAAAGGAGTGGGAAGTCAGTTGTACCCAGACATGATGCGATGTTCTTTTCCTGCCCACATTATCTAGTGCGCCTGACTTACATGCAGTAAAAATGCAGCGCTGCAGCTTTCATTAGTGCACTCGGTAAAGTTATGGCTCAATGCAGGGCTATGAATTATGCATGGGGTATACACTATGCTACCCCCCCGCCATCACCACCACCAATCCCAATTTCCCTGTGTCATGCTTACATGAGGAACACACCCACAGAGTATTGTGAATGCACAATGCAAACATTCAAATTAGCGAAACATGTCGGATCACAATGCAGAGCAAATAAACGGAAAGAGCTGTGCGATATCAAAAGCTGATTCCTCTCTCAACGGGCCTCCCTGTTCACGCTTACTGCACTTTTTTGATGATGCAAACCTTCATTTCTTCATATTCAGTCATATTTGTAGACTTTGCTCGGTTAGAAATTTGTATCTCTGTCTCTCTGTAGGAGTGCAGGGGTATGCCCAGGGTAGCCTCAGCGTGTCATCGAGCCACCCTTTAGGGACGCCCACAAAAAAAAACCTGGACTGAAAACTTGTGAAAAACTGTCTTGACCTCTGACTCTACATTTCATTATATATCGTTCAAAGTCTTTTCACACATTTTTTAGCAAACATACTTAATATAAAAGTAATCTCATAATTGCCTTTACACAGTCTTGAATTAGACGCCACTACCCGACAATCAGTGATTTTCTACAGTGGCCAGGAACCCTCAATGCTGCAAATGAAAGAAACGCTGCAAAAAAAGAAACAGCGCTTGCAAATAAAAGAAAGAAACGCTGCAAACTAAAAGAACAGCGCTGCAAAAAAAAAAACAAAAAACAAAAAAAAAAAAAACGCTTGCAAACAAAAAAGAAACAGCGCTGCAAATAAAAGAAACGCTGCAAACAAAAAGAAACAGCGCTGAAAATAAAAGAAACGCTGCAAACAAAAAAAAAAAAACAGCGCTGCAAATAAAAGAAACGCTGCAAACAAAAAGATGGGCAATGGGTTAGGGTTAGGGTTAGGGTTACCTTTGCAGCATTGAGGGTTCCCGGCCACCATAGATTTCCCATCATATATTTGGACACAAACGAAGGTTCAGTCAGGAACTAGCATAGACCAAAGAGAGAAAAACAATCATGATCATGATGCATTGTGTTAGAGGGGGACTGATGCCAAGCAACACATATTGCTCAGTGGACTAAATAGTGAAAATCTCATATGTCACACTATTCATATCACCTCCTGTTTTTATTTCAGAAACACCTCATGTTTGGCAATTAATTCCTCACACCTTTAATTGATGATAACTATCACATTGTGCATGACAGGCACACATGGGTCTCAAGCTGCAATGTAATAAATAAGGATTCATAAATACCAAACTAAATAACTGTTTTCCTGATTTTATAAATGAGGGCCCAGCGATTAGCCCATTTGTCATTTCGTCTTGCAGCTTACAGTCTCTTAAAATAAAAAGTGAAAACAAAGTTTTTTTTTGTTTTTTTTTAAGTTTCAACTTTTCAAGGATTATGTTGAGTAGGTAGGATTAATAAGACCTGGGAGATTCCATTTGATTTCCTCTCCAGTTTCTTTCACATTAACATTTTGTGTTTAACTGAACTTTAGAGCGTTGAAAATGTTTTGGCATTAGAGTGTGATCTCAAAGGTTGCCAACTGCTGTCGAATACAGTGCTGCGAGCAAATGGCAGGATATTTTACTGTGGCTGGAGGTCTGTCTTTTAATGACATTTAGATCCCCACAGCAGATGGTGGACATGACAGAACCAGCAACATTAGTGAAATCCAATTCGAACACAGTGCCAGCCATAACTGTAATGAAGTTAAGCTTGGTAAATAATCCGGGAGAAGGAAGATTGTTTGGCTCTGGACTTTAAACGACCATAAAAGAAAAAAAAAAAAAAACAGAAACAAAAAAAGTAGGCGTCATAATTGTCCTGTTAACCAAACAAGGCGATGCATGCAACAGAGAGGGAGGAGGATAATGATGATGAGGAGGATCACAGCTCCTATTAATAAATGTGTTCCAGGTGTTCATCTAAAGTGAGTGACCTCTTTTCATTAAACATACCCACACACAATAATCCACCCCACCGAGCGACTCGACTGAATAAAACCATAATCCTGAAAAAGATGCATAAACACCACGAACCTTTCAGGTAATGTATAGAAACAGCTGTGACTCTGTGACGTGTCATGGCTATGACTAAACCTAACCAGGCACCATCCATCTAAAACAATGGCAGACTGCACCTGAGCAGCACCTTTCAAGTATACAGGAATAAATTACAGATGGAGAGACACAGATTTTCTATATTAAAATCTATATGCAATAAATACAGGAATGGTATGGAAGTGAAATGTTTCTGTATTTTAAGGGGATACCTATATTTTGTTGGAATAGCAATGGATCCCATAGTTACGGGTCGATCGTAGTGAAGAACCCAATATTGTGTCATGTGACTCTGCAGTCCAAACTTTTAGCCTTTTTTAGTTGATTTGTTTTCCAGCCTAGAAGCATTTGGCCACAGCAGACAGCTATTTTCAGCTAAAAAGCTAAAACACCAAATGGCAAACAAATCACCAACTAGCTGGTGAGCATCAGAGGATATATAGCAGGTTGTTATTTCCTTTAGATGTTGGTGGAGACCAGGGACGGACTGGGACAAAAAATCGGCCCTGGCATTTTGGACCACAGCAGCCCACGAGGCTGGGACGTGCACCCTAGCCTAACCAGCCACCACCCGCTCTGGAGCGGCCCACAGAGTGTGTTTGGGGTGTGTGATCTACTCGTTAATATATATATTTTTTAAAATAAGACATTAGGCCAGCCATAATTTAACAAACAACATTAGCTGTGCCATTATATTGGAGGCCAAGCTACAAGTGAGTAGGTGGATACTGCATTAATAAGTTATATATGTAATTGCCTGTTTGAATGCACAATAGTGGTGGTGTTCTTTAGTGTCCTATATAGTCTATATTCAACCTTGCCAAATCTTAACATGTTTTCTCTCCTGCTGGACTAACTGAATGAAAATGTCACCTACACACAACTGAAATTAGTTTATTGTCGGCCCAAATAGCACATCGGCCCACCGGGCAAATGCACAGTATGCCAGATTGCCAGTCCGTCCCTGGTGGAGACCAAAATCAGCTAAAATGCCGGCCCCTTCTCACTCTGTGGGTATCTAGCATTGTCTTGGACGTGCCTGTATAGCTAGTGATTTGATGTATCATTAAAGTCAGGTGATATAATACATTTACTTAAAGGGTCATTGATGATCATTGATGGTCATGATCATTTGTAAGTGTTTACAGCTTGTCTGCTGCCCCCAAGTGGCCAAAAAATCTGTTATTGCAGCTTTATTTATTCATTTTTAACACAGGGGTCAAACTTTAACCTTTACCATCTTAAGTTATATTAGTGTCTATGTGTCTGTTTGCATAATCCCAATTATAATCAGTCATAGATGAAACTCAAACTTTGACCAGGTCAGTCCTGGCAAAATGCACAAATACTGAGTGACCATCAAATTTGAATGCTACGTGTTGAAAGGTCTGTGTTTAAAGCTCTGCTTATAAAAGCATTCACACGTAAAGCAGCTGTATGAAAGGGGGGAAAAAAGAGCAAATGTGTAAATCACTCCAAATTCAGAGGAAATAGCAATTTTGAAGAAAACTGTCATTTTTGAATTGCACCCTCTATTACCTCGCTCTTCCCTCTGCAAACATTATTTATGTAAGCAGGCATGGTTTTGAATGATAAGTGGTTCCTTTAATCAGTCTCTCCGTAAACCATCAGCGGGTTGTTTACCCCGCCTTTTAAGCTCTTGATACTAAATCAAAAGCTGGTTGTATTTTTTCCTTGTGACTCCTGCAAAAGGCTCGCTTGTTGTCCATCAGTCTTGTCACTGCTAACTAACAACCCCGAGCATGTACAGCTTCCTGTTCAGCAGTATGTAAAGACACACTCTGCTCAGACAGAGCTCACATGTGTCTGCTTAGATAACCCGGAGGCTTCGGGCTGCTCACAATATTGCTGCCACCATCGTTTTCCCATCACGTATCAACCTGATCTTCAGAAAGCCGTGACAGCCTCCCTCTGATTTATTACCCAGTCTGTTTACATTGCACTTTTCTAAATTTCAGCAAATTTTGTTTTTTATGCCTATGGTTATAAAGCGGTGATACCTGTAAAGAATAAAGCGAAGAAACGTTACTTCCATTTTTAGCCCCTCGTTTCTCTCTGTTGCGTCCTGTTGACCCCTGGGTTCTTGGCAGGCTGGCCAGTGTTGATTTTAGCCCACAATCAATTCATTTTAATCACAATGGGCAGTGCAGGGAGCGGCGTGCTAATTGATTGGCAGGTATTTGCATATACAGTATGCAACAAAATGTCACGACCGGCCTTGGTGGTGACCTGTGTGGGCTGTTGGCAAAACAAACTGATGAGGGTAATTTATCATGCGGCTTGTGCTTTGCTGAGCAGGGGCCGCCGCGCCCACTATTGTTAGCGTCGCCAGTCACCTGTCACGCCACGGTGGGCACGAGGAGAGGAGAGAGACGAAAGGGGGTAGACAGGAGAGGAGAGGGAGGAGGATGGAGACGTAAAGGTAAAGAAGGAGAGAGATGATGTGCCGAGGGGAGAGGAAGATGAGGACGATACTGTTGGTGAAATGTCAGACATTCACCGCCGCTGCCGATCAGTAGATAGAGCATGGATGCCCATGTTAGTCAGTATACCATGAAAATATGTTGTTGTTGCGTGGCTGGCTGAGATACAGGGGCGCACAATTAGGGTCAAAATGAGAATTATACTTTTTTTTTCCCACTAAGAACTGAGATTTCCTTCCGTGATAAAAAACACAATTTAATAAAAACATCCTGGATACATATTCTCATCATGCAGACAGAATAAACAACATGCCCACCGCGTAAGTATACACAGCTTACCTATAGCCAGATGTAACTTGTAGCCTAAAACACTGTCGAGTCATGGTTTCTGATCTGCTGTTATAAAACCATTTTTGACTCCCCCAAACTCCAGCAGACCTGACCCTGCTTCAGTCCTGTGTGATCCCGTGGTTCATAAATCTGACTCAAAATGTTGCATTTTTCACTTTTTATTAGATCTGACATTACTGAGTCAATTCACTGACTTATGGCTCTTCTCGTGCTGTCACAATACATTTGCTGCTTTACCCCAACCACGCAATTGTCACTTTTGGCTACGTTGGCCACTTCTCTAATGTATGACATAATATAAAGAACAGCTGCGCACAGTCATTTGTCAGGAAAAGCTTTAATCTCTTGTTTTGGAGTGTTGATCCAAGGCTAATCATTGGCTAATTAGGGTTAGGGTTAACACAGCAAACTGATATCAGTCCTCTGTCACTGCTGGCAGGATGGTCCCCCCACCAAACTGTCATAGTAACACATTATTACTGAGTTTATTATCTGCAGTGCAGAGTTTAAAGGTGCAGATTCACTGGATCTTTTCATGATTCTGAGCTTTTTCTCTCCCCACTTTACAGTCCATTGTCTCACACACGTATTTGATTTATGCGCAACAACTTCCTCCCTGCCCCTTTGTCTTCTTGTGCACACAGAGTACCGCACACTGGCCATTTGTTAATACAGCTTAGGGAGAAATTGGAGTGCTCGGTTTGATCTAACGCGGCACGATCGTTGAATAAAAATGAGGCCGCATAGGTGCTCGAATCAAGATTTGACTTTTAGCGCAGCCGTTTTCCACACAAAACAGAGTAACGTTCTGGCGCTGTAGTTCAATATGAAAAGTGACATCAGCAAGATGAAGGCTTTGATTCCCTTTCGCACCATCATGTCCGGCGAACACTAAATATCGGATGCCCTACTGAACTGAAAACCAATGGGATGAAAAAAATTCTGTCTGTCAGATTTTAAAAAATACATCTCTACAGGTATGTGTGAATGTGGATCAATAAAAGTGTTGGATGCTCTCCTGTGAAATAACCAAGCAGGTGAGGCCGGGTGGCTGCATCATTACTCTCACTGTTATTACAACTGTACGGAGTCTGCAGAAATCCTCCTGTGTACAGGCTGCACTTATAAGGTAAACATTTGGTCATCATCACCATAATTATGCCCAAGTACAAGTCCCCATGCACAGCCTGAGCAGAAATATAGTTAGGGGGCTAAAGGGAGCCAATGCAACTCATTAATAGTGTGCCAGACTCACCGTGATAACATTGGATCTAATTCCTGGGAGAGGTTTTATTTTTTGACCAATTAGCTGCCTGAACAACCTATTGGCCATGAAGTGATCTCTGCAGGGACTTTATCAGACTATGCTCTATTAAATCAGCTCTCTGGCTGAGCGGTTATGTACCATCACAGTGCTTAGAATGGCTGGCTCTGATTGATGTCACTGCCAAATGCCAAATAATAACTGCTGTTATTGTACGTCTCGATGCTGCTGTTTCCTTATGACTGCATCTATTGGTTTGCGTGTGTGTGTGTGTGTGTGTGTGCATGTATGGCGGATACAGACATAACGGGTGATTTTTTTTTTCTTTTTGTGCATGCGTATGATAGGCCATTTTCAACTTTATGGCTGGTTGGAAAGATTATCATAATACTCAAGGGTGGAAGCTGTTCTGAATCGGAAATACAGTGTTAGAGTATTCACATTATATCTCCAGGTGGGTCAAAGGGCCTGGCGATGGGTGCTGTATAATGTGGACACGTGGGAAGTAATCGTAATGACTTTGTTAACTCTGCACAGATGGATCTGCTGACACGTCGGAGTAACTCCAGGTTTTGGAGGAATTATTTTATGAAGCACAATAATTGTTGAGAATGCCCTAGATTGAGATTATGTACACAGCTCATCTGGTTCATCCAGCTCTTTTAGTCATGGGTCATTTGCATCGTTAGTGAGAGTTCAGACGGCACTGTATCTAAAAATGCACGCGGATTATAACACAGCTGTAATAATGAACGTTTTTTTTATTTCATTATTTATTCAGGTTACTTTTTAATTATAAATTTTACATTTAAATGCTAATTAAATACGTTTAAATGCTAATTTAATTTAGCGTGCTTGGTGGTGCTGCAATATTGCATGTTCTTAGCTTGTTCTTTTATTTATTTATATAAACCAATAACACAAATGTGTGTCCCTGGGATTCTTGTGTGATTTTTTACAAATTACCAGGCAATGGTCACTCAAGAATGTCCAAATAAAACACTGTTCGAGGTTAATGTTAATTAATTAAAACCTTTTGGTTTTGCCCAGGTCGTTTTTGAGCTGTGATGCTTAAAATTACTTCATTTAGCTTAATCTATTTTACTACTATTGGTTCAATTGGGCCTGGAGATAATTTAATAAAAAATGTGCCAAGACCAAATAAATAGGAGTGAAAGAAATAAGACTAAATACATAGAAATTAAAAAGATTTTTGTTATTATCTGATTGGAGCTTAATGGAAAAGCTTATTTTTTTACACTTTGAATTAAACATTTTTTATGTAATTACTTATATTTTGAATTTACATGATGACCTTCCATTAAATTATGTCATCTGTACGTTACATTTTTGCCCTGACTAACAGTCTGAAGCCATGAAACATTTCATTTTTAATGTGTAACCCCGTCAAATCCCACTTTAACCCTTGTTTACTGCCTCCCTCAGCTGTGTGCCACACCAGCTGCTGCTGCTGCTACCCACACTACTACTATAACTACCTTCCTGTTAATCCACCAGCATGCACCGGTGCACCTCAAGTCTCTCCCCCTTGCTTCAACTCTCCAGCGCCCCCTCACACAGCTCACATAGCCCTGGTCTTAAAGGTGCTTTCAGACAGCGAAGGGGTTGTGTCAAGAACGCCCATAGCTCCAACTTTTTCAAAATGTCGCCGCAGCTGACACCGACAAGAGCTAATACCTGCATACTGGAATATACTCCTACTCTTCATTAACAGAGGACAGACAGATCAATGTAGAGGACCAGTATTAGAGCATCAAAGTCTGAAAAATACAAACAAAAACATGTAATTATATTTTATTAATTGTGTTATATTGCTAACCATTTCCTCTGTTTGAAGCTACAATGCTCTCTATTTAGCTCTATTTAGCTGCATAATGAGATTATATTAGGTGGACAGTGGACAGCAGCGGCCTGTGGTGTACAGACTGGTATGATCAAGGGGTAGCTGGAAGCAACCGCTCACTGTCTGGAGGCACCTTTAATGGTGTTTCAAAAGCCCTCTGCGCACTGCCAGGAAAAAGGTGGAGAAAGCCTTTATTTATGTATTATATATACACAAGGTGAATTTAAACATCTAAAATTAGTGGAATCAAATAAAAAAAAATACCCACTGCATGTGTAGGTTTTTCCATTATAGAATGCGAACAGCCCCCAAATTACAAAAACCCCCATGCACAAATTTGCAACGCTACAGCCCTGAAAAGCAATCTACTGCAAGGGGAATGAGCTCTCATTCCATGGACATGTCCATATGTAGGTCGTCCCACTTCCTGTCTTGCATTTATATTTTTCTGTCTGTCTGAATCACCTCAGCTCTTTTGGTCCATAATCCAAAGCCAAGACCAAAGCCAGCCCTTCTGGCTACAGACAAGCCAGCCTTGATCCGTCCATATGAAACACGATGAGAGGTGGCTAGCAGCAGAGAGGTTGGACGGGGTAAACCCACAAAACACAAATCACGCAGAGTCGCTGTACAACACACTTGAAATAGAGCTTTCTAGTGTGCGCTTTCATTACCTTTCTGCAGTCGGTGCCATGTATAAGGCTGGGTTTGACACTCATAAGGGCAGGAGGTTCTAAACTGCTATCATTGTTGTGTTGGCAATGCGAAGGCACACTGATCCCTCTGAGCAGGATGATAAAAATCTGTCACAGTCGCCTGCATGGAGGAGCCCATTGTTTTGGGGATTAAGGAGGATTAAGGGCGGATGCTGGCGACCAAGAGGTTTGAGCAGTGTGACCCTTTCACTAATCATTATGAGACAGATACAGAGCACTCAAACTCTTAAAGCCCAAGATCGCATTGGATTATCAATTATTCATGGCTGACAGGAGCAGAGTGAGTATGAAAGAGAGGCAGAGAGTATGGGAATGTGCCGACAATCAGAAAGGTCCCTGCAATGAGCGTCTAGAAATGCCTTGCATAAAATTTACGACCGACTAATAAATGGGCCTCTTAGTTTTCTCATATTTGCAAGCGGCGTGTGTCATTATTTAAAGCTTTTAATCTGAACAACATGCTGAGTTGTAAAACAAAAATGCTCAATGCAGCAACCCTTCTGAAGGGTCAGCAGGCTTTCATGTTCAGTTGTAAGCCGTGCCAGCGAGGGGGGGGGGGAATAACAGAGAGAACTAAAACAGGAAGTGAGTCAAAGGCAGTTGGTTGAATGCGCTAAACGATGAATGAAAAATAATCTCAAAAGCTGCTTTAATCAATATTTTTATGGTAACAATGGAGCAAATGAACTACTTCTAAAGGGTCGACTGTAGTGGGAAACCCACAGAGAACTAAAACGTGTTCCTCTCAGCTTTACAGAACATTTTAACACCTTTCAGCTCTTTGTTTTGGTTTTACAGGCCACAGCTATAGCTCGCTAATGCCGAGGTGCGTTACACTGGGGTAGCTCCGCCCCTCCCGACTCACATCTACACAGCAAAAACCGTTCAGTACACAATATGCTAACGGAAAAAGTATGCCTGCACAGCTAGACTTTGATAGTCTATCGAAGTGTGTGTCACAAGAGACAAAAACAAGTATTTTTATCAGGTCGAATGAACTAGCTAGCAATGGAAAAAAAAGTGGACGAAAAGAAATATCTAGCTAGCAAAAACGTCCTGAGTCGCAGAGTGAGGTGAAGTTTTTAAGTAATAACTAAGACACAGCTATTTGGTTACCGCATTAAGCTACCAAAACTACATGTTGTAGGATAACAATTTAAGTTTACTTACCATTTACATTGTTTTCTCTGGTCTCAAACTGGAGGAGTGATTAACGGTAGCCTCAGTCCGTTAAAATCAAAGGCCCGCCCAAATCTGAAGACCGCGAATATCAACCCAGTCTGTTGGGTCAACATATTTAACCCAACCTTGGGTAAAAACAACCCAATCAGGTCAAAATTCACAGCTACCCAGCAGATGGGTTTTGAAAATAACCCAGCATTTTTTAGTATATATACTGTATTAGTCCATTCTCACCGCTCTCATTAATTACTTTGCAGGAACGACAGAGCAAAAGCTCTTATAAACCCACTGTACACCACCCACTACGTACCAAATGACAATGTTAGCGACTAGTACAGTAGTTAAACATGTTGGAGCACTGAACAGCTAAATGACAGGACATGAATGCCTATATCAAAATGTGAGCCCACCAAAAGAGTGCCAGCAAAGTCACTGCGATCCATGAAGCCTTGTTGCTATCATGGCCAAAATGCAGCACATGAGCATTAAACTGATGTTCTCCCAAGAGCAAACATTTGTTATATGCAAAGCCTACAGATATGCATTTTCTTACCATAAGTGGTTACATTACGTAAACACATCTCCCATGCAGGAGTGGAAAACGCCATGAGATTTAGCATCACAAAACATGTCATAATCGAGACAAATATTTTCAGTCTTTATCAGCAATAGCAGGTGGATGGCACCGGTTGTAGATCCCAACCTCAAATCTGAACACGGCACAATTCAATCCAAGTTCACGAATTTCCCTTTTCTTTGACGTGGGTGGGTGGAAGCCTTTAAATAGCATGCTTACAATCTCCTTTCCTGGCAATAGCGCTGTTTCCTCCATCCTAAAGGCACTGCAGGCAAAAGAAGTCGCGATGGTTAGTGTGGCACACTAACAGTTTAGATGTTAGAATGCTTTGAGCTTCAGTATAGTGCTTTACAGTACAGTCAGCGGGGTCTCACAGGACAGGAGACATAGCTAATCAAAAGCTGCACCCAGCTGTTTCAGTCAAAGAATCAGGTTGGTTAACTACTAGGGACCGTAGATCTCTTAACTGCTTACTGCTGTACTGAAACTCACTTGACATGTCTGTTTTGTAATAGCAATATAGAGCATTTCATACACAGAGGTTGCTATGAGGTGCTGTACAGTCAGGTTAAAAACAACACAAAGTTAAAACAATAAAATTCAAAAAAGCATAATAAAAGAGATACATCTATACAAAAGTATGATTAAAAATAGAGAGAATAAAATGAAAAGATAATAATAATTCAACAAAAAGAGGCCTTGGGTTGATTTGGGACAAGGTTTGTTTGTAACATCTCACACAGTTCTGGGTGTGCCACAGCTGCGGGAGCTGATCGCGGCAATTCTAGACAATGTTTGTGATTTCACCAGACAGCGTTTCAGAAGCGGCTCTCCATGGAGAATACACAGCTGGTCTATTTTTCGACGGTCGCCAGAATCAGCAGCGCGGAGCAGATCGAGCTGGCCGAAAGTCATACACAGAAATGTCATAGAGAACCTGCTCAATTTTCAAAATAAAACACCCTGTGCAAACTTCCAATCATAAAAACAGCCAAAAAGGGAAACATTTAACTGCGTAGCATATGTACTCATGGCAGAAATACATAAACCGAGGACAAAAATTACCAAATCTGAGCAAGTTAACAAAGTTAACCCAACATCTTTAAAATCAGTTCTGTTGCTTGTACAAACCAGTGTACCGTGGTCTGTCGTTTTGGTTTTGGTCAGAACCTTTGCAGCTCAAATTCGAGTCAGTTACAGGTGCCTGATGGTATTTTTGGGAAGCCCGGTCAGAAATCTGTTACAGTAATCAGTTTTGCTAAAGATAAAAGTACAGTACACATAATTTTTTCAAAGTGCTCTTTGCTGTAACTAATGTGGAACTCACACAAACACAACTGTTTATTGGTTGGATGAAAAACTTTCAAGCATTAACATTTAATCTAGCAAAGGTTTTGACGAACAGCCAAAATTGCATCAAATTAGATGTTTTAACTTCTGTCAAGCCTTGATTAACTTCATGATCCTCAGGAGTGTAGGATGTTGTTAACGATATCATGTTTATAGATTCTCAAAATCATTTGTTATCTGTCATTGGTTGATTGGAGATGTGAATTATTGCTGGTGTTGTTTCACTTCAAGTTGATTATCTCAAAAACATATTTCTTCCATAATTACAATCCGCATATCTGTGACAAGAGTTCTTTTAGAAATTGGCTTGAACAAACTTTTTTTCTCTCTCTCAGTTTGGCAGCAAACTCATGACAGGTTTCCCGACGCCAAGAAAAATCTAATTGAATGCAACACTCACCTTAAAATGAAAGAAATTACACAAGCTGTTTGGTTTTTATTGTAGAAGCGATTTTATCAAACTAGAGAGAAACAATCTGCGAAATTAAAGTCAAGTGTGAACTTATGGTTTGATAATTATTTGCCTCTTCAAACCTCCTGGTTAGCAATAGTCACTTTTCTCCACATTTGTGGAGCCATTTTCGTCATGTGTCACTGTAAATGACACGGCTGTTTAAAAGGTAGTGACCGACTACAGAGATAATGATTTAGCACAACACCCATGTGTTTATACGTCACCTGCCCTTTTGTGCATGGTTTGCATGGGTGCCTGCTGCACACACATTACAGATAATAGCTACTTTGATGCACAAATTGCAGCAATTTCCAACATCTTTTGACAAAAAGTTCACTCTTTAGATGCACCTTCACCTTTAGTTTGAGGGCACGGAGTCCTTCAGAAGGTGTCAGGGTGCCACAACACCGCCGGCTGTGAATTGTGTTGTTGTGTGTGGGGGTCATGTCCTCGTCTTTTTAGATTCCCCGTCTTGAGTCGTCCTCTCTGAGAGAATTCGCCGCCTACTTGTGTGAAGCTGTTAGTGTGCTAATCGCTTCAGACCCACTCCATTATCAAGGTGCAGTGTTCCTGCAGGAAAGTGCAGTCCCTCACGTCTCACCTGGTCTGTTGGGGACAGTCTGAATGAGTTGATGAGTGCTGCAAGAATACTATAATAATATTTCAAGTCTGTCTACAATAGTCAAGTGCCTATATGTACACTGAAACAGTTTTTTGTTCTTGTAACCATTCATATCATAAAGACTTATCTTTCTAATAATGTAATTGTTGGGGGACGTCAGCCACAGTCCTGGTTGTGTGGAAAAGTACTGTTCAAAGTTTATCTGAGGTTAATACAGTATTAAGCTTCAAACATCTTGGTAAGTCAAACAAAGTGAGTATCCACAAAAGTCTACAGCCTTTTTATCCCTGGCTCGCCACTACTTTGATCCAGAATTAAATATTTCAACAACTGTTAGATGGATTATGTTGACATTTTCCACCAACTTTAATGGTGCAGAGAAGGTGAATCCTAATGACTTCTGATCCCCTGGCTTTTTCTCAAGTGCCACCATCACCTCATGCTGGAACTTGCAACAGCTGTGGTTTGGGGTGAAATAATTCAAAGGTTATTAGATTGATTGCAAATGATTGACATTCATGTTCTCCTCAAGATGAATTGCAATGACTTCGGCGATCTATTAACTTTCCATTTAGCGCCGTCGTCAGTTTAACTTTGAATTTCTGCAATATATATTTGGTGTATACCCAAATACCAACTAATCACAGTTGGCCTCAGCTGTGCTTTATGTTGAGCGCTAATTGGCAAATGGTAGCATGACTGTAGACGTTTTTTTTTTATACTTCTACAAAGATACATGTAAATATCGCAGCTGACCTAAAACGTGTTATGATTAACTATATGACTAAGAGCCTCTCACACGGGACTCACACAGGGGGCGGAATGGCAGCAGAACGGCAGCGGAATGGTAGTGCCGCGGACCTTTGCCTGGCGTCAACTCACACCGGACACTTTTCAGCCGCGGAACAGCAGCAGAGCGAGCCGGCCGTTTTCACGCGAGATCATGCGAGAACCCCGCGACAAACAGTGTATAAAGAAAACAACAACAACCAACAGCTGACTTGGCTTCTCCGACGTGAAGGAGATTATAAAAAGCATCTGTTGTGTCATAAATGATTGTGTGCTGTTCCACTTCAACAATCAGTCTCTCATCGTCCATGTTGAGACCCTTTGATCGATCTTCGATCACCTGGTGCCACCGGTCATGACGTAACGTTGATGTGAAGTTATAAAAAGCTACATGAACTGCGTATTGTGTTTTATTTTGAAAGGGGGCGGAAGTTTTTTTACGTTGATTCTGTGTTGGGTTTCCTGTCTGGTGCGCAGTGCTCCGTTGAAATTTACGAGGTTCAGCCGTGGCTCGCGGAAAAAATACAAATGCAACGGAAAGCTCGAGCCGCTTCTGGGACGCTTCTCGGACCACGGCGGTACCGTGCCGCTTCCGTTCCGCGTCTGGTGTGAGTTGTCCTTTAGTATATCAGATATTCCCTCTGTGTGTTACTATCCCTCCATTGCAGCTCAACATGGAAACACTCAAAAGTTTAGAAGACACGCAGTTGATTCGATGAACCGCTGCATTATAATGACTGTGAATTTTGTCCTCTTATAGAAGAGATTTCCATTGGTGGCGTGTCAGGAGGGAACAGGAAGAATGATTACAACAAGCAAAAGCTGTTCCAGTGTACACACAGGCATGCGAGTGCACAATCCTTCTCCTTCTCCTCCCTCTGCTTCAACCATATTACACATCAAAGAAGATTAATTCATGCAGGAAGGGGGTCACTTAACTCGGACTCTTATTCAAAAGCCTCGGATAAAAAGGGCCATCTGACATGGCCACTCTCCCTTGCATATATGAACATACCATGAATGACATTTAAAGAGCATGCAGGCCTAACTCAACCCTGCTTTATCATTTCACCCAAATGGAATTACAGTAAGCACTCAAGCTGAAAGCAATCAGAAGTCAAAGTGATTGAAAAGTACACTTCATGAGAGGCATGGAAATAGTTTTACATATAGGCCTGTGTTTTACTATATTGCTGTCAGTCTCCAGCAGGGAGGGATATGATGATGCTGATAATGATGATGATAATAATGATGCCGGCTCTCTGTGCTCTGTTATTTTGTCAGTTGAACACTCTAAACCCTGTGGCGTTCTCCTATTAAATTAAGCTGAAAAACATATATCGCACCGGATGAGCAGTTAGCTACCAAACGTCTATAGGGTGGGGAGGCTTGTGGCTTTCGCACAAACCGCTATGACAGCTGAATGAATTAAAGTCCGATATGAGATTTCCTGCCTGGCAAAACAAGACGGGGAAACGTATGTGGAATTACAAAGATTACGGAGGCAGAGGGGGACACGGACTGGCTGTCACTCTCAGCCGAAGACAGAAAACGGCCATTAAAGTGGAGCTGATGGGCCGTTCTATTCCATAAGCCATTAGAAAGACAAAACGCAGAGATTCACTTCAGCGCAATGACACAAGGCTTCTATAGCGCCGTGGAAATGACGAGATGATGCGGAGACGTGCTTTTGAAGTAATTACGGTGGTTTGACAATGCTGAAATAGAGTTGTCAAGCTCCTGACCCCATTACGGCTTGGAAATTCTTAACAAACTTTAATCCTGCGGAAACACTGAAGAATGACAATGATTTAAAACGCTTTGCCCTTGCTCATGGGGACTATTGGCATTGGTTGAAGCTTGAATTTACAGCCTCTGCTGAAGTAAAGAACACTTACTGCGGCTCCAGGTCTGCGTTCATTGAGCTCCTCTTTCCATTTTCACTTTAATGTAGCTCTCTTGTGTAAAGGAACAGTGGGTCATAAAGATGTGTTGGAGTGCGTGTGTGTGTGTGTGTGTGTGTGTGTGTGTGTGTGCCAGACTTGTGCAGCCATGTATAAGATCCTCAGTGCGTCTGTACCTGCAAATATCAAAATATCTCACAATGTGCAAATCACGTGCAAATCAGGTACAGAGGTTTTGCAGTGAGATATTAATAGGATAAGAAAGGTTGTCACCTAATGAGATACAATCAGAACTAATCAGGTCACCAATAAAAAAAAATGGTGATTGAGGCTCTCAGTGCAGTTATGGCTGTCAACTTTCTTTAGACGTCACAGACAACACTGAAAAATGTGTGATTGGAAGTGTTCTTTGAAAATGCTAGCAGCCATTTAAAGAAATAAAAGACATAAAATATATCACAACTTATGTGTAAATGTAGGCTGAGACTTTTCTTTTTCGACTGTGACAGCTTTAGTGAGTGAATATCGAAAGAGTTGATTGCATTTTCTACAGATATATTTCTCCTTAAATCAATTTGTCATGCTGTAATTATTCTCAAAATATTGTTTTGTCCATTCATTTATGGAGCCTGTTATTCTCTGTATCCTCAGAGCTCTGAGCGACCTTTGTGTTGTTTGGGACCAGAAATGTAGTAGTAGTTTTGAAATGTGGCAATATCACACTATAGAAATACTAAAATTCTATCTCAATATACAATATACAATATATATATATATATATATATATATATATATATATATATATATATATATATTTTTTTTTTTTTTTAATACCACTCAGGATGACATTAAAGAGGCCAGACCTGCTGCCTCAGATCTGAAGTAGCAACCATCACAGTGAGGTTATATAAAAAAATGACAGTTTCTAAGGTTTAATTCATGATTTTAAATATCTAACTTAAACCCCTAATGTGCATTTAATATATATTCCTAGTTGTAATGATATCAGTAATATTGATGAATATTCATTTATTTGGCACGATTTATTTGCCTGCAACCTCTACAGCCAATAGGATCTTAGGCAGAGAGGCCCGCCTCTCGTATGTCGTCCATCTGCAGGTCTCTGTGGCTTTGTGGCAGAAGCCGACTTGGCGGCAGGAGAGGGCAGCAGTCATTGTCACGCCTAGGAGTTAATTTGCAAAAAAAAATATGTCTGTTTCTCTCTATTTTCATAAATCAAACTGGTGTTTTGATAGGACATCTCTTTAAATGTGTTAGCTGTTTGTTATGCTGTCATCAAGAAAAAAATAATTAATCCAGTTTATAGTGTTTGTTCATTTTTTTGTGTGTGTTTTGTGTGTCTGTTTTTGCAAATATTGGTTTAAGCTGTAATTAACTCTGGAACTTAAAAAAATAAATTGGGCTATAATAAATTACGTGTGTTGCTGATAGAGTCTACCTGTGTAATATTCCACCCCGTCTGAGCTTTTGCTTCTCTGTCCTTTCACATTCAGTCTTTTCTACCTCTGGTCGGATGCTGGGCTGAGGTTCTTCCTGGTTGATGCTTCCTAAATCCCTTTTTGGGTTTTCCAAAAGTTCCAACATTTTAATCTCTTGAATCTTAAAATCTAATTATTAATTTTCAGTAAAGGAAGGTAATGAGACACCTTATCTGGGCATCAGTGGACGTCCCAGGGAGACTGGACAGTGTGGCCATTGTAGTTTCTGGGCGATCCCTGTTGTAGGCTGCACATGAAGCCGGACGCTGTAGTCCACTTATAGACAGACTGGCCACGGCTGCCACAAATTCGTCAATAGGATCCACACCATACTTGTTACAATCCTAATAAAAGGGAATGTTTGAGAATCTGTTATTAATAATAATAATATTTCAACATTTGCACACAATAAACAGAGAAATATCATCATTGTATGTGTTCATAAAGATGTAGACAAGTAAGATGAACAATAAAATAAATCAACATACCGTGTTGTCATTCAAGTCGTTCTGGTCAGTTCCAGACATGTTTGATTAGTCAGTTGAATAAACTTTTTTTTTTTAAAGGTTTTTGGAGAACTCTCTCTGCTGCAGATCCACAGGTCGAATGTTTTGAAAGGTTCTGATTCATGTGTTCTGTGGAATTCTGCAGCATCAGTTTGATTCTAGAACTGTTATGGTGTCATAACAAGGATGTGAACTCATTGATGCAATAAATGTGTTTCAACTACTAACAGTATAAAGAATGGACAGTGTATACATGACGTCAACTATAGGTTTCTGAAGAGCCATTTTAGAGCTCATGTTGATAGTCCTGCCTCTTTCTCCTCCTGGCTAATCTAAAAATCCACAAAAACGTGGATCATTGGGGGTCCTTTTGGGCCAAATGATGCCTGGGTACTCAAACAACCCATTTGTAATAGCACCCACCTGTCAATCAAAGCAGTCATATTATACATAACTTTAAGCCTATATATAATTTAGTTTTAGTTTTTAAATATTTGCTCTCAATGCAGTTGACAAGAACACTGAAATTAGCTTCAGAGACCAAAACTGTTTTTTGTACCGGACTGTAAACATGTTTATTTCTGTTGTGAAGTTTGACATTTTAACATGGGGATTTATGGAGATTGACTCAATTGGTAGCCAGCCTCAAGTGGTCATTTAAGGAACTGTAGTTTTTGGCACTTTCCAATTGGCTACCCTTCACAGTTACAGTGGTTGCCGCTTGCTTTCAACTCTTTTATAATTACAGGGCATCATTGACTAGCTTGTTTTTAGTAACAGTATCACTAATCATTCCTTACAGAGCATTCCGCTCTATCCTAAAAAAAAAAGACAATGGAAATCTTTTGAACAGTGCCTATGCTCTTAAATTGTTAATGTATCTATAACTGTGTTATTGTTGTTTGTCTGTTTTTGACCACTATGACGTGTGCTGCTGTCTTTTCTTGGCCAGGTCACCCTTGTGAAAGAGGTCCTGATCTCATTGGGTTTTTAATCTGGTTAAATAGAGGTTATATTAATTTTCCTAAAATGAAACTACATCCATTGTCACCTGTCAAATTTGTCTACTTTTTAATTAATTGGGCTGATTAATGTAGTAGTGAGTAGTGAGAATGTGGACTACCACTTAGTGCCAATTGCATAGTTTCCTTTATGGATGAATTTATAAGCAAAAAAAGAAACTATATATATATATATATATATATATATCATAAAATAGAATAAGATCAGATGCTGACTTCATCTGAAAGCAACATAGACACAGTATCAGCAGTGAACATTAAAGAAATCCTCAAAGCCCTGTAAATATTTTATCCTGTAAAATGCTTTTTATAACTCCCCGATACTGACAGAGATGAAGGCAAAGCCAAAAGTTATTGTTGTATAACATCACATCAGTTACACTGACATTGCCAAAGTACTACCTAATATTACTATTAATAATAATAATAATATTTCTGCAGATTTAGAAAGGCTATAAGAAAAGCACTGTGTTCCTCTGGGCCAAGAACAAGTCAAGGCTCGCTGGTTTAGAGCCTCTTCCAGCACATAAGCACATGCAGATTTAAGACAGCACAACCAGCTAACAAATTCCCATTTTTGGCAGGTAAGGCAAATTAAGATTCTTTATAAGACAGGCCAAAGCCGCACATCTGATGGTATAGTTGTTACCGCCACAGTAGCTCTTTAGTTTGAGCATAAACATCTTATTCTACCACACAACATTTCCAGCAAATAAACTTGCACAAAAAGCAGCCAGCAGCTTCACTGAATTTTTACACTCACTAAACACACACAGTGGATGATCAGAGATTGAAAGATGGCTCCTTTGTCTTAAAAGTTTGAGCCGTGAGACTTAAGTTTTCCACATTAGTCTAGAGGCATCAAAATCCTATAAACTCTTTATACAGGTGATTCATCAGACAGCTCTTATTGTTTTATGTTTCTATTGTTTTGTTTTCCCAATATTATTTTGTATTGCTAGTATTTATGCGATAAAAGTTAAAATGTCAGCCCAGCAATTGGTTTTTGGCCATTAGTGAATGCTGCATTTCCATCTTACAGCAGTATACATTATGGTGTCAATTGATTACAGTTAAAAGACCAAATAAAGAAGTCACACTCTTCTTGAAATTTAATATTGCGTATATTGGAAAGCTGTATGTGGCTTTACCAAGCCTACGGTGGTGATAAATCCTGCACTAGTGCCAATGACAAATGTTGTCTTGAGCCTATAAAATAATTTGAATTTGATTATATCACTGACTCTGAGTAATATGGCTTATACTGGTTGCAGTTGTGCAGTAATCAGTAACACCACCCAAGTATTGGGAGATGTTTTAGGACAAATCTATTCTCCCTACACTAAGACACTGTGACATTATTTACGACAGAGACACTGCAGTGTGCCACACTCGATGTTTTAAATAACCGGACAACTGAATGACTCTAATACCCAAATCAAAAACAGACTGTTATCTCGAGTTATGTTGAAGGATGGGGCTCATGCACCTCCACTATTATGCCCAGGCTCCATGTCATCAATCCTGCCTATAGCACTAAATCCTGGCCGGGATCTATGAACCCCTATTGGTATTGGATTTGAGGACAGCTATGAAACCCTCAGTCAAAGCTTTAAAGCATCATCTTTGTCTTAATCCACTGATCGATAGGTCTGACAGGTTGAAATAACACAATAAAGTAGATTTAGTGGTCTAGCAATGTGGGGACATCTCATACGGCAGATTAAAGGCCGGTGCATCGTGCTCTGAAAGAAAGAGGCAAAACACTGGCTCTGCTATCTTGAACATCCTCAGTGAGTCCCTTTCAGACATCCACCCTTTGAAAAATATGATACAGGATGATTAATGAAATATCATCACAGAAAAAAATGTGTTATATTTGGTTCTATTAAGTTGGTAATGAAAAGATCTCTGTTTCTATTATACTGCATATAAAAAGGTACAAAATCAAAAGGCCCAGCGCACAAGATTTACACTATTGGCAGAATATGGTATATACTATTCAGTATTTTTCATAAGTCTATAATCACCTGAAAATAATAAGCGTTACTGTATGTTTTAATTTGATGGTGGACTCCACCATACAGTGGCCTAGAACAGACAAACCAAGCGCTGCTCTAGATAGGACCTTTCACACCTTTCAGTTTGAGTTTTGCAGCCACCGTGATATCCTCTTCATGCTTGGAAAGGGAGGGTGAGGTGATTAGTAACTATGTAAAGATATGGAACAATGGGATCCCAAACAGCCTCATTTTTCCAATAGCATTTCCCCATTTGTCCTGAGCAGTTGACTGTAATTACATATACACACAAGGTGTTCCATCACGTCTTACTACATGCTACATTTACATTACAAATGTCTTCCGGAGGGTCATTATTAAACAACAACAGCCCTGATAAATAAATCTGTTTAAGATTTTCTTTCACGTCATTTGTAATTATGTTGGTAAGCTGAATAATGTTAGCATATTTTCATTTAATAGGGATCTATCTAGGATGCATTTGTGTGGGAGTCTGTCAAGGAACAAGAAAGATGAGAATCCTGTTCTGCTGAATTAGAATTAGGTTGGAGGTGATAATGTTAAAGGAGCGCCACTTATGTGCGAGGTTAGAGTATATATATTTTGCTCTAAGGACGCACCAGAGTGGCACTTGGTTATGGTTGATCAGAGTGAAAATTAGTCCAATCTAAAAGGCCTTTTGGGGTGACAATAAAAAAAACAAAATATGGTTGTGTTTAGTTTAGGCGCAGTGATATTCCAGAAAAGACCGGTTTGGTAAATGTATGTGATCACTGTTGGCCTCAAGAAAAAGAAAAAAGAAAAAAAAAGAGAACAATTTTCAAGCAAGTTTCATAGTCAGAGAAATGGCGAATGAAAACATAACTAACTACTGTAACTAACCTTTTGCAAAAACATGAAACAAAAACATAAAACAGTAGAGATGGTTAGATGTTTTTTTTTTATCTAAAATGTTGTACGCCTACAAAGCACAAATCCACAATCTCCTTCTCTCTGGGCTTTCTTTCTCAGATGCCGATTTGAATTTTAGATTCTGTAGAAGCATAATGGCCCTTTTTAGACACAATGCAATTTGCTGTGCGCTTGCCGCTGGGTTCAACGCACTTCACGGTCAAAGTTTAACCTGGTTGAGCCAGATTTGTTTCCTCATTGGTTAGTGCATCCAATTGAACTACAACTATTTGGCTAAACAAACTGTTGTCTGTGTGGGAAGTCGGCAGCTGAGGAAAGCCTTGTTTGGCCTTCCAAATGGCCGTTCCCTACAGCGGTGTGACGTCACGTGACTTTAACATCAGAGTCCAACCCATACTGGATTCCACACTCAATATTTTTGATGAAAATGTAAGTGAGAAAGAAGAAAGAAGTGAAACCAAGGCATTCAACAAGCAGGACATCCAACAGTTAAAACAAAACAAACCTGTAAATTCTCTCTAATAAGCAAGCTACCACCTACAAAATCACCCCCAAACCCAACATTTTTTGTCATTTCTGCACGCTCCTTTAAAACTTCTTTAGCGTCGTGTTTCGTGCTGTGCTTGTGTTTTTTAGATTTTCCTTTTATTGTGACTGGCCCTAAAGGCACGGCTGTGTTATAATCATGCTGTTTAATCAGCATCTTGATATGCCACACCTGTCAGCTGGATGGATTATCTGGGCAAAGAGCAAAAAAATAAAAGTGTTTTCGTTTTTCCGTCAGTGTATATTGTGGCCAATCATCATCATGTAGGAAGCCAGAATAACCTACTTTCTACCCCATTACCCAAAGCCTGACTCACTCGAGTTCACTTACCGTTACTTTAAATTAAACTGCTGTTGAAAGTGTTGTATTACTTTCTACATTTGTATTTACAGGGTACCCACACCTTTTTCATGAACAAATTCAAGCACTTTTCAAGCACCTTCAGGCACCAGTTTTTCCATTTTTCCAGCACCTTTAAATAGGTAGCCTACTAGTTGTGTTTGCCATGATGGTCATGGGAAGCGCAGCGGTGCCACTGTATGACATAATAATATGGGTCTAATTAGCATTATTTCATATGGTGGTAGATTGACTGTTTTGATTTTTAACTAATTGTGAAATTTCAAGCATTTTCAAGCACTTCACAAAAAAGTCAAGCGTTTTCACAACCTTGAAAACACTGAATTGAAATTCAAGCATTTTCAAGGAATTCAAGCACCCGTGGGAACCCTGTATTTAACTCTCCTTGAAGCACATGGGATTTGAGCAGCAACGCCACAGGAAGGTCAACGGTCCAAACTGATATTCTGCCTTAATCTGAAACAATCCCGCAAACAATATTCTCGAGTGTCGCACAAGCCTCTCGCCTGTGACAGAAAGCCAAAGAGATTATCCGTGCTGCTATTAGTGACAAGACGTCTGTCATCTGTGTCCTCGTGATCACTTCAACATATACATTCCAGGCGACATCGCATTGACACGTAATCTCATATAGATGTAAGGGTCCCAGTCTCAATCTGTCAAGGAGTCAGAGTAAGTATTGGAACCCGACACATTTTTCTTTTCATATAAATCGCTCTGCATGACAGGCTGCCACTGATGATGAAGGCCCATTTAAATGTATAGAGGGGCGTCATGTTAGAATTTGTCACCGGGAGGTATGGGAAGTTACTCTATCAGGAGGGTTCCCCTGAGGGCAGTAAGAAGCTGAACCACTGAGTGCTCACCCCATGAAGCCTATTGTTAGTCTAATGAACAGACAGGATTTGATTAAAACATTTCAAACATCATTTGGCCCGCGATACGGTGCCGAGAGGCTCCCCCACAGAGCGCACTTAACACCCTGATGATCTGAGGCGGGAGGCCCTCTTACTCCCGCTCAAAGGTGAGCCCACAAATCACTGTAATGCATTCAGCAGGGGTCTCTCTCTCCGTTTCGCCGCTCGCTACGTTCGTCGTTAAAAATTCATTAGACGCTGTTTGTATTGCCTCCTCAAGGATGTCACCCTTGAAGGCCGACTATGTAGGGAAAGGCATCTTCCGCAGGCCGGAGGGGATTGATGGAGCTCCTAGTGTGTGCCGAGACACTCTCGATGGCTTTGATGTATGCGTCAGATCACCAGTGTAACAGACATGCTTGGAGTTTGAATGAGACACGCAAGTGGCTTGGTGCATGACCACAGACTTGGCGGCCCCGGTCAGTTTAACTGCTACCGCTGAGCTCTTACACAAAAGTGCACTTGAGGAACATCTGAACGGAACGGCTGTATCTTTTGAATTACTTGCTGCACACTGTGTTATATGTCGGACATGTACATTTGACACATGGATGTCAGATCTATAACAACAATGGTATGTGCATTCATAGAGAAAGTAAAATTTTTGAAATGAAGTGCCACAACTAAGTAATGAAATTGGGTATTTATAAAAAAAATAAATACAGAAGTTTGACAAAAAAAGTTACAGTAGGAACTTTTTCCCCAAATGTTTTCTTCATCTCGAAGGCTTCTGAAGTGTTATGTAGTCGGAATTAATCAACTTCCATGATTATTTCATAAAATAGGATTATATCAGTCTTATAATTGTCTAATAATGGAATGTTTTGCATGCATCGGACTTTAAGAAAGTGTCATTCGAAAGGATTGTACAGAATGTTGACAGAAACAAGCTTAGCACGAGAGCAGTTTATTAGCTGGAGCTTTTTGACTGTATCACATGATCTTCCTCGCCAAATGGAGTTGTCTAGTTGCCATGGAAATCTCACTTCTTTATGAGTTGGCCCAGAATTTGCGATTGACTCGACTCTACTACATTTGGGATTGAAAAAGTCAAAAATAAACGCTCACTCAATAATAATAATAATTTCAAAACTGAACAAATGAGCAAACGTTTTATTCCACTTTCAAAGATTCAAGTGGACATTTGACGGACATGAACAACTGTCCCATCTGAATTGTCGGTTATATTATTCATCAGTGAGCACTGAGAGACTCTTCACAGTCGTGCTGTAATGCTAACAAAGCTGAAAATTATTTTAGTCCCTCATGATTCGGGTTTCTGAGCCAAAAAAAAAAAAAACTGGATGAGGAGAGAAGCTTCCCACATTAGTAATTTTGGTGAATATGTGTCTAACCTATGTCAGTCCAAAGGAAATGAAAAGCATGACTGTAAGGGATTAACACACAAACCTTAAGTGATGAATGCTAGGGTGAATATTAATGGGTGTGATGATGGGGAACACTTTTACTGGCGCTTAGTGGAATTAGCTGAACAAGTTTAATTTAAATACACAGTATTCTTATTTTGAGAAGCTGAATCCACTTGCTTTTCACTCCCCTTCGTCCTTATTTCTCTTAACGCCAACCCCCCCAGCAGATAATTTATTCAAGGCTCAGCATTTAGCAGGTCTAATCCTCTCTGCTGATGCTTTTAGGTGCACATACTGTACAGTAATTGTATAAAAGAGCAAAAGTGGGGTTTCAGGCACTCTGATAATCACCTACTCTTTGCCAAGAGCACACCGAAGGTAGCGTGGAAAAAGAGAGGGGTGGAAGGAAAAGGAGAGAAGCCAAAAAACCTTGACACAAGAGAATCAGCTGTCTACTGGACCGGTGAGCCCGGTCAGGCTGATAGGAGCTTGGCCAGCACGGTCAGTGCGCTCAGGCTCAGTCCTGTCCTGCAGCTCCGGTGCAGGTCCCCGGCCATAATGGAATCTGACAGGATGTAAATGAGTTTTTAAAAGAGCTGGTGAAAGCTGGTCATTTTTCTCATTTAGTGGTCCAGTGTGTTGGCCGGGTCCCCAGCTGTCACCCTGCATCCCAGCCTTTCTGGGGATACAGAGGGGCACTCAGCGTACAGTAGCAAACGTTGATTACTAACGCCGTATAGTGTGGAAGATGCGTTTTGCACTTTTTTTTTCTCCCCCCTTCAGTCATTCATTATTCATTTGCTTTCTTTCACTAAAGCATGAAGTAGAAAGTAGCACGGAGTCATGGTTGCCAACCTTTTTTGTACGATGCACCTATGAAATCTTCCACGCCACAAATACGTTCTTATCACTCAACCATAATCTGAATGTTATTTAACATTGTTTATATATTTATTATCTTTTAATTTTTTTTTTTTTTTATCAGTTACTTTTGGCTAACCCCAACTGTTTTTACTAACTGTTTATCAGTGGTGCATGAACCCAACAATTTTTTTGAATTCTGGGCATACCAACCTGAATCTTCCACATTGCTTCTGTATTGTGGGGCACATAGAGCAAGCACACTAAAGACTTCCTCTTGTTTAACCCTCTGCTAACTGCAACAGGGATAGAAGTATCTAATCGTGTGGCTCTTTTCTCTTTTAGGGGAAGGAAGAGATCAAATTCCGGTACTGACATGAGTCACTTCACAGGGCTTGTGCTCCAAAAAATGTATCTCATGGGAAAATGTCTTTTTGGGGCTCCTGTGCTTCATGTGATGGATGCTGTTACTGTCATTACAGGGTTTGGCCGGTGTCAGTTTGTCGGCACTCATCCTTTGGACTTCATTTTCAGCTGTTTATTTTAGCCAACAATTCAAAAGAAATGTTTTTGTATCCACTTTAAATTTAATTTTTTTTTTTAAAACCAATATTTAGCTGTTTGTTTTCCATAATCCAAGGATATGTTTCTTTAATGAAATCACATTTTCTGTATTCATGCGGGGGCTCGTGGCTTAAAAGGCCTTAATATATGTAGTAAAGGAGCTTCCTTTTTGAAGGGAGCAGGTTGACACCTACTTCAAGCTATCCGAAGGAATCAGCGAACATTAAATTTAATGAGAATTTACCTCACCTTGGGGGCACCGAGCTTTTAAAAGGGACAACCGATAGCCAGTTAATTTCACACATAGCAATCACATCACAAACTTTAACTACTAAACAGCCAATGAGGTAAAATCGCTCTAATGTTAAGGCACCGTCAGTAGCTGAGGAGTTGTTGTAGTGAAATACTTTGAGCAGTTTCATCTTATTAGTAGATTGATTGAGCTCCTACTCGTGACCTAATTATGCTACTATTAATAATAACACATCAACCCCAAATATCAAGTTTAGCTGACAGGAGTAGCTTTGGAGATGAGAAGGAATACCTGTGCCGTTTTTCTTGTGGGATGCTTTGGGGCATGCTCTGATGCATTCAGCCCCCTGGAGCATTTTGGTCAGCTGATATGTTCCTTCTTCTCAGGCGATTACAATCCAATGTGGCGACTTCCGTTTAGGTCAGTTGTTTCTGGTCCTCTCGCTCACAACCGCTTGGCTTGGCTTGGTTGCGATGGCAACATGACGTCTTCAGGCACGCCCATTGGCCTCAGTGTTCCTTTCAGCTCTGGCACAGAGGCTAGCACACAGATGTCGATTCTTGCTTTGAAAGTCGTCTTTCTGTGTTGCGGCTTTAGGAGCTCAGCTGGTCTGCAAGATGTTTTTTTTCATTGTTATTCGTGCTCGGCTGAGTTCTTGCAGGCCCGTCGTAAATCAAGAAATCAAACGTTCTCGAGTTCTGCCAAGGTCATGGGACCGCAGAGACTCCTGGTTAAACCTGTATCAGTTCTCTAGACAGATTTTAATTCGTCATCATTGTCAGTACATGTAGTTGGGTCAGTTGAGTCTAGTTGAGCTTCACATGTACATCTTGGCACCCACAAAAAGAATCCCCTTGGGTACAAGTGAACCTGGTTGTGAGTGACTGGTGCAGAGGCTTTAAAGATTTGTTCTGTCCTATTTAGTGTAAAATAAACATTAGGATGATTACAGTAGTTCTTGTTATAAAGAACCTCATTATAAAATGCTATTAGGATTATGTTTATACCATCAATTGTGTAACAATAAGACTATCAAAAGCACATACAGAACTCCTGCATGGTCTTAACAGTTATACATGGTGCAGCCACCTCACCCAGATGCTCTCAGGGCTGCTCAGCAGTACCAGTGCAGCATTAATGAGCAGCTATAATGATTAAAGGCAGTTAGTTAGAGTTAAATGGAGCTTGAACACCCAGCTGACAAGGAACCATCTACCACCGAGAGGTTGATCAGGGGGAGTAAAGGCAGAGCTCAGGCTCGGAGCTCCGGAAAGCTCAACCCGAGACTTCACGTGTCAAAGTCCGCACAGCAAGCAAGGCGCTCAGTGGAGCAAAAGGTGAGGACAGCATTACTGCTGGATATATACACTAATTAAGGTTCAGAAGTATGTCAGGCTTGGCTGTTTGATACAAGGTGTTGAGATAATTATGAATTTGCAGCGAATGCAGTGTTCTGTATGTGCAATCAGGCGTCTGAGTACAACTCGTGACCTTGGAGTTACGGCATTTATGAGGTTTTGTCTGCCTTCGTATTTATAATAATATACTAATAAACAAGTGTTGTGTCGTGTAGGTTTAAAGTCGTATGCCTTAAAGGCTCTATATATTTAAAAGCTATCACTTTATCATTAAAGCAGATGGTTGATCTGGCTGGAAACAACCCTGACGTGAGTGAACGAGAAGAGTGAAGTTGCTGGTTGTAAAACCAAAACAATATTATAAGCTGAAAGAGGCTAAAACACGCTGATAATATCTGTGGCAATGTCACATTAAGCAACCCATTTACCTTCCTCATGTTCACTCGGTCCATTGTCAATAAAATAATATTGAATATAGCAGCTTTAAAATATAAATGTTACTGTTAACTTACATCCATAATTGCTAGAGAGAGAGAGAATAAAAACAAGATGAAAACAACACAGGTGAGACCTCTATTAACTGCCATTAAAGGGACAGAGATGATGGATAAACCCTGTCTAAAAGGCACATGACTTTAGTTTAGTCATTTGTTCTTATGTAGCCAGCGCCACTGAGGTAATGTTTTGTCTCTCGTTGCACTAACTTTGACAGATTATTGGCCGCGCTGAGAAAACCCGGGCCGTTTTATAGGTTGAAAAATATTGGCAGGGGGAAGGCATCCTTGTGAGGTAAGCAGCTGTGCTGGCCATATTGCGTATCGATCCGCCATGTGCCGTGATGGCTGCACTTAATTAGATTTATATTGTAAACAAAGACTCGCAGTATGAAATTTGAATTAGCAGGTAAATGTTATCCATCAAAGCAAATAATAATATTTTGTGCGGTGTGATGCAGTATTGGTATTTCGGGGATTTATCTGGGCTGTAAACGGAAGGGGGGGAATCTTTCACCCTCAGGGTTTACTGCGGGCTGTCGAGCTGCATGCAGCCTGTGTACTGTTTTCCTCGTCTCTGCAGGCGTTGCTCAGTGACAGACGTATCGACCAACACATAAACAGAAGCGCACAGAAATGCAAACACACAGACGTGCTCTGCCACTTTTCCCTATTAAAAGAAAAAGCAGATACATGAGCGTTTGATGTAAAAGGGGAATAAACCAACCTAAGGCACCAGTCTACTTAATTCATAAAAAATGGCCTCAGTCTGACTCCGCTAATGTGTCGTCATACACTGCGGGGCTACTTTCCGACTGTACCTGCTTATAGTCGTGGCTCCAGGAAACCCCACATTGTCCTGTTCTAATCAAATTAAAACATGTAGAGGCATGACTCCAAACGCTGTCAGAAAAACCTCAAGGATATGGAGCAGATTATTGGAATTCAATCTGATGTAATTAAACACTCTCCCCCGCCAACCTGACAATCAGTCTCGTACAGCGAGATAAAAAAGAAACCCCCTCGGTTACTTTGGGTCTCATTTCCGTCTCCAGATATTCCTCCGTACACAGAGTCATGGAGGGTGGAGCACAGGATGAGCCAGGCAGATCGCTCTGTTAGCTCTCAGTGTACAAGTCAAGCATAATGGCTCAAAGAGGGATTTAGTGAGGGAAGCTGGGGTTGAGACCTTTGCGTTCCTGTGTTTATATTGGAATCAAAAGATTTTGTTTCCAGCATGGAGTCTGAAGGGATTGAGATGGATTTCTGCTTCTTGTTAGAGGAGGTTCATAAATATTCCCATTGGTGTAATGTAGGATATAACAAATACTTGCATATACCTCCAAGTAAATATAGTCATTTTCCTTCCAGTCTGCAGTGCGTGTTACTTCTGAAGAACCACTGATGTGTGTTTCCAGCTCCAACATCGCTTCATGATTGTTCACAAAGTACAGAGAGAGGATAGAGGGAACTTCAGAAGCATCCAGACAACAGGAAGTTTTATATACAGTACTGTGTATCTATTTTATTGAAAAGTGATGTTATCATCCTGGCTCCATACTATATCTAAAGTCATTCAGGTATAAAAATGTCTCATCTTTTAAATATAAAATTATAAAATCAAATTATAGTGTCATGAACTGGATATGACAGAAAACACCGAATAGTTTGTTAATTTGAATATAAAACTGACTTTTAACATCCTAATGTACTTTTGCTTTAAGAGGCAACAGGAGACCGATGACATTAAATTACTGCACCATACTTCACCTTCCAGCAAACTTAGCTATTAAGTTATAACAGTTAAGTTTAACAAAAGTGCACAGTCTTGTGTCTTTTACAAAAAGTTTCTATTAATTGTATTTCTATTGTTTTAAAGGGCACCGATTTAAATCCCTTAAAAGACACCCTCCGCGCGTTTTAAGACAACCCCACTTCCACAACTACCACAAAAAACTCTAATCACCCAGTTAGGAATTAAAATGATATAATCTCGTTGGCACTCCTGAAAAATCGAGGATTTAGTAGCATCTAGCAGTGTAGTTGCTGATTGCCTGCCCCCGCTCTGCCTTTTGTGGCGTGAAGGAGAAAATACGAAAGGCCCTATCTCAGTGCTCATTTTGTCTGTTCTGGGCTACTGTAGAAACATGGTGGACTCTTTTTTCCCCCCAGGTGATTACTGTATATACGGTGGCCGGGAACCCTCAATGCTGCAAATAGAAGAAACGCTGCAAACAAAAAGAAACAGCGCTGCAAAAAAAAGAAACGCTGCAAACAAAAAGAAACAGCGCTGCAAATAAAAGAAACGCTGCAAACAAAAAGAAACAGCGCTGCAAATAAAAGAAACGCTGCAAACAAAAAGAAACAGCGCTGCAAATATAGGAAACGCTGCAAACAAAAAGAAACAGCGCTGCAAATAAAAAAGAAACGCAGCTGCAAACAAAAAGAAACAGCGCTGCAAATAAAAAAGAAACGCAGCTGCAAATAAAAAAGAAACGCTGCTGCAAATAAGAGAAACAGCGCTTAAATATATAAATATATCATATTCTTCACTGAAAAGTCCATTCTCAGTTTCCACATCACTTGTATAATCAGTATTTTAGACTATTATATCAAACCAGCTGTGAGGTCACAAAATTCTACTGTCAATATTTTCGCATACATTGTTCTGCACAGTGAAACTCAAACAATAAGCAATACACACTTTGAGTGGTGTGGGACTTTAACTTTTACATGTACATTATTGCAATTGGTGTAAATGTCATCATCCTTTTCCATGTTACTGCTGCACCATTGTGCATTCTATGTGTTTGCATTCAAACATCAGATTCATAAGCATTATTATAATCAGTCATGCCGTCCAGTAAAAACAATGCATGTTTTAACATATGGGACTATTTTTAAAAATGCACTGTCACAGAGCTGAAAATAGAGCTGTACTTTGGTTTTTTGATTTCACAGCAGAGCAGCGACATTACTGGCTATCACAATACTTACTTAATTATTTAATACTTTGCTTTTTTTTAGTGGAACAAGTACTGTAGACACTGCCTCACAGTGTTGGACACCATTAAAAAAATGTAATATCACATTGCAGTTAAATCACTATTTTCCAAACACTGAAAACAAAGCAATAATGAGGCCTACTCAACTATGGAGCCTATACTGCTGTCATACAGTCATTATTATTGCAAGTGTCATCCAGTGAAGTAAGCTCAATAGCCCTTGAAAACCGTATTGGAAAACCACATGACAGCATTCATCATTGTACAAACCAGTTCTGTGGAATGCATAATTGCAGGCTTATATGGATTAATGCCTTCAACTGACATTTTCTTTCACTATTATGATCTGTTATTGTGTGGACGTCCTCTCAGCCCCTGCCAGTCATAATATGAGCTCTTTTCATTGAATTGCTTCTTAACTGTTACAACTTGAGTTCATTTTTATAATTGACGCCTCTCTATTATGTTTCCAATGTCACCAGGGCAATCAACAGAAGGGGATTTCTGTTTCATCTCCTGAAGGTATGTCATTTTTTTATTTTACTTTTATTGTGCAAGGTTTGAGACCACTGCTTATTCAGATGTGTAAAGCACATTGAGCGTTGGACTAAGCAATAAAAGGTGTCATGACTTACCTTGAAAGACGTTTTTCCTTGATGCCTTGTACGTATAGAATTTTTTTTCTATAGTTTCAAACATTATTTTCCTCTGGAAGCATTCAGTGTGCATACAGTACATGCTGCTTTTGTGTCTCTGTTAGAGTGTGCTGCCTCAAGTTCCCCATGACCCAGATCAGGGTGAGCAGTTTCACCTTTTACTAGGTAGAGCACATTTTAAGTGGGTGATACCTTATTCCAAAAAAAAATTAAAAAAAATGTTGTACTAAACCTAACTGAGGCACCTCTACCACTCCACCCAAAAACCATAACCAGACATTTTTTGGGTGGCTACCAGGTTAGAATGATAAAAACCATTGGTGTTATAAAAGATAATCACAAGTTGCTGTTATAGTGTAGTTTACAGAACATATATATTTTGTATATGTATAAATAACCCCAACAACCACTTTAACCCTTTAGGTTGTGATAGGGTCATTGCCAGGACTCCAGAGTGTTAAAAATATATCCTAAAAACATGCTATATTAATGCGATGAGATCAATATATAAAAGTTTTGCAAAGTTGGATATTATGATGGAATATTTTCTGATCAGTACTAGAAATACAATCTTATAATTAGTGTGATTCTTCCAAATTTTTTTTGATGATACAGTAACTAAGTAATTAGGTGAATCCATGGAAAAACCTGTAGGTGCACAATAACAGTATTGGACTCTTATTACCTCACTCATTACTGCGAGTGGACCAATTCTGCTCCAAGAGTGTGTCCAGATTGAAGTGGACAGGAAATACTTCAGTGTTTAAAATGGACTGAGTGTCACCAATGATTTGTTAGTGACCAAAAGATCCATAAAATGCAAAAAATAAAAATGACCATTGTTTTTACTGGATAATAGGAGTATTAAAAGGTTAGAGAATGAATGAGTGTATTTTTCTTTCCGGCGCCCTCCAGCTTCAGTGTTATAGCCCTTACTGACACCTGGCATCTGTCCAGTACAACCACAAGTAGTACTGGTCGCTGTTGCATCTAAGGAAATCGGACCTTGATTGCATCTCAGTACTTGGCTGATTGAGGCGCCTTGATGCCTTTTCTCCATATATCATTTCCCACTGAGCTTAGAACTTCAAGACAGAAATAATCTGGTCATCAACCCATTTGATCACCTGGGGAAAAAAAGAGGAAACTTTCATTCTGAGTCACTTTCTCTGTGACAGAACACATACAAGTCATTAAAAAGTGCCATTTGAATCTTTTTTACTTCGATGACCTTGAACACCGGAGACCATCTAAATTTGCAGGGGACGTTTTCTTTTCACGTATTTAATTTATTCTTAAAATATTTCATGATAAAAAAATGTATGTAAATGACTCTAATACTCTTCTGCGATGCTTCCTCGGCTTCCTCTTTCGCTCTCACTCCTCGTCGCACTCGTCGCCGTTCGGAGAGAGAGAGAGGCCAGATTTGTGCGAACAAACACAAGCACAAAAAATAAATTAAGAGATCAAAACCCATAGAGAGGAAATGAGTCAGTATTCCACACCGTGTACAATACAATATCATAGCAAATTAGCAGATTTCAATGGCTTCCACTGACTACCATAGATTTACAATGTTCAGTTGGCTGCAGATCAGTCCTCAATAAATTGTGTCACTTTCCTTTTTTTTTTTCCCCATTAATGGTTCTGATAGACAGTGACTTGTAGATGACCATGAAAAGAAAGCGGCTACTGAGGTGTGAACAAAAAACCTTGGGACTACGAGCCAGCAGTAATGAGAACAACAGCATTTGTTCACATCCTACTAAACTGCCATTGTGACCACATTTTAAGTCCAATAAGCTTCTCTACAAAGGTACAACATATAAAACTGTTAAATATATAACTTTTTAGGGCCTTTCAAAATACATTTAATGACATTTCTTTACTCCTTCTTTTCAGACTCAACAGCATTTATACTCTCCGTAGATATTCATCATCTCTTTGATATGATTTGCGCTGCTTATCCGTGACCAACGCTTTCCTGCAAGCTGTCCCAACCGTAGCTACTGAAAAATGCAAATCAGATTTTTTTTTTTCTTTTTTTTTTCTCGATACACAGTTATACGTATGTAGTACCTATATCTCCAGTTCCAAAATACAGTGGTGGGCTTAGATTGAGAAAAAAAAAACGTCCGTCTGGAAAGTTTTAAAAGTACTCCTTTGATTGTGTACGGTACATACGCCACCAGACGCGAGGTTCGGTTTGCATCGGTCCACTTGTGCACCGTGTCTCTGTGTGGGGGGGTGGGCAGTCGTCGGTCGGTGGTGACACAAACAGCAAGTTCACAAAGTCTCTGTCTGTGTTTGCCAGATGGTCCGCTCCGTCATATGGATCGTATTTGTTGTTTTGCTCTTTGGTCTATAAAAATATGGGAGGTTTACTCCAGCAGAAGGCCTATTCACAGCAGAGTGCGCTCAGTTTGATTTTTTTTTTTTTACGGCCTCGCGAGGTGATCCAAGAAGCAACAGGGTCTGGTCTGTAATGATCCCGTCTTTGCTCTGGAGGGTCCTGCTCTAGAGGCTAGGATGTGATGTGGGAAAATCCCTCTTATTCAAAGCAGTTAGCAGTTTCAAACAGAGGACTTCCGATGAGGCAAAAAACCATTCATGGGATTTTTAAGGTGTCCGATCCTCCGTGGCACGAGCGGGCACTGCTAACTTCACAGAGCAGGCAGATAGAGTGAAGAGGAGGTGGACGCAACATTTTGACCCAACGACAGATAGCAGGAGGGAGCAGTCATAAACCCAGAGGAGCCGGTCACAGGAAATAGACAGTGTTTAACAGCGAGTGGTTTGTCCAGTGTCCATGGGAGAGTTTGCTCCCTCAAACAGTCACTCCCTGGTTTTCCCATCTCTGGCTGCGTTATGAGACCTGTGAATCAATAAGCACACAACAAATATGAGATGATAGTTTGAGCACATTGCCACTCTTGTCTCAGCTCCTGAGAGAAGTTAGCTCATTCACTTCAGAAGGTTTATTTATGCAATTTCAGTATTTTTTCTTTGTAGGGCCTGTATATTGAGAAAATTTGACACAATCTAAATGAAAATACGAACATTTCCTCTCATTCATCTCACATGCAGCATAGTAAAACAATTAAAGAATTGTCATTTACCTAAGCCTTCAAATCTAAATAACTTGTCTTTGTGGCAGAAATGTCTGTCATAAATATTCTGTTCTCTTCTTTTAAGCATTGTTATTGGGTTTCTTCCCAAGGTTGATGAGGAGACTAATGTCATTCTCATGTGTGTCCATACTGTAGGATAGGGGAATTAGGTTAGCTTAGAATGAAGTATCCTAAGCTTATTGGTAGCTGGAGCCTTATATTGAGCGTACATCATCTAACTCACAGCAAGAAGGCGAATAGGCATAATTCCCAAAATGCTGAACAATTTCTGAAAGTCTTTAGAAGGAAAATTTGTCTTTGCAATATACATGTGTCTGCTCTTTTGCATAAATACTCTCCTCTCCTTTTAAAGAGTTGCTTGACATTTCAGACTCTTGCCAAATTAGATGACACCATTCTGTATGCTACATAAGCACAGCCAGCAGACTATTACCCTAACTAAAAACAGGAAACATTGAAACAACTAGCCTGACTCTGTACCCGAATCTGCCAACTAAGCAGTAATGCAATACACTTCTGTACTTCTTCTTCTTCTTCTCGCTCACATAAAAAACTACAGGTGCACCGGCAATAATAGTCCCTGGTAATTCACTTCCGTTGTGAAGTTTCTTTTATTTGCAGCGCTGTTTCTATTTGCAGCGCTGTTCTTTTGTTGCAGCGTTTCTTTATTTGCAGCGCTGTTTCTTTTTGTTTGCAGCGTTTCTCTTATTTGCAGCGCTGTTTCTTTTTGTTTGCAGCGTTTCTCTTATTTGCAGCGCTGTTTCTTTTTGTTTGCAGCGTTTCTTTTATTTGCAGCGCTGTTTCTTTTTGTTTGCAGCGTTTCTTTTATTTGCAGCGCTGTTTCTTTTTGTTTGCAGCGTTTCTTTTATTTGCAGCGCTGTTTCTTTTTGTTTGCAGCGTTTCTTTTATTTGCAGCGCTGTTTCTTTTTGTTTGCAGCGTTTCTTTTATTTGCAGCATTGAGGGTTCCCGGCCACCGTAAAAGACCTCCCAACATAACAGATTATATCTTGTGTATTTAGTCCATTGAAAAAAAACAAAGTGCGGCAACTTCTCATCTAATTCTTGTTCGGAACCCCGGTATGCACCTTTTCCAAAAAGTTAAATCAAAACTAATTAAAAGCAAAAAACACTTTTTTATGGGCAGAATCATTGGATACATTATGTGTCTCTGTAAGAAATGTGCATACCCATTGCCTCCTACCAAATGGAAACGTTAATCACAGCACACTAAATACAACATCAGAGCAAAAAAAAAAAAAAAAACTCAACAGCTTACTCTCTGTCAAATCAAGTGTTTTTTGTCAAATATTTAGAATTATTCAGCGGGTGCAACCCGATAACGAAATCAGTCTCACAGCGCAGAGACTGAGAAACAATTAATCTACCACAGAAAGGCGAATCTGGAAGCCTCCTCGCCATCTCGCCCCCGCCAGTCACACAGCCAACTCGATAGAGGCGCCGATGCCTTACAAGACTGCTGCATTGCCACTGAAGCTTAATTCATAATAATGAAAAAACTCTTGATGATTTCACGGGGTGCAAATTGCCATGAAAGGGGCAGGTGTTGGGTGGAGTACTTGCATGTATCACCGATGACAATGTCTGATGCTCTGGGAATAATAAACATCTCAATGAACTCGGAGGTTTAATAGAGATAATGTAATGGTTTTTGTTGAAATGACCCAGAGGTGTAACAGCTTAAAGCAGGGTGAGGACTGTGCTACCTGCTCGACTGTGACCGCTGCCCGAACAGGTGTTTTAACCCGGTGCATGCACACTCCCCCATGTCGGTGCCTCCTTGTGGGCTGACAGTCGCGCTGAATGGTCAAAGAGCCACAGATAAAATGGAAGCAGGAGAGAGTCGCTGCATGGAAACAGAAATCTCAAGAGGGAAGGAACCCAAATGAATTTAAAATAGAAGTCTGGCACAAAGGTCTTGTTTGTGTAAGTTACCACATGGTCTGTGTCTACCATGGTAATTTTCTTATATTCCTTCTTATGTTCCTCTCCCTTTTTTCTCACACCCGCACTGTGGCAAATGGTTCCCTATAAATCTCACACGGAAATCTCATCTCAGGGAAATGCAAGCCTTCTATTAAAAAGAGGAACGAATGTCAGATGAATATGAGATGAATTTGCCCTATGAATAAAATTCACAGGCCCTAGGTGATTATTACCTCGGGTTTATCAGGAAACGACCGTATTACTCTATTTTATATCTTATAACAGCGAGAGAATATTTTACATTTTTGTGCTACGGGGAATGCAGAGTTGAGGGAAATGTGCTGCAGAACCCGTCTGGCTATTGAACACATGGACAAACTTTGAATAAAGTGGGGGTCTGGCTGTTTAAACAAGACCAGAAAGAGAATCAGACGAATTCGAGTGAGACTGATAAAGTGCTGCAGGTGTCACAGTAACAGAAGGGAAAGTCATGGACAGAATCCATCTGTGTTAATGTCTAATTTGTGCAGACTTCTCCTGTTGTAGAGCAAGCAGGCGATCCACTCGATACATATTGATATTTACCAAGCAGCGATCAATAGAGGATGAGGAAAACATTTGATTTTAGGGATGTTACGCAGAGTGTCCTATCTCTGGGCAAAGCTGAAGCGCTTGGATAAATGACTGAATGAATTAAACACGCATTTTAGCTTGATTTTGCATGTGCATTCAAGTGAAAGTGCATACCACCACATCTGCCGGAGCCAAAGAAAATTATACACAATGCATATGGAGTCAAACTCCAGCTGGGAGGTAGAGGATTTAAAGCAAATGCGCCCGAACACATGGCCCCCGGTTTGACATTCCTTCTCTGCGTGAACTCTCGCTGACTCCCCTCAAAATGTCACAGCACGGTGACCCACAGCGAACGTGTCAATGGGCACGTATGAAAGAAAATTGATCTACTTTGCTTCCCCCAAAACTCTTTATGGGAGACTCCGATAGATGTGAATAATGCAAGTCAGGAGTTCGCAGCTGATTAAATGATGTATGACCGAATGATTTTCTACATTTTCCGCAGGCTTTGCAGGGAGCTGCTGAAAACATCCAACGGGATGAAACCTTTTCTTCTCATCTGTCGTTCTGAAGCGCTCCTTGCTTTTTTCGGAACAACTCGCTGTACTTGTTTCTAAAACTTGCTCGTGCCCTCGCTGTCTAATGTTAAGTCTTGCGCAGTTATGCACGCTTTCTTTTCGGATCGGAGCGCGCAGAGGCGCACAATAGCTCGGCGGATGAATATTCATAAGTGAACTTGTAGGTTAGGAACGATCCACAGGTTAATAAGGGAAAAAGGGAAATCGCTCATTACATGCTGTGAAGCTGGATAATGCCCGAACAGATGCTGAGATCAAAACACATGAACATGTATGCACGGGCCTCCAGACACTAGGCCCCATTCCACACTAAGAGAGAGTTCAAAGCTATCTAGGGTGTTATGTCATTATCAGCCCTTTCATATTGCATTTCTTCAGAACATCAAAGCAAACACAGTTTGCTATCTGCATTCTATGATCCGATCAGAACTTTAATGCTCAAGAGGAAACATTAGAACAGATTTAACATCGCACTCGTACAAGGGTGGCATCGGGAAAGATTAAAAAAAATGTCATTTGATTTGTTTTAGATACAAACATCACTCAATACACTGAAGTGCGCGCATTGTATCTGTTCATACAGTGCAGATTGCAGGCTTCCTTTTGACATTGTATTATAGGATCAGATGTTTTAAATCCAATCTTAGATAGCCTTCTGTGTTAGCCAGTGAACAATAATCTTATATATGATGCACTCTGAGAGGATCAGAGTTTACAGCACACATTCTACCACGTGTCTACATTTTCAAATCTACCGAAGACTTGCTGTCTCGGCTGAAAAAGCAGCAGGATCAGATTTATTTTTTTCTTCCTCAAAAGCAAATCATAACACAGGTCATAAATGCTCACAGTATTGACCGACAGAAGAGCCTGGTTTTCAGAAACTCTATGAGATTGGGCATTTTTATGACTTTGGCCTCATCCCTTTTACTGCACTGTACGTTAAATTTACTACATGGCTACTCTCTATTTCCCAATCACATACATTAATATGTGAGAGTCTGCCCGGCGCCTTGTTTTATTCCAGCTCGCAGACGCCATCTGACACAATACTTTAAAGACAATATACAAGGCGGGTGCGCCAATAAAGCCGGGCAAAAACAAGCTGAAAATAAACCGATGGGTTTTACTGGTATTGCTTCACACATGGATTTCTTTTGTGGTTAAACACACACTGGGGAGCTGAAGGAGCTTATGATATTAGATATCAAACAAACAGACAGTTCTGTCTGGATTCTCTCTCATGTGTGCCCATGTTTCCTGTTGTTTGCATGTTCTGCTGAAAGCGGAGGTTGATGTGTCTGTGGTTTTAAAACTATAATATCAGTAGTAATGATTTTCATTAGATCGCAGGGAGAAAAAAAACTAGGAGCATGAAACTCAATTACCCACTTTATCAACCGCCACAAAATTGATTTTGTATATAGTACCCACAGGCTCATGGTGAATGAGATGACCATCAGGACACTTTCATTATTTTTTGAATTAAAAAACTTCTATCTATGAATAACAACAATAACAAGATGTGACTGCTCTCCCTGCAGCGTCATTAAAAGCTGTTCTGTCACAAATTAAAAGGTTTCTTCAGAGTTCAGGGGCTTTCTGTTGTACCTTGCTGCCTCCATGAGGCTCTTGGTGCTCTGTAGCTGCTTGTGTTGCTTCCTGCCTTTGCGGGACCAGGGTTTGGGTGGAGTTGTTGTTGTTGTGGTGGTGTTGGTGGTGGTGGTAGGGTGGTGTTGGTGGTGTTGGTAGATGGTTTTTGGCTGTCTGTCAAGGGGTCATCAATGCTCTCCATAGTGCAAGAGTGTCGAGGGGGACTCTTGTCGCGTCATAGAGCCTGGGGGGAAGAGAGGGAGAGGAAACAGGGAGGAGGAGAGGGAGAGGTGGAGGCGGTATGGTTATCAAGCTCATAACGAGGATGCAGTGTTTTATTTTGAATTTTCATATTTAGACACAGTCACACCACCATCACCACCACAACCACCGTTATCAGCTCGTCCCACTAAGGTGTCTTGAAAATGCGCCAGCTTGGCTTTCTACAAACCTGACGAGCTGTTCTGTGGCTGGGTTTGTCACAAGGAAACGCTTCTGTGCATGTAGCGTTAAATATAGAAGTGTGGGAGTAATGCAGGGTCTGATTCTGCACCCACATGGAAGCAAAATACAAAGAGGCCTTGTAGTTTTTCTAGTGATTAGTTTTTTAATCATCATTGACTTGTTAAGCAATAAAATCAAATAAAACAGCAATAAAATAAAATCATCAATACATTCATAATGAATCATTGTTAAGTCATTTGTAATTTAACTAATTTTTGTTTAACATAATATTAGTCTTATTTAAACATCATCTATAAGGCTTTTTAGCCATCCCACAGTTACATATCTCAACAACAATCATGGATTGACATGACATTTTACACAGCTATTCGTGGTCCCCAGAAGATGAAGCCTTTTATGATTCCCAAATTCTATACTATCCTCCATCATCACCACCAGTTAAAAGTGTTCACTCATCCACTCGGAAAAATATTACTTTTTTATCCATACATTCATGGTCCCCAGGGGATGAATCCTAATAATGACTTTGGGGATACCCTGACTTTTCCATGGCACCATCATAAGCATTTTACTGCCTAATATGATTACCAAAATGACATTCCCATCAGCCACACTTTGTGTTTAGTAACGAATGTTAGCATGCCAACATACTGAGCTAAGGTGCTCAACTTTGTAAACATTGTACCTGCTAAACATGTTAGCATTGTCAATGTGAGCAGTTAGCATGACAAGCCCAGAGCATTGCTGTACTCGGGTACAACCTCACAACACCACTAGCATGGCTGTAGACTCTTGCCACTTGGTATGATTAAGTGTTAATCAATGGATTGAAAAAAAAAAAAAAAGGCGGGATATGGAAAAAAAAGAATTACATAAGTACAAAGCTCTAAACAGTGCTGTTTTCTCAGTGGCACATACATGGTTTTCAGCAGCAACAATATACTGTATTGTGCGAGCGTGCACATTGTTCTCGCATGTGTACATTTGTTGTTTCCTGCTTGTTGCAATAAACCTGCAGCTGTGCTAACTGGGAGCTGCTCGCAGTGCAAGAACAAGCCAACAATCACTTCAAATCAACTGGGTTTTTTTTGGGGGGGGTACAAAGAAATGGCTGAAATCTGGGAACTGGGCGATGTTGACACTTGGCATGAAATACGATGTATGAGTAGGGGTGTTTCCATTGGCTAGCAGAAGCCTTGGGTTTAAAGACAATGCTCACTTAACAGATCAATCCCAAAAGCTCTTAGGCTATTGATAAGAGCGTAAAAAGACAGACTTTCTTGTTCTTGCAAGTATATTTCCCAGGTTCCCAAAATGGAGGACTTGCTATTCTCCAAGCTGAGACTATGTGCTGACTTGGCTCCCTTTAGAAGGAAGCTGGCAGACAGAGCTAATGGTTAGCAGCAACAGGGCCTCTTTTTCTTCCTCTCCTTCTTCCCTGCCTGTCTGTCTGGGGTGGCCAAGCAGCTGTCTCCTTAGTGGTGATTCTGTTCAACCCACTGTTGGATGAGCATGGAGGGCCCAGAGGGATCAATTACCAAGGCCGGTACCGACCCAGAGCCACAGGGGGGATGTGGTGATGGTGGAGCTTTGGGGGATCCCATCAGACCCAGCCTGAGCTGGATCCACAGAGAGAGGAAGAAACAGAAAGGAAGTGATGGAAAGGGTAGTGGAATTGGTGGAAGGTTTTGGGAGAAGAGGAGGGGAGGCCCTCGGCACTGGCTTACAAACCCCAATCGAAAGAGCTTTTTCATACTCCGCCGAACACATGCTGTCACTGGCAGATGTATAAATGCGTAAATACTCTCGAAGCTTACAGGGAGACACAGGCTGGCCTGGGGATTGTCATGTGCAAACAGCAACCTTTGTCAAAAAGGACTGTTAGTGTGAGGATGAAATCAGGCTTTGTGATATCTCCATGTACTGTACCCACAATATCTATGGCTACACAGCTCATATTATCAAACAATATACTCTTTCTTCATTTGCAGAGGTACCATTATGAATCGCCCTTCCTCTACCCTCAACTTCAACTCCCTTCTTTCCACCCAAATCCCCTTCCTAACCTCCTTTTTTTCCCCTGTCCACTAATCTCCTCTCCTCTCTGAAAAAGTCTTGATTACAGTAATCACAGTCTTTCTCTCAGTAGGTGCCACTTCTCTGTAGCACTCTGTTCACAGCCTAAATACCCCAATCAGGACCAGTCTAATGGAACATATGATTAAGACCCTGTTAGACATTTAGTCATTGTTTCAGGGCTGTTTTTTTACATTTTAAATCACTGTGTCCTGCCATGTTTGGACATCATGGTGTGTTGTATGATCAAGTGTGCACTGTACTCGACAAGACAAGTGGATGCATTTCACTGAATTTCAGGATAACAAATGCTCTTCGTTGGTGTGTCACTGTCACTGGTTGAAGCACGTGTTGACAGTTTTTTCCTGCAGTTGGATTTTGTGAAATTATAACTATAACTACTTTCGAAAGGAACGTCCTTTTTTAACAACTTAACAGGCACTTAAAGGCTTAACGGCATGACCCACTCCTTGATGCGCACCAACTGAAAATGACTTAAATAATGTTTTACGACGCCGTACGTCCATCTGGCTCAAATCTCTTTTCCCCGTCTTTCACTCGCGCTGCTCTTTTCTTCTCCCACGTTGCTTTTTTTTCGGTCCCTGTTTTGAATTTCAGTCTTATCAGGCTGTCACAAAAGCCTGTCAGATAACCTGAGGTGATTTCGCTTTTCTCTCTCTAATGGCGCTCTCGCTTTCCTTCTTTCTCACCAAGCTCCCCCCCCGTTGGCGCATGCAGAGAGAGAAAGCTCCTCGTGCCGTTTCATCTGCCAGTCTAAAATGGTGGAGGGCACAACGCAGAGCATCGACCTCTCTTGAGAGAGACAGCAGTAAGCCTCTCACTGAGAGAAGGAGGTATGGGAGATGACTGCTGAGACGACATATCGCATGGCCAAAAGAGAGATCTTGACTGTGGTAACTGTTATAAAATGCATATTCAAATGATTTAGCATCATGGTGAGAGGAAAGTATATTGGTGGGGAATTAACGCCTACCTGCTGATGAGCTTTACATGGACCATGCCTTCCATTCTGTCACGACACAATGGCCAAAGCAGTTTAGGGAGACCAAACCTACACACAGGTTTGGTCTCCTCGTGATGTCTATTGCAGATTTGCCACCAGTCTTGTAGTCATTTTTTAAATACAGGTTTTTTTCAAGTTCATACAAACGTAAACAAATGTTGGCTTTTCATTTCTAGCCGACGACCATGGATTTTGTTGTTTTGCTGAAATGAGGACTGATGTAATAATCTGTAGTAAGTTTAAGTGTGGTAACATTACAACTACAGTTTCCATCAGACTTTGCACTTGGTTAAAAACATGAATCTTGTAAATATGAATACACTTTTCTCACACTGTAAATAACAAAAATAACGTTGGGCAGCAGCACTGTGAAAACCAATGAACCAAGCTAGAGGCGAGTACAACACATTTGCAAAACCACCAAGAGAATTTGCAAACAGACAAAATTGATATCCCCTCATAGTACAATATGTTATATTTAACTCATTCAACAATTTGATTTGAATCTTAGTCTAATAGTTTGATTGTCCAATGTGAGGAAGCAAAGACAAACTTGGTGTGTTGATCGTCTCTGCAACTCTCAAAAGGGCAATACAATAGTTCTAACTAGGGTTGCAAACGGACCATACTCTCAGTGTATAAATTGCACGTTTTAATAGTGAACATATTTCACAATAAAAAAGCAATACTCTAGATCTAGGTCTTATTGCATGCTTTGGTTATGTCCATTTAATTGGACTGCATTCAGCAGCACACTCTTCATCACATGTACAGATAATCTTTCGGCCTTCCCTGTGAATAGGAATTCAACAAAATGATAAACACATTCAAAAGTGCATTCTCCCATCACATGTACAGTCCACACTACCGCACTGCCTGAGCCAAAGACAGCATGCTTTCAATCAAAACCTGATTTTATTATTAAAGTGCGTATGTCTGATATTTTAGTTAAGCTGCAGATAAAGTACACAGTGTGACTTTTTCCAAACCTTCTGGTATTTTTTGCTATAGCTGTTGGGAAGTAGTTTGACTGAACATGCTAATTGAGAAGTCTAATTCATCTACCTTTATTAATTCTTGTTAAACGGGTCAACTCATTTAATTAAAGTTTGACTCAACGAAATTGATATTTTTTTTCTTTCTAATAAAAGGGTTCAGAATTATGTCTGCACAGATATAGTTTCTAGCTTAATGGAGAATACATTCATTCATTCATTTTCCATAACTGTTTACCAGGGTCGCATGGGGCTGGAACTGATCCCAGCTAACGTGGGCGAAAGGCAGGATTACACACTGGACAAGTCACCCATTCATCACATGACACATAAAGACAATTATTCACACTCACATTTACACCTACATGCAATTTAGAGGCACTAATTAACCTATAAACCTGCATATCTTTGGACTATGGGAGGAAGCTGAAGCACTGGCTAAATACAGCCAGTATCCACTATAATTTTTTTATTTACAGTTATTCCTATGGGGAGTTTCCATCTTGAATATTTTATAAACTTCAACACAAGGCAAGACAGTTTAACTTTCTTGACATCTACAACCATGCAAACGAGTGCTTTGTGGCAATTAATCAATTTGACTATTTAAAGTCCATCAGACAGGCTAGTCCAGCCATCGTCTTAATGCACGTGTTACGCTGCAATTGTGTATCATACAATGGCATTCATCCTAACTATTATTTATCGGCAGTGCCATCAATTATTAGCTAAATTTAGCTGCCAAGGTGTCAGAAGATGAACTGCCTTTATAGTCCTTTTGGTAAATGTGTAAAGCACCTCTGACATAATCAATAAGAAAAATGACAAATCTATACAAAAAAAGTTCAGCTCAGAACTCTTTCCCTCACAGAAAACTCTCTGAAACAAACTTAAAGGAGATTTTCTGGGTGAAGATCCCCTGATACTCTGGGTAGGTTTGGTCTCCCGATTTAAGCAACGGTATCTGGCGTTAATATGAGGAGCAAGTATGTTGATCAAACAGACTTATTTATCAGGCTTATTAAATGTTTTAAAAATGTGAATTTGGCTGCAAAAACAAGTTGAGGAGTGATTACCTTGATCCCTACAGTAGGTAAAATCACACAGGGCCTACCCATGAAACGTGTGAACTTAACAGATACTGAACTTACTTCTTACTTCAAACAAAACTGTAGAGTTAGAAAACAGAAAACTGATAGGCCGTATCATTATTCTTCCAAACTATCTTTCCAACTCAAAAAAATTATTTGTGCAACTAAATAATGTATTTAGCTGTATTTGGAAATAACGTTAGATTACTATGGGGCTGCTCATTGTTCCAAATGTTCATTATTCCAAAACTACATTAGCCCAAAAAATGTCCCATTGGACCAACGTCCCGAAAACAAAAGCCCACTCTGAAGGCCTATTTTTCCAAAAGTACACCCTGACCATGGAATTTTTCCCATTAATATCCCAACATGCAGGAAAAGAACAAAGTTAAATGACCTTCATTGTCCTGGTTACAGTCATGGGACCTTTGTCATCTTGGTAATAATGATAAACATATGATTAACATTGTGAAACAGTTCCAGTTTGGTTGGGAAAATCACGGATTAGGTTAAAATAAGTTTGTTAGTTTTGTCAGTTTAATTACATTCAAAAGGTGCTAATACTGGAGTGTGTATTTTCAGCAATGGGTGATGACTTTAGGGATATCAGGTTGTTGGACAAATGGACTTTTGATGATTTGGGAATTTTCTTTTTGACTTTCTAGAGTTTCACAATGATTGGCTGTTGGAACACATGCATGGCAACAGTTACTGTACATCTACTACACATCTACAACACCATAGATAGTAAGTTAGTTAGCTAATATTTGCTGCATATAGAGCGATTAAAGACAATCGAAAGTATACCTTATGTTTTTGCTCAGGGCTTTCAGTTTTGGAAAGGCTTTGAAAGAACTCCGTCCAAACTGAGTTACCACATATCACTCTCACTACAGACATGCACACATCTCGACAGGCCTGCTGAGCTTAGTTACAGTTACTAAGCTATAACAGGACTATTGTTATTCAGGGTCAGTGTTTAGTGGACGGTCAATTGCCAGAACACTTGGACATTTGGATGCATCAGTTATGTTTTGACAGATCTTTCTTGCCAGTATTTCTAAGTGATTATTTATCATTGTATGCCTATATGGGTTGCCATAAGGCATTGGTCTTGGCAGACATCTGGTTTTGTATTCAGTTAAAACAGAAAGAAAATAAAGTAGTTGTTGATGGACCAAAGTTGAGTGTCCATGTGCATTTTATTGTTTCAGTAACACAGTTAAGTGAAACCAAGGAGCTCATTTACAGTCTTGATATGGTTCGTCTGAGGAATTCCATTTTCTGTTAGGTCAATCCTTTAGAGGAGAAACGTGTCACTGTATCAGCGAGACTCTCGATACTGAAATAAATCATGGGCTATAGCTTCACAAAGTGCACCTCTATTGGATATGTGTCCTTTTCAGCTGCGGTTGTTACTGCGATGCTAATAAAAGTAACCTCAATCAAAACATCACTGTCAACAATAAGCAAAGTACATATCAATCTTCATATGTTTCTTCTGGGGCCCGGCCGTAGGAAAAATCCATATTGTGTTTTTATTGACAAGAACAACATGTACTCTTCAAAGTGGGGTCGTACTAAGATTAATGCATGGAGAGGGGACAGAGAGGAGGCCAGAGTGAAGGGTGAAAATGTATTTAAAAAAAGAAAAAGAAAAAAGAGAACGCAAGAACAGTCTGAGAAGGAGTCAAGCACAGGGAAAACAAGTATGCGAGGAAGTTATTTTAAAAATATGCACATCAAATGGTGGCCGCTCAGATGACTGACATCCTGTAGGAAATGCATATATCGTACTGAGCTGTGTTGCTGACTAAAGGTACAGAAGAGGTCAGCAGCGTCATCCTGAACAACAATGTCCTGCAAACTCTCAAACATTTGACCAATACACGCTACCCGCCTCTTGACATCTGTCCAAAATAGCCCTTTATGAGGCGATGTTGGCTATGGGTTTGAGTCAGATTGACTTAGTCAAATGCCCTGAGGGACGGGTTTGTTTGTCTGCATTGATGTTTTTGCACAAACACCTGACAGACAGGTCGGACATGTTCAGCGGACTGTGCACAGCTAACAGTCATCCTTAACAGCAATATTGGGGCGGCTGCAGTTTGGGTTTAACCTCGAAAAGCCTCAGGGAAGGGGCCATTTGTTCAAAGTTAACCAGAGGGATGACTGAGGAGTAAATTGTTTGTTTGTTTGTTTTTTTGCCTATAATTCTCCCTTAGGTCTGCAGATAACAAAAGGTTTATGTAATTTCTGCTTTGGAGTGAATCGACCTTAACCTTTTTTTTTTTTTTTTTTGCATTTTAGGCAATTTTAGGTCACATGCATTGCTTGTGAATCACTTTCCTAAAATCTTCCCGACTTCCCTCCAGTGGCCCGAGATTAAATGGAGCGGTCACATTAGGCCAGTTCATCCATCACATGAATTAATATTTTGAGAAGAATTTTAAACAATGACCTGAAACTGCATGTTGCCACTATTAGATTTCTTGACAGTGAAAGCTGCTTAAACACACACTCGAAAACCCACACACAGAGGCTGGCACAGATGAGTGCACATAGCTGTCCAGCCATTTGACTAGCTGTCACCAAGCTTAAAGTAGCCAATGAAGCAAGCAAGGAATACCTGTCACGTCCCACATAGTGTCAGCATAAGCCGATGAGAGGTACATTGACTGACATCCTAAGCAGCATATGAAATGTACAAGTAGGCCAAAGCATACAGGGACACCCTCAGCAAGAAGGCAGGGATGCATATTCATATAACGATGGATACGCAAACAGTTGAAAACGCACACCAGCATGTTAACATACACGTGACAATACAGATGCATAGGATCTATTAGCCTTTACCAACGCATTTGCATACTCAGCTTCCTCCAATACACACACACAGAAGCTCCTATATCTGTCAAATACAATAAATGGATCCAGCTATATGTTAACTATGATTGTGTTTATACCTACAATGTAGGTGGACCATGTAACAGGTGTCACCCCCAGTCTTCACAACCACGTATATTCAGGCTGGTGTCAGACACAGTAAGAATGCAGGGGCAACAGCTGACTAATAAACAATATAATCTAGGTTTAAGCATTCAGATTCAGCGTCTGTTATGTACAGTATATGTGTGTTGATGTGTGCTGTTTGTCTACAGGCAGGAAGGCATAAACAAGTTTGTCATCTGATGACTAAATCATGACCGATGCATTAATGATGCCCCTTCGGTCCTTGGCGTTCACCCACTGACATTCACAGATAGGGCAGCTGTGTTGTACGCATGTTGTGTAACATGTTTCTCAACTGAGACCTCTTTGATTGCTACAGTATAGACTGTGTATGAAGGCGGGAGAGCAACGGCGTTTATGTTCCTCGTAAAGCAGGCACTAGGGCTATAGAAGTGAGGAGGTAGGAAGGTGTGTGTGTGTGTGTGCGTGTGTGTGTGTGTGTGTGTGTGTGTGTGTGTGTGTGTGTGTGTGTGTGTGTGTGTGTGTGTGTGTGTGTGTTGAAGTCTGGGTTGAAGTGGAGAGAAGGAGGCTTGGAGAGCTGGAAATAGGGTATGGAGGACGGGTGGTTGAATGAATGGGTTGCATCGCAGTGAATACAAGCGGTGGCTCCCCCATCTGCTGCCATCATTAACATTAAAAGCGTCCCTAATTCAAGCTAATTGCTGGCGACGAGAAAATAAACAAACCGTGTAGAGGATGTGGAGATGAGCTGAAGATGAGGAGGGCGGGAGAGGCACATTTTCAGGGGATTGTGAAGTGAATGCTGAACTGGGTTTCTGCTGTTATCAGTGTACTTGTGGCTGACACTGAGTAAGCTAGCCAAAAGTAGGCTACAGATATGGGATAAAGAACTACAAATACCACATCACTTTTGCTAAACAGCCACAAGTGGCAACGATGCTACACTCAATTTTCTTTTATTACCCAAGACTCAACTGATTGTTTAAAACTGCACTGCACATCTTCTCCCTTTGTAGTTCCATTTAGTTCAATGGAGAATTTTAGTGTCTTTCAGCTCATTGTTTTGATTGTTTTACAAACCTACATCTTTACTGGTTTGAATCTGCCCCACTGCACTCATTAAATTGGTTTCCTGTAACAGGCTGATCCAGACAGCAGAGGGTGAGGTGGTCATAGTAAAACATTCAGTGGCTATTTTGCATTGAATTTTGTGGTGACCAAAACGGCGAAAACAGCTAAAAAGAAGAGTGAATATTGGATTTAAAGCCACTCGATGCCCAGAAAGCTCGTTTGACCTATCAGCTTTGAAGTGATAAGTCAGCGTCTGTGCTGTTTTCACCTTAAAAGTGGCCCCAAAAAACACCACCACTACCAACAACAAAAAACACAATACTGTTTAAAGACATCATTATGACCTGGCTGCGAGTGACTGAAATAGGACCACAAACAGGAATAAACACGTCTCCTGTTGAGTTACGATGTGTTTACTACTTTACAAATAGAGAGTAATAAAGTCGGTGATTGATTTGACATGCAAGCATTAGCTAACATTAGCAACTGTACCGGTCATGCCAGACCAAGTAAGGCAGTAGCAGCGAAAACACCCCCGGGTGTATTGAATTGAGGAAGGGTGCGTTTTATTGCAAAACCAATACAGTTGAAGAATGTATTCAACTAACAGCAAATACTGTATATAAGTTATATTACTTAAGCATGTTTAAATTGAAAATTAAGGCCAAAACTGTGTGAATATCACTAAAATGTCTGATTTATATGGGGTGCCGTTTGTAAAGCGTCTTGCTCTGAAAATAACCGCAACATTTTGTCACATTTAGCTAAAAACAATGTTTAAAAAATGAAAAATGAATTTGCATTTTAGCTAAATATTTAGTTTCACCCGAAACATTTAGCTTCAACATTTAGATTTAGATTTAACATTTAGCTCCAACATTTATATTTAACATTTAGATATATATTTAACATTTAGCTTCAAAATTTAAATTTAGATTTAACATTTAGATTTGGGTTTATATTTAATGTTTAGATTTATATTTAACGTTTAGATTTATATTTAACATTTAGATTTAGCATTTAGAGTTTACATTTAACATTTGGATTTAAATATTTAAAATATCTCTAAGTTCACAAATATTGTTCTAAATGTGCAAAAAAAGTGACTCTCAAAAATTCAAACCAGTTTTTAAACATTGTTTTTAGCTAAATGTGACAAAATGTTGCTGTTATTTTCAGAGCGAAACGCTTTACAAACGGCACCCCATACATTTATTTGTTGAAATCATTACTGTGTCGCTCACTTCTAATTTTTGTAACTGTTAAAGGCTGTCACCTCTCCCAACCCCCTTTTGCACACTCTCCAAGAAAGTGGGAGACCGGAGCTGAAGCTTTGGCTGTCTGGAAGGAGATGTCAGCCAAATTTGTAATAAAATTTGTCCACGTAAATCACACATGGAGTTCATCTGCAAAACAGCGTCCAAAAAACACACACAGCAGAACGTAAATTTGGCAGTGCAACACTTACTGAGACGGCCGGGACCCCGTCTCAAGAGATTTGGCAAATATTAGCTACATATTAGCTACTTAAGTCGGCTATGTACTACAACACTGCTGTATATATTGCTGTAACAATGATTCATCTTGTTAAAATGGCTTCAGTGATGTTAAAAACTGTTTCATTATTATTGTGTTTACTCAGTCCATAATAGATTTTTTGATTCAAAAGCTTAATTTTCAGCTCTTACATGTTCATGTCATGTTCTCAGTGCCACCGGTGCAGTAAACACAAATATTTTGCACACACCTGCTGGTTTGTGAGTGGACTGTGTAACCTGGGGTGCTTGAATAGAGCCTGAACTCACCGTGGTGGTTTTGACTCGGCCTCCGGGCTGTGTACAAGTCCAACCAGATTTATTGACTAACAGGTCACAGCCTTCATCCTCCAAACATGGCACCATCTCACACCACTGCTTTTTCCGAACAATACCAGCTGCAAGGAACAGGAGAGAGAAAGAGAAAGACGGATTAAGGAGGTGTGAAAAAATCAGAGGGATAAACAGGTCTACAGGGAGGAGGACGCAGACATGTCGTGTTTAAAATGGAGAGAGTGGGTTGAGGGATGATGGAGAAAGAGAGATATGGGCAAAGATTCAACATGATGGAAAAGAGGGGATTTGGGAGAAAAAAAATGTTGAAATACATGGAGTGAAAAAGATGGAGAGATGTAGATGGGTAGAGAGATGGGTTATGCAGGTGGATGAAGAGCAATGACAGTGAGAGATGGGGGAAAGATGGAGAGAATCAGACAGATGGAGAGAGATGGAGTGAGCTGTGATCAGTCAGGTAAATAAATTCAAACATCACACATAATATTTAGCAAGTCTACGGCCCATCTTGCATTCTGCAACATCCCACCAGGATGAAGGCGGCGCGCACATAAAGATCTGTGACATCTAATGCATTCCACAAGTGGTAACAACATGTTGTAATTTGTACTTGTTTGAGTCATAACATTGTCTCAACCTGCTCTGTTATATTTCAGGTCTAGACTTCAGTTAGTGAGTTTCTACATTTCCCAGAAAAGCCCCGGGCTGGACCGTATTACACTCACTTGTACTGTAGGCTTCACTCACAGACAGCACCGTAATGATGACGATGATAAATATAGTGACAATTTAATATGAGGGGTTTTGTTCAGTTTGAAACTGAAAGTGTTGCAGCTGCAACGTAATCTTGTGTATTTTTGTCCCAAACAGTGTCCCACGTTTTTGTTCTCAATGCGGTGGATGCACGCTTAGGAGGGATTACAGTTACACATCTGACATTCTGTTAGCCCAACTGCTTGATTCCACCGCTGTGTGGCTGCATCACGGACGCACTGCGGCTGCCAGAGCTGATCGCGGCTGTTCTAGACAATGATCGTGATCCCACCAGAAGCCCCGCGGAGCGTTTTCGGTCCTGTGGGGTCCGCAGAGAATTTATTTTTGACGGAGGTTGCGACAACCCACGTCAACCCGCACAGAGTGAATCGAGCTGGCCGGAAGCCAGACACACAAACGATATAGAGAATCTGGTTGATTTTCAAAATAAAATGCCTCGTGCAAACTTCTGATTATAAAAACAGGTAAAAGGGGAAAAAGTTGAAGCACATAAATCGAGGGGAAACGACCAAATCTGAACAAGTTAACAAAGTCTGGGAAAACATGCTGCTTCTGAAACGCTCCTGGGATATGAAGACACATGGAGAACGGACTAAAATAGCTTTTGGGTTACAGTGGTCCCTCGTTTATTGCGGGGGATACGTTCTAAAAATGACCCGGAATCTGCAAAGTAAGTTTTACAATTATTACACATGTTTTAAGCCCAAAAAAACCCCGAACCACGCACTTTTATACACTTTTCTCAGACAGGCATTAACATTTTCTCACATTTCTCTCTTATTTAAACACTCTCAAAGTTCAAACTTTCGCAGATTTAACAAAAATAAGTACAATACTGTATTAGTAAATGAAACTAAAGATCAATACCTGTTTTCAAGTCCAATTTTTAACAATTAACAAATTCAATTTTAATGATCAATCCACGAGATTTGACACATAAGAAATTATTACCAGTAACTCACGCGTATTTCACAGTTCCTCTGACGATGCCGAACATAATGCGCGTTCATACTGTACAGTACGCTGTAAAAAAAAAACATGCAATATGACACACAAAAAAATCCGCGAAACGGCGAGTCCAAAAGTGAACTGCGTTATAAATCTAAAAAGGTATCTGAGCAAAATTATATAATAATAAATTCAAACCTTACAAACATTACATAAAAACATAATGCCCTTTTTAATAATTGTCTTAGTTTGGCATTGATGAGAAAAATAGGTGCACCAACAAACAAACTGGGTCAAGTTCATTAAAAGACTAATTATATGTGTATGTTATGTATTGTCATTTCATGCCTTGCGCAAGTCCAACATTAATATCTATTAAGAAGGGAATGTGTTTCTCTGCCAAGATTTTTATTTTCACTAGACCATTGTTTCGGGGTACTCATGCCCAGCTTTTGCCATGATGTACATGGTTTTGGTAAAGAAAAATCTATACTGTATAAGGCTGATAATATAAAATAGAAAGTCTAAAACTTAGGGGAAAATGGTTTAAAACCTACACAGCATGTGCTACTACAAGTATGTAATAATAGAGCTGCAAACTATAATTAATACTGGTAAATATCCATGTGTTTAAAATCACTTGAAATAAACACTTCTGGAGTGTGACGGACGTTGTTAATGAAGGGGTGTTTGAGCCCATGGGGGCAAGTCAGACAAAAAAAAAAAAACAACAACTCACTATTCCAACTGCAGTCAATTAGGAACAGAAAATCAGACATAATAATATGCAGTTACCAGTTTCCGTAGGAGGGAATGATGCCGAATGAATAATCAATAAGCATTTGAAAAAGATGTCACAGGATCATAAATTTACATTTAACCTATGGCTTTTGAAATAATGCCTCTATAATAATTATTATTATTTATATCTATGCTAGATGCCAGAGAATAACAGCCAGACTGAAGGCGCTACTCAAAACCCTGGTAACCTTTGATGATATATTATTTTTTAAATATTATTTTTAGGAGTTTATGGGGGAAAAAACAGTAAGAAATGAATTTATGGGTCATTATGTAGGTGGTGTAATGAGCTGCTTTTTGGGTCTAATAAGAATTCTGTCTGAAGATAAGCAGTCTAATCGCAGCCCTGTGTCTCACAATCTTCACAAATCAGAAATTACATTACAAAAGGACTCAAGAATAAAAAAACGGGGTCCACCTGCGTATATAAATCAGAGGGACAGAAAATGAAAAGAGATGAACTGAGATAGACGGAGAACGGATGGAGACAAAGTAAAGGAGAAGCATATCTAGATAACATTCTTGACCATTACAGAATATGAGCAAGATAAAGGAAGACGGATACATACATTTATGCTCGTATTCGTATGCATTTATGGATGGAAAATAGCATTCTTTAATGGATAACAGCAAAAGACGGAATGAATTACAGGGCGTACATACATCATATTCTTTTGCTATGGCATTCATGGCATGCTTGCTCTCTTATAAAACATAAGGGAATTGTGCTTAGTTCCATATCTATAAATTTGCTCTAAGGGCACCTTCAGTAGCTGTCATAACCTTGCATGTAGATCATCAGTGAGCACTGTACCCAATGCTAATATCTGTTCACCATAAACAATATCTATATATCAATCAATCCATGAAATATGCATACCTTCTCAAGCACCACATGGCTAAATGATGAAAGCACTATGAACACTGTGTCAGCACAGTGAAACGAGGAGCTTGAAATTGACACCAGTGTAAAGCATTATTATTGTTGAGTGCATTTTGCTGACATGCTGCTTGAGGTTGGATTACTTGACGCTACTGGAGTTCGCCTCAAGGCTAGCTGCACGACAACAATCTAAAACACGTGTGACTTCAATATTTTCACTTCAGGGACAAAGTTACATGTGAGGAACGATGCAATTTCAAATAGCTCTGAAACTATTAAGCGTTGTCAGCAATGAGTATTTCTTGTAGATCGGCCACAAGTTCGACAGAGCACTTTGCTAAGCATATAACCCCTTTCCTATTTCAGTTCCTGGCAATTGTTGGCTCGACATTTCTGAATATCCGGAAATGATTTGGCTTCTTTGTTCTGAATATCAGCCTTTAGATCAGGGTGTTTCCAACACACCCACCAGATTTGTATCGTTATGGGGTTCGGTGTGCTTAAAAACTAACACCTGAACTAACGTCTGAAACCCCCTTGCCTCACACCTTTTTTGACAACTTTCCCAAATCAACAGTCTGAATGTGTGCCCACTCCACAAAGAATTCAGCCAAGTATGCCAGAGCGACAACATCAGCGCTTCTTAGGAAAGATTGTCGAAAGTAAACGCTGCTATCCCCATTTGATTAATTATCAAGTCTCCGCTCTCTATGATGTCAAGTCAAGTCACTTATTTCTTATGCCTACCCTTATCAGGGTTTTGGAGGCTGGAGCCTATCCCAGCTGACGTTGGGCGAGAGGTGGGGTACACCCTGAACAAGTCGCTAATTCATCACAGGGCTGACACATAGAGACAACTGCACGTCTTTGGACTGTGGGAGGAAGCTGGAGTACCTGTAGAGAACCCACGCAGATATGGGGAACATGCAAAATCCACACAGAATGGACCCAGCCAGGGACGGACTGGCAATCTTGCATACCGTGCATTTGCCCAGTGGGCCGACGTGGTATTTGGGCCCACAAGTCCCGATATATATATTTAACCAGTAGATCACACACCCCAAACACACTCTTGGGCTTAGCGATGGGCAATGTGGGCCGCGCCGGAGCGGGTTGAGGCCGGTTAGTCTAGGGCGCACGGCACACCTATGGCGCACGAGAAGAAAAGGTTGTGGGCTGCTTTGGTCCAAAATGCCAGGGCCGATTTTTTGTCCCAGTCCGTCCCTGGACCCAGCCAGACTTCGAACCAGGAACCACTGTGCCGTGCGTGGAAATCTGCGTGCTGCGTGAATTCTAGAAATTGACATTCTCCATTTTGACCATAGATCATTGAATGCTCTTATTGCATCAAATGTTGGTACGGGCACATCACAATCAAGTAAAACAGTGGCTGAATGTACAGAGGATCCAACTGCAGCACCAATCAACAATTAAAAAAAAAAAGTAATCTATTCTTTCAATGAGCCCAATCATCTTCTGAATTAGGATACCAGATGCTGCCTTCAAGCTGCACACTTCAAGTCCCAAGTTCAAGAAATCCTTTTTCTTTCATCTACTGTGACTATTTTCAACAAGTGGCTTTTAAGAACTGCCCTCGACACATGCACAATATGACTCCTCTGGCCCTTGTCTTTTTCTTTTTAAAAAGAACCAATTTCATCCTTTCAACATTTTATCACGTTTTATTATTTGCATTGTGTCTTTTTGTGTGGTTTGTCCTGATGTCGTGTGAAGTATGCCAGTGCCAAAAACACATTTCCATTTTTATGTAAATCTAGAGAAAAAGAAAGTGTTCTGAATCTGCAACAGACACTACCTCAGCAGCATTTAATGTAGTTGTAGGGGACAGGATGTAAAGAAGAATTGTAAATGGAAAACGGAAGCAAGGCAGCAGGTGAGAAAAGCCCGAGGTCTGCCAGTGTTCTTAAGACTTTTTAAAAAAAATGTATTTATTTAATCCATTGCTGTGAATTTATCTCACAAATGTTGTCAGCAAGGTCATTTATACATTTCACTAACAGGTTTCGCTTCGCTTCTGAATTACCATACAGTGGGGTGACCCTCAACTGATGAAGATGTATAGCGCTGTCAGGTAAATAATAATAATGAGGGAATGAATGCCGTTACGTATGTGTACATATGCTTTTCTCTGCATGTGTTAGAAAACTAACTTTTGATTTAAAGAACTATTATTTTAAAGTGATACGATAACATAGTTTCATGCATGTCTACAAATCTTACACAATGCACCTTTAAGCTTAACCTGTAGTTGAGACCTATGTCACAATAGTGTCATATGAATGATATATGTATTAACTGCAGATGGTTTGGGCGATGATTGGAGATGTAAGTTGTCATTGTAAAATTATAGCACTTATAACACTATATAACAACATAGAGAGAGCTCTAAGCAGAGTTATAGCCTCTTTTAGCATTTTTTCTGATATTTTTAAAATAAGCTTTGCTTCAACTGTAGCATTTAGTAGCTAACAAGTCAGATATTTCCCTCGGAAGTTGGTGGAGACCACAAAAGAGCTAAAAGAGAGTGAGTGAATATTGGGTCTTAACCAAGCGGCAACCTCCAGTGTTGGGAAATGAAGCCAATGAGGAAGTGATAAAAACAATAACTCCTCAAGCAGTTGCTTGAGACAGGCTGCAGAAGTGAGTCAATCTCCATAATTGTCCGTATTAAAATGTCAAACTTCACAGGAGAAATAAAAATGTTTACAGCCTGGTTCACAAAACGGTTTTGGTCCCCATCCAGATGTCATTCCCAGGCCCGACTTAGGCTCGCCAATGATCTAAGTTTTTGCCAATATTTAGATGAACTGGGAGGCAGCGGAACCAATACATCCAACATGGTACCACATATTTTTGCCTTCAAAAACTGACATTGCTTTATATTTGCCAAAAACACGACTTCCAATGAATTGACCCATATCTGCTATATGAGTTGATAGGCAACTGTTTGCCAGTATGCTAGCCATAACAACTTTATGCTTGATTTTAAGACACGTAAAAGGAAAACCCACATTTCAGGTATCAAACACTCATGCATCATTGCAGGAGCCTTTACAAGTTGGGTCCTAGTGGCCTGAGGGTGCAAGCTTTTCCTGTGCCTCTCTGTGCTGCCCTGGTGTATCTGGTACCATCTTTCCAATCATAGCAGGAAAAAAAAGCCATTATCTGTGTAGTTGGGATCCGTAATGTTTCCTCTATCCTATTTATTGCAGCATCTGGTGTAAATGTCTTTTAGGCTGTACTGTAAGCTCAGTATTCCCCCGACACTCAACAAATTGTGGCTAAATATGGTTAAAACAGCCAACTGCTCTAATGACAAATAAAAGCTGTGTATTGAACCATATCTTTTGTATAGTGGGACAACAGTGTGAAACCATTAGGTTCACAGTATCTTTACTAATTGAACTACTTGATTCTAAACATGTCTTTTTATACAAAATATATGTTTGTATTGCTTTGGACTTCATATCTAGATAAAGTGATTGGAAATCTTGCATCCTGTAAATACTCTGAAGAACCATTTATTGAAAAGTATAGTGGACTTTTTTTGCCAACAGGCGACAAGTCCAATAACAACGATTTCTGATAGCCGACATGAAAAATCACAAAGACGAGTAAAGACACAGCCCTGATCTCTCACATTTGGATTCGCGTCACTAACTAAACTCATCTCCCAGCAACATCTTGGCCAATAGTGACACTATCTGTTCCCATTCGACCATATCACTGCAGTGCTGGTGTGAGCTCAGTGGGTTATGTTGAAACTTCTAAGATTCAAGTGTGATATGAAATAAAAACATCCCCTTAAACACATTGCACACACCCACACCCACACAGGCACAAACACAACAGTAAGCACAAGGCAGGCATGGACAGAAATAAACACACACACACACACACACAGGTTTGATGTTATATGTAAGGGGAAGGTATCAGCTGTGGTTTCATCAGCAGGAGATAAGGAGTAGAGAGGGAGAGAACATTATTACACCCTCCATGGGACACTTATCTTCCCACCAAATGGTAGATCACACTCATGTCAACAACCAGCATCTTGGCCTAATAAATTCTGCCTAATGCCATGCCAAGCCTGCGATGGCAGGAGAAAGATGGGCTTGTGTGCGTGTGTGTGTGTATTTGTGTGTGAGAGAGAGAGCTCACAAGGGAGAAAGAAGCAAGATAGTAAGAAAGCAGACAAGAAAGACAGAAAGTAGACCTAAAGACAGATCAGATCTGGTGTAATAAATGCAGTGCGGCACTCTACAGGAGATGGTGCTAAGATAATTACAAACTGTACAGATCAGATACAGGCAGGTGGGCGGGTAGCAGAATCAGCAGCATGTCAAAGGCTGCTGATGTTGAACGCCAGATAGGCTATAGTTGGACTGTCCTACAGAAACCAATGGAAAATGATTTTTTTTAGCTAACAACATAAACTGTAAACACTCTAAGAAGACACATTAAGCACCAGAAATGAAAATCTGTGTTTACACAGTCATCAGTGAACCGTTTAAAGTCCATGTAATGTAATTCTAAATATGTTCTGAGTTTGTCAGACCAACGAAGAAAATGTTATTAACCACCAAGCCAAATTTGAATGATTAAAAATATTGACAAGTTTATGAAATTAGGTGTCGAAATCAGGTAATCAAAATGACATGACTAACTTTGAAACACTCTGAGCGAGATTAATTAATGATCTCTCTGCTAGAGGTACAGGGGTATGCTCAGGGTGGCCTCAGCGTGTCATCGAGCCACCCTTTAAGGACCGCCCACAAAATCCTGAACTGAAAACTGCTGAAAAACTGTTTTAGCCACTAACTCCTCATTTCAGTAATATATCTTTTTTTTTTTTTTTACATGTTTTCAGCAACTATATTCCAAAATAATTAATGCAAATTAAAAGAAATTTTAGAATTGCCTTTATACAGACTTTATTATTTCGAATTAAATTACATATTTTAACCTACATTAAAGGGCAATCAGTGCTTTATATTTGTTCATAACATGCCGGGTCCTTAAAGGGTTGTGTTTTGCGCCACACACTCACATTTATTTGGTACACTGTGAGTTTCTGTGTGGTCTGATGGAGAAAAATGAACATCGCTGCTGATTCACATCAATGAGCTGTTTGCAAAATGGAGCCCTCTCTCTCACACACTTAAAAATCTCATAGACAAAGGCATTCCGGTGCATTTTCTTTCTACCCTTTTGTCAGTTGGATGTCACTTGTGCTCACCTTCGCCTCTCAAATGCACTGGCGTGCTGCTCTGGTCTCCCCATCTCCAGTAATGTCGAGTTAAATGGCCTTTTAAGCAAATTCACTGTGTCTTCGTTTCAGAAAGGAGTACTATGAATCTGTCAGAATTCTCCTCCTGTGTAGTCCTTACTCTAACTCTGGGAATTTCACTGCAGCAGATGGAAACTTTGCGCGCGCACACACGCACACAAAAATGGCAATCTGACTTTTTAAGAAATCTCTACACGGCACTTAATTTAAATTGGTGGGAATAAAGATGTCAGCTAAGTAACACACACATGTGCATTAACATACAAGAAGTATTTGCACTATACATATGGAAACACACCCTCAGAGACACACACACACACACACACAGAATAATCTCTTTGCTGACATGTCAGGCAACAAAGTCAAACAAAAGACGAGCCTGAAAAAGCCCAACAGAGTGCCATTAAGACTCTGAGATTTGCTTTCATCATGAAAATCCCCTCCCATGTCTCCTTTTACAGTGGATCTGCTATCTGGATAATTAACTGTACTATCTGACCTGCCGTGGTAGGCAGACGTTCCCTAAACCTGAATCGAGCCGAACTGGAATTAGGAAGAGGCTCAGAGGAATGTGAGAGAAAAACCCAATGCAAAGAAATAAATCCCTGCGCTTTGTAATTAGCCACCGACTCCCTATCCCCTTTTTTCATCTGCAGCTCATCTCCTCTCAGCTAACTTCCCTTCCTCTTCCTTACAACCACTATTTTCTTTATGTCCGTCCTATTTCTACTTCCTTTCTCTCTATCTCCTCCTCCCCCTTTTTTTCTGTCTTTTTCTCTCTCTCTCTCTCTCTCTCTCTTTCCTTCCCCATACTTGTTCCTTTCCAGTCTAGTGCCTTGCCTGATTTTCATAAGATTATTCCACCCGTTTGGCGGCCTTGATGAGTATCTGCACACTAAAAGCTGTCAAGCCCCTTTTTAAAAAGCCTGAGTTTTTTTTTTTTTTTTTGCGATGAAGTGAATTTGTGTCCCAAATAGCTCCTCTGCACTCATGAAACTTCAAGAGGCAGAAATAATGAGATAGCACGCTGACTGACATTTCCAGACCTCAGCCCTGTGTCTGTGTGCAGGCATGTATACTTGTGTGGGTGTCTCGTCTGTGTGAGTATATGCAAAGAAAGTCACCTAATAATCTTTCTTTACCACCATGAATATAACATCTATTGTAATGAGCACACACAAGAACGTGTTGTATCCTTTATATGATGCGCTATTTTAAAACTTCGGTGTCGCAAACATGAAACAGACATTTTAATTTCTTCAAAAAATAAAGGAGTAAAAAAAAAAAGGGATATTTAAATTATCCAAAACAGAGATAATGGTTTCTTCTCAATCGTTTCGTGTGCTATATGAACATCTCTAATGAGAAACGACTGCGATGCTTTACAACTGGGTACGCTTTATTAGACAAGACTGAAATTGAACCTTCAATTTTCAAATTAAAGTACAGATTACTGCTCTCTATCCATCTCTCTCTTTCTTTCCATTTGTCTCTTCTTTTTTTTTGACCTGCCTAAAAACTGCCTTCAGGGTTCCCACGGGTGCTTGAATTCCTTGAAAATGCTTTAATTTCAATTCAGTGTTTTTGAAAATGCTTGAATTTTTTGTGAAGTGCTTGAAAATGCTTAAAATTTCCCAATTAGTTAAAAATCAAAACAGTCAATCTACCACCATATGAAATAATGCTAATTAGACCCATATTATTATGTCATACAGCTGCACTTCCCATGACCATCATGGCAAACACAACTAGTAGGCTACCTATTTAAAGGTGCTGGAAAAATGGAAAAACTGGTGCTTGAAGGTGCTTGAAAAGTGCTTGAATTTGTTCATGAAAAAGGTGTGGGAACCCTGTGCCTTTCACTAAATAACAAAAGGCTAAGATTAGGCTTGGTTTGCTTCATTCCAGCAAGATAAATGTTTCAGTGAGTGGCCATTTTCTCTTGATGGAATCGCCAGATCAGAAATTCATTAAAGTTTGCTTTCTTGCCGAGGGTTATTTTAGCATAAGGACTGGAAAAGAATGGGAAATAGCTAGCTTGGCTCTGTACGAAGGTGACATAATCTGCCAAGAAACACCTCTAATTAACTGGTTAATTACTAAAATCTCACAGGGGTTGTGTGCAGGACTATTACTTGGCCAAGCATATAGTGACTTCCTGGACTCTCAGTTGGTTGCCTGGAAATCCTAAAGTACAGATTAAACAAACAAGATGTAATGTGTTAATTAGTGAGTGGTAGTTGGATTTTGTTACCTTTGGACAGAGCCAAGCTAGCCGTTTCTGCTTGTTTCAAGTCTTTGTGCAAAGCGACGCGAGGCCAGCGGTCTCCGGTGGTGTCTGACTGTGTACTTTTGGGCAAACGTTTGTGGTATGAATTTCATTAAACTCTCCAGCACGAAAGCAAACTGTTCCTTTAATGAGTTTTTGATCCATTCATGCAACACACTGCGACCTGGTGAGATATCTTTTTTGTTCTTTTTCTCAAGAGTGAAACATCAGGATACGCAGTTTAATGTTGATTGCCACAATAAATAATAATAATAATAATAAATATGTATATACCTAAATTTTCTTTATTGTCACGACATTATAAATCCAATGGTTAAAACCAGTTATGTATATTAAATCTTTTTTTCTCAAGCTATTAAATACTGATTAGGAATTTTATTCTGAAAAACCTCATAATAAGTCTTCCTCTGTTCACCCATGTCCAAACGCCAAACACTGAAGTCCAGATGCCACATTGCTGCTTCCAGCTACATCCCTCCAAACTATTCATGCTAGGTGCCATTGTGGTGGTGCATAACTGGCAGGTTGTGTGGCATGCCATTGCTCTGGGCTTGTTTTTCTTCAGTGTGTGTGTGTGTGTGTGTGTGTGTGTTTGTGTGTTTGTGTGTGTAGAGGCCATCAGGTACTGCTGATATCGTTCATTCGCAGATGTGCTCTGACATTTCCCCCAAACTGAACGCCAACAGCAACCACTGATTTGTGGACACACACACACACACACACACATTCGTCCACCAAGCACACACACATTCAAAGAAGGAGAGCCCAAAGGCATTGTAAGCCAGAGGAGGAAATGTCGGTGTGAGCAGGAGTCTGCGGGAAGAGATCATTTCACACCAGTGTCTACAGAGACACCGTACATCAGCGGTGAATGCTAAAACCCCTGACATGTACACATGGAAGCAGGTGGCAAACACAAATTCACCTATTCAAAAACGCCCACACTGAAAAGACATTTGCATGACATTTAATATTTTATTTAAACTACGTGCTTCTGGTTGTTGATTAACAATTTCCATCGTCCATATGGGGTTCGAAAAGACGCCGCCGAGGTCCCTTCAGTCACGAGAAAGCATCGCATAGAAGCGATCCTGCCTTCAAGAGCAGCAAAAAGCACACGGGTGATGTGCAAAGTGCACAGTGTGATAGTCACAAGTACATGCACACACGCCTACACAACAGACATTCACATATAACTGACTCTTACAACTTTCTCACACACGCACAGGCAAGCGCATACACATAACTCACAGCCATGCAGACACGCAACTCAAGACTAATTCTTTTTTTTGTGTTGGTAAATTGTGTGTACAGTCACTTTATTGCCTTATTTGATTCTTTTCCTATTTTACGTTATGTTTTCAGCACGACAGAAGTCATTTTCCTTTTTCCAGAGGAAATGACCGTGGTTGAAGGTGAAGACTTTTCATTTCAGTCTCGTCTATTAAAGGGTAACTTTGGTATTTTTCAACCTGGACAGTGTTTTCCAATGTTTTTTGTGTCAAACTGACTGATGGGGGACTACGTTTTTTGAAATCTGTCCAGCATTGAGCAAAACAGGCTACGACGTGATCCTTACGGGCAACCGCACACCATCAAACATGTCCAAAAGAAACATGTTTAAAAGTGCTCGTTTTTGCTGCTGACCGGCTCAGATTGTTATTATAAATGTCTGACAATGTAACATTACAGAGAAATGAATTCATGCTTTTTTTTACCAATAAAGACTAGGTTAGACGTGGTTATGCACCAGCCTGGAAGAGTCTGTTGTGTTGGAGAACAGAAGGTCATGGTTGAATCTTTACCCGGTGTGGAAGAGTCTGCCCGTAATGATTTGACCCACAGCATACAGATCTTAAGTCTTATGTTTGTTGTGGTGGCAAAATGTATCTATTACACTGTTAACCTATAACTGCATCACATTTGTGTTTTATATTTCGCCATTCTCTGTGCATTTTTAGGAATGTGACTACAGTTTGCAACTTTCCTGTCTCACAGCTGTGACTTGCTAAAAATGCCTACTGTAGGGCGGCTGTGGAAGAGTGGGTCATCCATATTTATTAAGGCACAACTTCTAATGTTACAGTGTTACAATGTTCATGGTAGAGTTCTGTGATTTCCCATGGTCTGTGAATGCGTCTGAATGAATGCGAGAGCGAGGGGCCGGGGCAGCAGGTGAGAGAGCGCACCTGGGTGAGTCAGGTGTATGACGTACGGTGCACAAGTGAGGTTGATGTGAGACCGGGACTGTTATGTTGTTGTTCTTGTTTTGGCGTGGTTACGGCCCCAACAGTCACCGAGTCCTGTAACGAAACCGTTTAGCAATAAATGCAGTTTGTTCAATATCGCCTCGTCATTCATCACGTGTCCGGCTGGACGCTACAATAGTAACGAGTAACGATTCCGCACATGAAAAATGTATCGGAGTAAAAGTATTAAATTCATCAAAAATGTGTAGTGCAGTAAAAGTAGAAGTTGTGGAAAAAAATTATACTCCAAAAAGATACAGATACTGCATTTTAGTACTTAAGTACAGTACTTAAGTAGTTCCACTTCGTTACTATACATCTCTGGTGAATGTGTATGAATGCTTAGCTCCGAAAACTGATGAGCAGTTGGCACCTTGCATGGTAGCCAATGCCACCAGTGTATGAAAGAGTGTGAATGGGGTGAATGAGATATGTCCTGTAAAGTACTTTGAGTGGTCGGAAGACTAGAAAGGCGCTATATAAGTACAGTCCATTTACCATGTACTGGGAGTTGGGTAACAAACCGTGTACGTGGCCTTCTTGTGATAACCTCAAGGCTAGAGATAAGTGTCGGATTCCCATGATGGGGATTCACTTTCACAACTGAACTTTACTCTCTTGTAATTAAGTTGAAGGTTTCTGATCACGTCAGGTGCGAGGCAGGGACTTCATAAATGTATGTTACTTTTATTGCTGTGCGCATGAGGATCTTTGACCTTTCAGCTGAAGCACTTGATATTCTCTGAGTGGTATTCTTTGTAATGGTGTTCGTGCTCATATTGTCTTTCTAAACCGTTTTACTCTGTTAAATAAATCAAAGACAAAGACAATATTGGAGTACTTTGTTCATCTCTCATTAAGACTTCCACCACCTTTGTGAGATGTGATTTCTAGCTGAAACTTGCGTTGTTAACACGCTCCTTGAGACTTGCGATAGCATGAAGATGTTATTTCAGTTTAACGCAGTGCACTTCAGCCCATCGCCGTATCCGTACTATCGTCGATTCTTTTTCCCATCTCGACCCCTCGGAGGCTCACTGTCTTGCATGATGCACCAAGAACGAGCTGTTTTTTGACAGAGGCAACTCATATTAAGAGAGAAGAAAAAAAAAACAAAGTGTTTGCTTATGCTGCCATTATCAGCAGCTGAGTGAACAAGTCGTAAACAAAGCAAAGAGAGAGGGGACGTGACGAATGGACGCGCACGGCAGCGGAACGGTGTAGTGCTGTAATGATGGGTTATGATGGCAGTTGCCGTGATGATGTGGCCGACGGTAATGAAGGTGACTACTTTGAAGTTAATGATAAATGACATAGTGACATACTTAGACTAAAGTAGAACAATGCCCCCAGGCTGCAAACGGAAATAAACACAGCGATATAATTAGTTTGCACACGTATAGTATTCCTTCTTTGAACTGCTCATGCGTGCACTAACGTATGAGCAAGGTGTGTGTGTGTGTGTGTGAGTGTGTTAATGTGAGCTAATGCATGCTCTTGGATGTACGTAAGCATGCTTTTCTCTTAATAAAGAGTTTGTACAGCTGGTGGAGGCCTACACCCTCAAGACACCCCTTCTCCTTCCTGGATGTTGATGATTCTTGTCTATTTAGCCTTATTGACCTCTACATCCAAACTAATCCGCCTTAAATTATGCATAACCTTTTACTTGGCAGAGCTTCCCATAAATCTGTTTATTCCCCGTTTGCTCCCTTTACAAAGCCTGCTAAACAAATTCCAATTAAGCAAAACAGCAATATAGCATGAATGATAATTCAACTCAGTGCAGTCTCCAAAGCAGATAAGAGCATAATCATCGCTGCTATGTGTAAGGCAGCTTATAAAAATACTGTTCGGTTTCCGTGGAATCTGGTTAGTGCATATTATTTTCAGGTCATTTAGTCTTTGTGAATATTTGGCAGTGAGTGTGTGTTCCTGTTTATGCATCCATGACGCTGTATATATGCACATACTGCATATAGAACAACCAGGATTAGAGGCTGATACTAACAGCGTTGTAATCAAGACCACCTAAACAAAACCCAGGCAAGACCACTAAGGTAGCCAATATTTACCAGATCTCTTGAGGCGTGGTCCCAGCTGTCTCATTTGACAGAATCTACATACTGCTGTGTTTTCTATTGGACACTGTTTCCAAATGAACTCTTTGTGGTTTAGGTAGACAGAAGATTTTGTCTGACATCTCCTTCCAGATAGACACAACGAAGACTCCTGTCTCCTACTGTTAAGGCGGGTGGAGAGCGGTGACATTAACAGCAATAAAAATTTCAAATTGAAGTCAGTTATTGGTTGAATTTGAACCAAGAAGTTTAACATCCAATCATAGTAATGTTGTTAACAAAAGAATTAGACAATGACTGGTAATAAAATCCAGAGTCCTCAACCTAAAACAGTTGCAACCAATTCAGTTTTACAGCTCAAAATAAGCTTTATCTCTGGTGACTCACAAGATATATTTGGCACGTCTGTATTTTTATGGGATAAAAAAACGGTACACAGTGAAGCTGACGTAACACTGGATGTAGGTGGGCAATCTGTATTCAGTCTGAGAATGGCAGACTCTGCCACTTACAATTAAAACTATGCTACGCAGAAAGGTAATTAAAGAATATAAATACATGCGGACATTAATGGTATCAAATGGTTTTATTGTATGAAAACCATTCTTGGATCTCTTTGAGTGAGTGGGCGGCTTTAATGTTCAGATCGTTTCAGTTTATTAAAAAAGCTTTCCTTTTACTTTGAAAAAAAGATCCAACCGTATTTAAAGAACTGAAATACTGGTCCTAGTTGACTGAATTAATCACTCCAGATAAGGCTGAAATATTAATTTTGGATCAACAGAAATGAAAAATATCCTTTCTGTGTTCTTCCAAAAAAAAATGTTTGACTTTTCAGTAAAAAGAGAAAATACACAACCCTCCTTTTGTAATCCCCGCTCTCTGTAATATTTTTCTACACTCCCTTAAGGATTATAACTTTAAGGATCTGAATGCTTCTTCCAACCACTAAGTCTGATTGCCTCTAAATCTGTAGAAAATCCATATTTACCCAAAACCGTTCACTCACTGCAACTTGTTCTCATTAAAAGTGTCAGCTAAATGTCATGAATGGAAAATAATTATACAAGATGCTATTTATTAAACATAATACAAATTTTTGGGGCGGTTGGTAGCGTAGTGGGTTAAGCAGCCGCCCCGTGTGTGGAGGCTATAGTCCTCGCTGCAGCTGGCCCCGGTTCGAATCCCGCATCGGGCTGCCATTTACTGCGTGTCACTCCCCCTTTCTCTGCTTCCTGTCTGTCTTCAGCTGTACTATCATTAAAGGCCAAAAAAATAATACAAATTTTTAAGGTTTTACATGCAGTCTGAAAACTGTAGTGTCATTCTCATAGCAGGCTGGGCGACACTGGGAGCAAAGACGAGCCGCAGAGAGGCTTTGTAAAGATCTCTCCCCTCAGGTTTTTGTTTGTTTTTAGACACCAGCTAAGAACTCATTGACTATTCAGCTGCTTACACTGTATGATAATTTAATAATTACAGCAAGGAAACAGAATCAAATAGTAATGAAATATGTGATGTTTTGAGCCAAAACACTTCCCAGCTTGAGATAATTACCTCGGTAGTAAAAAAGAAAGCTCACAATGAGTCTGGCTCATAATAATTTTAAAACTTTGATTTCGAAAAATACCTAGAGGAGCAATGAATGCAAATGTGCATGAGAATAGCCAAAGTGATCATCAGGTATCAAAAATGTTTGAGAACAAAGATAATTTCTTTTTAGTTTATTCGTGTTTTCCCACCATTTTTTTTTTGCATTATTTTTGAGATATTGTTTTTCCTTTCAGAGAAAACTTCTTTTTCTAAAATATTATTTAGGAATGTTTTTGAGTGCATGCACCGGCATTTATAGATCGCAGCTATACTCCATTTTGTGTTCTCAAAAGGACAACAAAATATCTTTTATTTTCCTTAACTCCCTGTGTTTAAGAGTAAAAAAAATATATATTTGTCAGCACTCTAGCTGTTGTTATTGTTATTCGATTTACTTAATGCTACCTGCCTGAGTGTACGCTTGTCTGGTGATTCATTCCGTTTTTTAATGGCACTTTTCTTCCTGTAATGACAGACTTATCGGGCCCATTATCCTACGTGCAGTACTTTTAAAAAAGGTAAAAAAGAAATTAAATAAAAGAGTGCTTATATTTGAAAAGCAGACAAAAAAACTGGAGGAAGAAAAGAGTTGAGAAACAGCAGCTGTTGAGGATTCGTTCGGAGCACCTTTTCATTGCCATGTAATTAAGCATCGCTTTGAATGTAAAATACAAGTAAGTACATATTCAACGGCAATTTCAGAAGTAAATATTTTACAACGCGGTGACTCAAATGGAGGCTATTGACTCTGCTACATCCGGTATGCACCAGGTGTCCTTCACTCGGCCGCATGTGTGCATTTCAAAGGATAAACGGTCCAAATATATCTGTCCTGGTACTCTGAATTTTCCGAGACCTCTCTCCATTAAGTGTGAGCGATAACATGGCCCCAGCTGTGCTTCCCTGCCACCACCGCTGCTCCGAAGACGAAGAGAGAGAGAAAGAGAGGGAGAGAGGTTGAACTGATCCCCCCACCCCCTCCTCCTCCTCCTCCTTCCCCCTTCTCCACCCTACCCTCCTCTCCACCCCCCCACCCCAGCGGTCTTGACCCAGTTATGGCTGGTTCTGTCACTGATAACCGATGCAGAGGCCGTCAGACAAGCTTTATTGAGACAATAAATGAGCCGGGACTCTAGTTGCACCGCAAGGTACATTAGTTATGTATTTAGAGTAGTGCTTGGCTGAGCTCTGTATCCATCCTCCACCTCCTCTCTTTTTCTCTTCCTTTCCTAGCCTTTTTCTTCCACCTCCTCCTCTCCCCTTCTCATCCGCTGACGTCTGATGTCATTTCCTCCCAACCTGGCATGGCAGCCGCATCAGGAGGCAATCTTAGCTCTCACTCCTACACGATCCTTCCACCCGCGCACCCTCGCCTCGCACTCCTTGTGAGAAAAAGTGCTGAGTTACAGATCAAAATCTGGTCAATCTGCTTCTGGTCTTGATTCTATCTTTTTTTTTCTATATCAAACTGCCAAGTTTAGATTAACTTCCACCCCGCTTACAGTTTTGATGTGTTTTTACCTCGTATGACCCCTGTCATTGTCTTTGTGCTGCAGGTAGCCCAGAGTGGAGAGGGGGGAAGTTATTATTATTGCTTGTTGGGTGCAGATCAACTCTTAATATTTGGTGATGGATGGAAACTCACATTACTTCACTGTTTTCTCTGGATGATTTTCTTCAAACTTCACGCCAACCTCACCATTAGCCTCCACTTATGTCACATTGCCTTTGAGTCCAACCATGAACGGCACTGTACACCACCTCATATAATATCCTATATGCAAATGAGACAATGTTATATGTGTGTGTGCATGTAGGAGGAATACAAATCAAGATTATTTCACGCAATCTTATGTAAAACAGCCAATAAAGTAATCTCCTTTCGCGAAAAAAAAAAAAGCCCATTGATGGTAATGACTGGTGTTATGAAGACACGGAAGAATAGGCCGATGATTACGAGGCTTATGCATTATTTCACATCTGCAGACATCATGCAATACACCAATAACTATCCTAATTAGATGCACTTGGAACACAACGATGTTGCCTCATAATTACATTTCACAATAAAATCAGGTCTCGGTATATGCGTGTGTGTGTTGTATGTTTGTACGTGTGGACTTTGCTTTCAGTGAGTGCGGCCCAAGCTTGCAGAGTTTTAAACTTGACATTTCCGAGGATCAGCGAGGATCAATAGCAAAGGTCAAAGAAACAATAACCTCCGGGCTTGTTGTGGCGCTCTTTACGGGAAGTCTGCACCGTCGATTGCCTGACGCCTTTACAGTATAGCCTCCGTCTGCATCAATATAGGCCTATATATGGTGTTTGGTGGCGACAGACATTGAGGATGTTTTGATCCTGACATCTTGTATACTCAATCAAAATGGCACAGCAGCTATCTGATTTCTGAGACCAGAGAGAGGAAAAGAGGGACGATTGCTTACAGGCTACTACTACTTTGTGCTAGATACATTTTCTTTTTCTCTGAGCAAAAATAGAGTCCCAGACTTTGTTTTTCATTTCACTTGGAGCAGAGAAGAGCGTCGGAGTGCTTGACATAACAACAGTACAGTGCTGTTGTGGGCGTTTTTGCGGCCTAGAGAGCTGTCAGTTTGTCGGGCGAGCGGCGACGGTAAACCTCGGAGACCCTGGCCATTATGAAGTCCATCATGCGCTGAGGGGGCATTGTGCACCCCGGATTGTAAATAACAAATCGATAAGCTCATTTGTCATTTGCTTTGGAAGGAAACAAGTTTTTTTTTTTTTCGGGGTGGGGTGGATCCACTTTTCCAATCCAAATGAACCGATCAATCTCAGAGGCTCTCTCCTGGGGCCTCCCCCCCGCCTGTGAGCAGGGTGGGGAAAGAGAAAGAGAGGGTGGGCACTCTGTTTGCTTTTTCTCACTCATTCCTTCCCCCCGTTGTCTTATCTCCTTCCCTTGCTCATCTCTTTCCCACTCTCACTAATACACACTTTGCCTCTCAAGCATATTTCTGTCTGTTTCCCCTTCTCCGAGTTTGTCTCTCTCTCTCTCTACAACGCCACCCACATTGCTTTCCTGCGGTGCATTTGTAATCCAGAGGAGAGAGGAGGAGGAGAAAGAGTGGAGAGGAGAATGGGTTCTACTGTTCCGCACTGATGGTATTTTGTGTTTAAGTGGGGGGCAGAATGTTCCTGCCAGAGTGCTGCTGATGCTGAACGGGAATGGCAGGTGGATTATACCTTGTACCGCTTTGTCCCTGGACAAATTTAAAGGCAGCCCAACAACCAGGCACCATGGGAGAAAGTGGGTACAAGGGAGGCTTGGTCTGTCTTCCTCTTTCTTCACTTCTTTTCCTCAGTCCCTGCAACCTCTATCACAATCTATGGTGGACATTTCTTTCTTATTCTCTGTTTCATTGCACACACCTGCTTCCTGCTTAAGTTTGTAAAAAAATACATGAGACTTCACTCTTTAATCTTTTGTGAGCAGAGATCAAGGAGCAGAGTATGAACGTGATAGTTTATGAGTGGAGCTAAACCAAAACTCTTTTAGTGCTCTTCAGACACAACAAGTGGCACGCATGAAGTGTGTTAAACATTACCACATCCAAATATACACAGGCCATTACTGTAAGATCCTGTAGTGCTTTTTTTCCGGCACTACATGCAGCCTGGGAATATTTTGGGAACCAGGTGGAACACAAACAAAGCTTTAATTTTATTTATATGGTCAGAATTTTTCTGCAATAGCCATTCAACGTATTTTAAACCTGCATATAACTCTATGTATTTATTTTCATGGTCAGTGGCAGGGTCTGCCACTCAACGGCTATTCAAATATGTGTAATTAATATGCCGCACTGTTAACAGACACACCAGTTGTTCCTTTGCTGTGATTCTGACAAGCTGCTCGGGAAGTGTTCGCTGTGGCATTGACCGCATTTGTTGTTGCCAAGGTGACAGGAGTCTCGATAGATAAACCAAAATTGAAATCTTCAAAATCCAACTTTAATAAGCACATTGAACTGAACCTTTTACGGTTCACTGATTTTTTATTTTTTTTCAGCCCAAAGTCTGTAAACAGCTGAGGTGAAAACATCATCCATTTAAAAATTGCTTCGCTATGATTGTTGGGATAATTTGACCACAGTTTCTGAAACATGTAAATTCCCATTAAAGAAATGTACCTTTGCGAGGTAGAGAAGAGCCATTGCAGTTTATTTTAGCATTCTAGATGAATCATGGCGAGGCAGAGATAATGGTCCACTCAGAGCGAATCGCCTAAACAAGAGGCTTTTAAGTGGCGAAGCAACAGAGTGATAATAGGAAAGAAAAACGTGCTTTAAAAAATAAGAACACATGTGTACAGCCCACACAGAGGCATTTGGACAGGAGGGTTGAGTGCCTGACAGACACACACACATACGAAGATATAATTAAAATGGGATATATTACCCTCTTATTTTGTTGGTTAAAATATATGCAGATTACTATACAACTTTTATTCATTGTCAAACTATAAAATGTTAATGTAATGCTTGATTAAACGTGCTTAGCTGTACATTTAATCACATAAAATTATGAAATGACTTTAAAATGTATTTACAACGAAAAGGAATCCGATACTCTAAAAAGACAATAAATACGATTAAAAGAAGCAATAATAACCCTACTGTGGAATTTAAAAAGTCTCCCACAAAACAAGATTCAGTGTTGTTCTTCTTCCCCTCGATGAGTTGCAAAGAGGTTGTTTTAAGTGCATGTAAATGGCGGCAGGAATAAATAAATGAAATGCCATCCACGTTTTAATAATGCCTTTATTTCCAATAATTATATTGATGTGAAACTGCTAATTAGGCCCTGTAAGTGTTATTCATGAATCTACGCCCACAAATGTGTAAATTACATCCAATTAAAAAAATTAAAACTTACTGGACATGAATGTCAAATAACTGATTTCCACTGTTGTCAGTATTTTGGTGTAATCATTAAAAAATGCAAATACGATTAGAAAATTGGAATTTCTAACTCAAAGTGGCACTTTACCCGTTGCAAGCCATTCTCTACCCGAGTATACACACACACACACACACATATACTATAATGATATCTTTCCAAAAAGTCAGCTCCCAACGGGTAACAGAAGTTTTTTGGGGAAAAAAAAGACGACTTCAAATCCTTGATTAAATACATGACAACTCAACGGCAAAGGAGCATTTATCACAGCCGTACCTGTGTATGTGCTGGGTTTTATGCAAACCAACAGCTGTGTGAACCGGAGATACAGTAAACAATTTGCAGCTGACTCTAGACGAGAAGAGTCGAGAGAAGAGAGAGAGAGAGAGAGAGAGAAGACGATAGAGATGCTATCATCGCTCTCTCTATCTCTCTATCGCTCTCTCTCTCTCTCCTCTCTCTCTCTCTCTCTCTCTCTCTCTCTCTCTCTCATACACACACAGTAAAATCTCTTCTCTCGCCCTCTCTATCTTGATCCGTCGGTATAAGTCCAGCCTCTGGTGGCCTGCTCCCTGTGGACTCTGTCTAACTCTCCATATTGACTTTGTCCTGTCTCAGGAGATGATCTTGCGTCCCACAGGGATCCCACTTTTTATGCACATCCACTTGCACCCATGCACATATTGCAAAAAAAAAAAAAAAACACACACACACACACACGCACTCCTTTTCTCTCTCACACGCACACATGCACAAAGGGAATTGTAAATTCCTGGTGGATTCCATAATGTCAGTATGGCAGTGTTACGGCATTTGCATTTTTTTTAACACAGCGTGCACTTTCAGCTAAAAGCTTCTATTAAAGCACAAGATGTGACGAATAGTGGAAGGAAAATATCAACAGAGGAAAATCAGTAATTGTGCATCTGTTGCAACTCCACATGGATTTACCACAGATATGGTCAAACTAACCAACTAGAACCAAATTTAGGTGACCAAAAAAGACAAATTACATATTATTTTAAATAGATTTTCTTGTAACTCTCATATATATATAAAATTTATCAGCCTAACAAATTTGGTAACAGCTCAACTGGACAGTTAGGGGTGGACTACAAAGCAAAGCAGTGAGTTAAAAAGACAATTCATCCCCTGAAGTGGCCAATTTTCAGCCTTGTCAGCTTGTCAGAAAGCATTCCCCTTGAGCAAAACACTCAACATGAAAGCCAGACAAAAGTGTGTGTTATTTGTTCATCAGGAGACAGTTTGCGTGTCATCTAAAGCCCAGCCTAAAGTGTCTGTCCACGGTAGACGATGGAAGGAAAAGTTGCACCTCGGTATGAGTCTCTGGACCTCTGGCCGCACACCAGCACTGCAACAGCGCAAAGTGACATTCAACCCGTCCAAACGAAAATAGGTTGAGCCGGTCACGACAGCTTCTATTATGTATCTACTGTTTTTGTTTACTTCTCCTTGACATTTTCTTCAATAAAAGTTATTTACAAGGGAGGATGAAGTGCTCCGAACAAGCTTGCAAACCTGTTCTTCTTTTTTTAAAGCTTATTAACTTGGTGCAGTTGCTACTCAAACATCTGCACACAGTTTTTTTTTATTACAGCAGAGGAGGTTAAATAAAAATGAGCTAACCTCTACGCCTCTATTTTGGACTCTCTGACTCTCTATCCACTTAAGAGGTCGAGCACTGTTTTTCATAAATGAAAAAGCACCAGAATTGTTTCACAAAAAAAATGAGATAAAAATAAAAAAAAATGTAATGATAGTAGGACACCAAACACTGAAGTGTTGGATACTGTGAGTAATATACCTGCACGGGCAAACTTCTTCTTTTCTAGCTTCAGTGGCCTTTCTCTCTCATCTCCTCCACCTCCCCCTCCATAATGGACACATAGCTCATAAATAGCATACGTTCTGCTGCTATGCAAATGAGCTCGTTAATATTAATGAGTGTAATTAGTGCCAATGATGAAGGGGTACGGCCATTGGCTCACTCATTAGCTCCAACTACACAGCTGGACGCCGTGTAATAATAATGACCTGTTTATTGACACACCTTTGTTTGTATATGAGTGTATTCCTGTACTTGTGCTATAATAGGGGTTATAATCAATGCTTCTATTTTCAAGTGAGTGTAAATAGAGTAGTGCCATAATAAACTCCCATGTTTATAATAATTACAAGTTTCAAAGAGGCCACTCAAACTGCCTTTTTTTTAATATTTGAAGAAAAATATTTTCATCTTTTACATTCCAAAGTTGACAATTCAGGGTCCTCATACGGGAATAAGTACAAGAATATATGTGTGCATGTTTTAGTATTCTTTATGAGTAATGTTACTTGCAGCTGTGGAATGGGAGGCCATTTTGGAGATAAGAGGAGATGCAAGAGTTATTGATCCATTTTCTAATTGCGCAAAAGGCTCGGTGAATACTTTGTCTGCGCTGTCTCGGAGCTCTTGAAAGCCGCTGCGCGAGGCATGATTCACGTCCCCCATTTTACAGACTGAAGACCCACTGAGGTGGTGCTTCTTTTTTTTAAAGAGCTTATTGGAATGCTGGTGTTGCTTCATTTGGAGAAAACATACAGCAGAGCAGAGGACACTTTTCGACGACTTAGAAAGTCAATTGTCACCTTGGCACGACTAATAGCAGACAAAATTCTTTTGGCCCTGTTCACAATGCTACGGTTTTGTAATGATTTGTTCTGCTAACCTTTATTATTTTTTTTAGTGGTTGACATCAATGAATCATTAAAATGATTTTTTTAAGAATCGGGTATAATTACAAGGCGGTGCTGAGAGAAATGGCAGCCTCTCAGTACACTGTTTTCACATCAACTATAGAGGCACCAGATAACATTTTTTGGAGAATCTGTTCACTTCATGGCAATTATGGCTTTCAATCCTGGCCTTCAGGACACAAAGTACTGCTGATGTTCTAGCTTATGATAGTTAATTGTATTCACCTGACATCCCAGGTGTACAACAGTCTCTGATAATAGGGCTAAAATTAAAACCAGCAGGACTCTGTGTCCCGAGGTCTGCAATTTAGAATGACTGCTCTTCTGCAGATTGTTTTATACCGCAAAATAGAAGGAGTGTGGTGTCTTCTCACACAAAGGCTTTGACTAGTGAAAGCCGTATTCAAGTTAATTTTCAATAAGTTTCCCCTCTAAAGTTTTGTAAAGGTAGCGTTTGCCATTGTACTGTAGGACTATGGAAGGCCTAATAATAAAAAAACAACGGGTTCATACCTTTACAGTAATTATACCGAAGTATAACAGTTTCATAGACAATAAAAAACTGACGTTTAAAATTGTAATAAAAGAAGTATCTAAATGTGTGCATCAAAGGAACACTCTACAATAGTTGGCAGCAGCTAGTCTCAGTACAATATAACTCCATAGTTTCACAGCAGTGGTCCATTACAAAAAAAAATAAAATAACTGAGCATATAGTACCAGTGTTTGGCAAAAACCCATTTTGGTACACAACACGTTTCAACAGCCCTGGCCTTTAAAGTGCTATATCTGCGGTAAGTGCTCATACAAAGTGTTGTTCCCCTTGGGACCAAACCTCTGGCCTCAGTTTAGACTCAGAGAGATTTGAGGGGAGCAAGGTTTGCTTGCCTGCGGGTGTGCATGCAACACACAATCACCCCATGTGAGGCTTTACTTTTTCCTCTTCCATCTATCAATCGGGACGTGCCCTCTGCACCCTCAAATCAGTCTAGCCTGGTCCCATTACACCACAGTTTATCCATTTTTCAGAAAGGGAAAAGGTAGCAGTTGCAGCATTTTGTATGTGTTCAGAGAAGAAATGTTTCAAAACTTTGCTGTACATTTGATGTGATGAATAATTTTGAGTCATTGATAATTGTCAACCAGTGGGGTAGCATTGGTATACCAAGCTCACATGTCCCTATGAGCTAAAAAACCTGGGGCAAGGCCTGAAATCGTAATTTTTGTACACCCCAAAGGAGCTAAATACATAAAATATTCGACTTTTCTTTAGACAACTCAACATTTTTATTATGTTGGAAGCTTTAAAATGCTAATAGATGACTCATAACTATTAGCCCACCACTGCAGCAACATGGTTATGATGGGAATTGGATTGTAAGGATCTCATGTTCATCCAGATCCAGTTTTTCCCATGAGGCTTTAACCTCGTACCCTAGTGGACACAAAATAAGAGCAAATGCGGGATCTGAGTATTATTGCTCACTTAAGTACCACTTTCATCCCACATTGACCCAATCATTACAAGTCATAACAGTGAGGCAATCCAGGCAATTGCCATGACACATACATGCCCTCACATGTACTCTATTCTGCCTTATAAATCATCCGTTCATAAAAATGTCATATCTGACTTTTCCATTTTCTTTGGCTTTACAATCAACCTGTCAGCGCCCGGTCCGTCCGTCCTTACCTCACAGCTGCTTCCTCTCCACATTGCATGTGTTGGCGTAGTTCCAATGTTCGCATGTTCAGAGGGGTGTTTTTAATTTGAATTTAATTCACACTATCATTAAGATGGACAACTGACTGGGGTTAAGGATTTAATGGAATTAATCAAACACACGCAGATGGACATGGGGAATCATGTGGATTACCGCATGGATTACTAGCACCAAAAGGGAACCATTGAGTTGGCCGGCATCCGCAAGCTAGTGAACCACAGTGAACCTGCGGAGTAAAGTTGCACTCTAAACACAGTAACGCAGTAACTACAGGAACAGAAGAAATATTTAACGGATAGAAACTTTGTATTGCTTCCATTTGATCATAGGCATGATTGGAAAGGACAAAAAAAAGCAGAAAAATATACAGCGAACCCCCCTGATAACCTAATTCAGATAACCTTCCGCAACAATTGCATGCTCTTTGGTGGAGATCTGCTTTGAATAAAGTTCCATAGTTGACAGCAGTCATTATGTTTACCAATACCCGACCCGACTGGACCCGAACCGACCCGAACCCCACCCACCCGCAAAAAACAAAACAAAAACGGGATTTGCATGATTTACGAGACCCTCATTTTCAGGTCGGAAAAGCCGGATTCCGGAAGAATCACACCCGCGATTTGATGCCCATGCCTACCATTACTGCTATTCTGTTAAGATAGTATCATTTAGCATTGGTTTCCATAATGATTGGATTTAGTCTGTGCCTCGTTTAATTTTTAGGGGATAACAAACTAAAATACAAACATGTTAGGTCATTCGAGTTGATGTTCAATGGCAGATTACAGCTCATGCGCAAATTATTATTATTTTTTAGTTACGCTAGCTTTTTTAGTTACGCTAGCTGCCCAGCTAGCATTTCACTGTATACTTCTGCTTTAGCTGTCTGGTTTCCTGTCTCTGTGTAACAATTTGACATGCTGTCTTACAAAAATTTTACATTTCTCTGACAACAATAAAGGTTGAATCTACTGAATTATTAGTCTTTGACGTGTGCTCCACTTGATATGACTCCTGAGAGTCAAAACACAGCTTAACACAGCTTGATGGTCAGGTTAATATGGCAGCTCTGGAGTTAAAATAAAAACTGTTGTTTCAATTATATTGAAAAGCAATGAATCACTATCCCACCAGTACAAATAATACAACGGCAGGAGAGCACTTCAGCAGACACCGGTGATTTGGTGGTTCGTTTTGTGTGTAGCACAGATACGCAGAGGAAACAAACACACTCAAAGCGTCACAAGTACAGTATGACATCCCACTTATATAAGTGAGAGAGCACAGTGACATATCTGACATACACGCAGTAAATACCTCTGCTTTCCCACCCTCACCTCTCAGGGCGGATTAATACAGAAGGACACTTTGCAGCTAACTTAATCAGATGAAGTGAGTCGGAGAATAAAAAAGCAGCGAGAAGAGGGAAGAGAGAGCGAGTCACTGTGTGTGATGTGAAAAAGCGACAAAGAGAGGGAGAGAGAGAGAGAGAGAGAGAGAGAGAGAGAGAGAGAGAGAGAGAGAGATAGAGAGAGAGGGAGAGAGAGAGAACACACCACATTAGTCCACATATGATTTATTCCCCCCTCTAGGTGAAGGAGACACCATTTGTATTCATTTGCCTTTATTTTTATCCTAGATTCATCTTGCCTTCACATGCCTGTCACCACCATACTAATATTATTTTGGCCATGTGATGTCCCATAACTGGCTCTTATAAAAATTGGCCCCGTGTGACAACGCACGGAACAGGGGGAGGGGCTCTATTGTACTTCATTCATCTGTTTTCTTTTAATTTTTTTATTTTTACACATACATTAGAAGGTTCCCCTGGACGGGATGGTGTGAAGGGTGGGGATAATGATGTCTGTCCTCCTGCTAAGGGACACACCGACAGCTACGCATGCCCGCATTTTTATGTGTGTGCACTTAACAGAAGGCCTGGCTTCTGTTTTTTTTTTTTTTTTTTTATTACTGGCAAGGTGAGCCAGTGGTGCTCCAAGCCAAGGACAAAGACAACTGTGACCACAATCTTCCTCGCGGGGCTTTGCAGAACAATTAGATGAGAGCGGAGGGTGACTGCAGTTGTGTTTCAGGACACTACACACACACACACACTACACACACACACAGCACAGATGAGGACATAGAACTTGTATAAACCGAAGTAGGCACGCATGATGTAGATGTATTAAAGGAGTTGTTTGACATGTTTATTTGCTGAGAAGATTGATACCACTGCCATGTATTTATTGTAAATATGTATCTGGAGCCAACAGCCAGTTAGCTTAGCTTAACATAAAAACTGGAAACAGGGAGAAACAGCTCTGTGTAAAAGAAAAAAAGTGTAATAGCACAAAAAAACAACAAATAGATTTTAACGAGACAATGTATAATATAGACGTTGTGGTTTTATTGCTTTGGGACAGAGAAAGGCTAGCTGGTTCCCCTGGTTTCCAGTCTTTGTGCTAAGCTAAAGCTAACCAGCTGTTCACACATGTACAAATCAACAGTGCTGTATATACCTCTGTACAATATATTCTATTTTATCGTATTTACTATTGCTTTTTTTGATTGTTTATTATGTATAGTTTGCTTTATAGTATATTTTTATTCTTATGTTGTCACTTTGTGTAATGCTGCTGCACAATAATTTCCCAGCTAAATAAAGTATATCTATCTATCTATCTATCTATCTATCTATCTATCTATCTATCTATCTATCTATCTATCTATCTATCTATCTATCTATCTATCTATCTATCTATCTATCTATCTATCTATCTATCTATCCATCCATCCATCCATCCATCCATCCATCCATCCATCCATCCATCCATCCATCCATCCATCCATCCATATATCTATCTATCTATCTATCTATCTATCTATCTATCTATCTATCTATCTATCTATCTATCTGATGTCTTCATTTAACTCTTGTCTAGAAAGCTCAGCTAAGTGTACTTTTTAAAATGTTGAAATACTCCTTTAAACACTAGGGATGGAAGATTTGGCCAAAAAAAAAAAAAAAAAAAAAAAAAATATATATATATATTTTCTTGTTCGTTTCCAAGCATGGGGATGTTTTTGAGTACACTTTCCATCCCGCAAACTATAACGTGCAATTCTGTCGTTGTTACACGTGTTTAAAAAAATGTAGGTTTTCTCACACAGCTTTGCACTATGCAGTACCAGATGCTTCAACTGAGTAGAGCACGGCTTAATAATCTGCCTCAGCACAGATAGAACAAAAAGCGTCCGCACACTATCCATCTGCTCCGGCTGGCTCCCTCAGACTAGACAAACCTGGGCCTAGTGTTAGCTGTAAAGCTACAAGGCCGGGACAGACTGAGTAAAGTAGAATCTGCACACTGTTCAGTCCACTGCTGTGGCTTCACAAGAGAAGCACCTCGTCAACACAAACACAGAGAGAGAGAGAGTACAGATCAGTGTCTTTTTTTCCACTCTGTTCCTCTAGTAGATGCAACTCAGTGCCAGCTACCCACCTGGAATCATGACAGCCCTGTAAACTGCGGCAGGTGTGCATATAGTGTAACTATATACGGCTAGTCACAGTTTACGGGACTGACATACTGACTGAAAATCTTTTCATGCACGTTACAATAACCGGATTTTAAACTCTTTGCACCCTGTGCAAAAACACACATTCAAATGAATCCAATTAATTTGATATACCACCGAGCTCTATGTCAGATCAAGACAACGATGTGCACGCAACCTCTCCGTCTTCTACTTTTTATTCTCCCGCAGTGAGTCCTCGTGTTCGGCTCGCGCGCGCACATCCAGCCGAGTGCACCCAGTCGCACGGCAATTACAGGTGGAGTTTGGAGCGGCACACACAACGACAACAACAACAACAAAGACGCATACATTATTAAATGAACCCCGTGTTCAGATGAAATTGCTAAGCCAGCCAATAAAGGTAAATTACCAAAGACAAAATGCGACAGCAAGAAAGAGAGTGGGCCCTGCCCCGAGATTGCATTGCATTAATGAACAACATCATTTCTGGAAAATGGAGAGGAAACGCGGAATTGCACCTATCAGCGCAAGACAGAGCGGGGCAAAGAGAGGGGAAGAGAGAGAGAGAGAGAGAGAGAGAGATGGAACACAACATTGACTACCTAATTATGCATTTTATCATTTCAGTCACAATAGAGTGCCTCCCTTCTTTAGTTGCCCGGCGTGCTCGTGCAGCTGTTCCTCCGCTGCTTTAATGAGGAAGATAAAGAATAATCACGACCATGTTATATTTACATCTACCGACCACCAAATGACTTCCTTCTGCACACACACACACCATATCCCAATCATGTTAAGTCCACGCAGTCAACATTCCCTTCATTCCAACAGAGAAATGTATGAAAACCAATGCAGCTTGTTTGCGTCCGTCATTAAATTGCGCTGAAAATTAGCCGACATGAGCTTAATAGCATGATACAAGGCAACGGGTAATCACACACATTCACATCCACTGTTTCCCTCTCCTACTGACTTTCCCCTCACGTCCCCAGCAGTCAAAGCTAACACAGATCTCGACTCCCGGTAGAGCTGTACTATCATGTTGCCAGTCTGTCCATCCATACATGTAACAAAAAAATATATATAATAAAAGCTGGAGGCCCCCGAACCATCTGATTCCCTTAGGGCTGTTGAAAAAAAGAGAAAGTACTGTAACTGTAATCACAAGGAAGAGTTGAAAGGAAGATAAGTGGGTGCAGAAGAGTGGAGGAGATGTACACTGCAGGGCTCTGACACCCATCATATGGAATCAGCATCTCGTGAGTAATGGGGGTTAAAAAGGGAAAGCGCTTTCTCTCTCTCTCTGTGCCAGATGGGCTCTTGTGTGCTGGATTGAGGCTGCGGGTGAGTGAGTGAGAAGGTGAATGAGTGAACACCCGGAAAGACCTTCTTGGCAGACCCCTCTCGGTCGACGGCAGAAATCAAATGGCACGGAGGAGAGGTTAGAGATTCCGGAGATGATTGGCCCGACTCGTCTGAGCTTCCATCAAGGACTGCCGATAAAAGCCACTTCACAATCCAGCGCGTGAAGGTGTTTCACCGCCACAGGCTGACATTGAGACAAATATACTAACAATCTCAATGTTTGTCGGAAAATGGGAAAATTTGCATGTGTGTATGGTGATGGGGAAGACATTGTCAGAGTCCTTGATGATGTCCGGAATGCTTGAAGCTGACAAAGTGTTTTTCCTGAGTTCATTTCAAGGAAATGATCAGAAAACTGAAGAAGCAGTGTCTTCTTGTATATCCTTCGGAATTTCATGCTGTAATTTTTAATCAAGTTTAATGATATCGTCACGTTTTTGTCCAACGCTGGAGCAAAAAGATACAAAACATTGACGACGGAAGTTTGACCCACTCCAAAAAAACGCGCCTGCTGAATTTGATTTGATATTTTACGATTGCTCTATGCCAGCAGCGACCTGCAAGGCCGAGGCTATCAGTAACTGCATATTTTTCATTCATCCGCTTCTCATTTTTATCCCAAATTGTTGAAATTTCATTTAATATTCTCAGTTTTTTTTCTTTTCGTATCAGTAAGCTGTAGCTTCCAGCCAGAACCAGAGCCGATAGCAGACATAATAGGGATCTAAACTGTAATAACACCGAGATAACACAAGATTTACACAGTCTTGTTCTGGCCACAGATTAGCAGATTATTTATGCTCACTTAATCATGTAAACATGCATGTCAGTCAAGTGATTATTGCATATTAATTGCCAACATCGCACCATTGAGCTACGCTGAATGATTTGATTTCTTACGCCGTAGTAATCTGCGACCTCCCCAATGTAAAGCAATGTTGACTTTGGAGCTCTTCGGTGTCCACTGATCTGACACAACACTGTTTCAGGCTGTGTGTGATAAACAAGATGGGGCTTTGGGGCGTTCAAGGATCTAAAACTGCTGACTCCGTGCAGAACAGAGATAGCAGATTTGCCCTTCTAGTTTCTGTGTGTGTTAAATTAAATGTATTTATTTAATTCATTTACAGTTTACTCTGATTTCAACAGTATAATAACTAAAAAAGACTAAACAAAAAAAAAAGATTGATTGTGTGTTTGAAATGTTTCAAATTGGTTCTGTTGACTTTATTATTTTCTTGGGCTGCTGTTTCAAAATGTATGAGTGGCATTCTGGGTCTGGCTGTGATGCATTTTAAGCCAGTGTAGGCTGGATTTATATATGACACGTTGTACTGAATTAATTAACTTTAATACTTTCATATATTATTTTTTTAGGGTAACGATTGATCGCATTGTTATACACAAAGGTCAATAATGACTTCAATTCCAGTTCTTTTCTGGTCTGGTTCACGTGAGTGCTGTCTCAGGCCCACTTCAAATGTTCTCATTGGTTCATACGCATGATGACACCCATCCTAAGACAGTACTGATCAACATCCCATCACTCCTGTGACCCATGTAGCAACAGACTTTCAAAATAATAATAATAATAATTGAAAAAACTGTATTAATGCCAGATAAAATGATTGTCGGCGTTAATTAATGCATGTGTTAACGCGATAATCAAGCCATAATTATTTAAAAGTCAATATTTCATCATATGTTTTCTTTTAACTTCATATTTTTACTGGTCGGGTCTGTTGCTGCAACAACAGCCCTCATACCAGTGAAAGAAACTCTTATTAATAGGAAAGTCTAGCCTCACACATCATGGTCACACTGCTGGGGTTAACAAGCAGTGCAAAAACACCTCAGTAACAGGTCACCAAGATAAGAAAAAAAAAGAAAAACATTAAAAAGCGGGATCTTATGCAACAATCACAACTACAGACTCACTTGACGTCCTCCTGCTGTAAATTGTAGCTTCGACCCTGAGGGAGTCCACAGAAGCAGTAATTATTAATTAATTGTTCATAGCTCATAGCCCGACGAACAGACATACCTCCTCGGACATGCGTTCGCAGCAGAGGAACTTTTCTCTTCCAATTAGACCAGCGAGGTGGAGAGGGCGACAGCACGGACCATCAACCACAACAGCGCCGGTGAGCGGACTTGTGGGAAAACAGGGAGGACAAGGCGGCGGGCGTTTAAAAGGAAGACGCGGCGAGGTGCGCGGAGCCAAAAGGCTTCGCCTTCCTCCTCGCCGCTCTGCGTCTGCTGATGAGATTGGTGTCAAGAGATGAAGATATAAAGAGGGGAGGAAAAAAAATGACAGCGAATGGGAGAGAAGCTGCCTTTTTTTTTTTCACCGTCACGTGCTTCATGTGATTTATTTCACCTGTGCGCTTTTATGCATAAGTGCACACATATATGTGTACATGTAATGTCTCAATTTGCCCGAGTCCGTGTTCTAAAAGGATGTAAGAGACAAGGTGGGAGTGAGTGACAGTTAAGCAGAGACATATTAGCTCTCGATGATTTATAATGCTGAGATGTTAGGATGACTCTGATGGGCTTACCAAGTGATTGGTGTGCCGGCCTTGAAAAATCTCGCTCTATGAAGAGCTCTGTAATACTTCAACACAAGAGGCCCGATGGCTCATTTGCAAGGCAGACGCGGCACATGAAGTCAATCCACCAGGCCAGCATCCCTCTTCATGACGCTTAGTGCTGAGTTGATCTTTAGCTGAATGATTCGGGATTGAGCACGCAATCCAGCAAAAATTATATATAGTTTGTTTTTTTTTGTTTTTCCACCCCCTTTAGAACAAAACCAGCGGTGACTCACGGTTGCTTAGGTAACACAGACGTTCTGCTTCGGGAATAAAAGCATGAAAAGAGCAGGAAAAAAAGACACAAAGTGGCTGAAAGCTTCAGGTAAATGTAGGTAGGCTCTTTTAACCGGACTGCTTTTCATTCACATATGCTTATCAAGCACTTCTCAAGAGGAACTACACTGGCCTCTTTCTCATTGGGCCCGGATTAATTATAATAAAACACAGAGAGCAAGATGAACAACAATGGGGCATCAATAACCTCTGACGTTATCATCAACTCAGAACCTTGGAACACCTGGGTCCACTTCATCACCTTGCGCCTGTAGATTTATGAACGCATAGTGCAACGGGTTTCCGGGCAGAAGGGATATGTGGATAATACAGCTTCATTAAGAGAGAGCATAACTGCTTGGCTGAATTCATTATGGCATCTGTATGAGCTATATCATCTGGGATATTAAATATTTACAGTCAATGTATGCATATGGAATTACTCCTGCGCACTCACATCCAGCGGACTACTTATTCATCTTTACCGCGTTAACATCCATCATTCGGAGGAGAAAAAAAAGAAATGGCAGCAATCTGTCGCAAAAATGACGGCGGGCATCAAAGTAAAGAGTGAGTGAAAGGGAATTGTTTCAAATATCGAACGTTCAGAAATATACTGCGTCATTCAGTGTGTATATATATTATTGAAAGTCTTTAATGAGACATTTCATTTAAAAACAGGTCATTTTTTAAAGGGCTGTGAAAATGGATTTTCCTTATTGGAGAATTCAGCAGAGAGGGAGGCTACAGAGTAACATAATGCAAGGTTAATGGATGGAAAACTTACTGTAACTCTGCCACAAAAATGAAAGCCAGAGCACGACACTTTGCATTATTTTTATGCTAATGCACAGCACTCGTCAGCCTTTTTACCCTACGGGGAAAACATGAACCATTCTTTGTATTATATTTCCGCTTGTCATACTGTAAAACACAAACCCGGCTCAGTGTTTGTGTGTGTAATCCCACAAAGGATAGCTGTTTTGATAGCAATCACTCTGGAGGGAGAGCTCTACATTAATATATCCAAAAATTTTGAGCGCCCAAAAAAAAAAAAAAGAAAGAAAGAAAAAAAATGTACGTTTGGGACTTTAGTTTTCATTCTCTCTCATATTGTGGGAAGGTGTTTATTCATCATCCCCTGAACATCATGAAGATGTCCAGGGGATGGAATGAAAAAGAGGAGAGATCTGAAAGAGAAGTTTTTTGTTTTTTTTTCCTGGGAGCCCTTGATGCTTTAAAACAAATAGGAGACACACTGGTGCAAGGGAATATTGTCAAATGATGTACTTAGGATGTAAAAAGAATAAAAAGTCTACACACAAATTAAGGAACAGAATAAAAATAAATATATTTTTAATAGTACTAATGAAAAGCTCCCTGAAATAGGCTGAAACCTATACATAGGTGATTACAACATAATTTAAACAAATTCAGGCTTTTAAACAATGTAACATAACTCGAGTACTTGGGGTTCCTGAAGTTCTTAAATTTAAAAAAACAAGCAGTAAAAATAAAATCTTTAAATATCACCGCCTGGAAGCACAGCCAGACCTTTCCTCATCTCACTCTAACACTTTATTCTCCAACCTAATTCACAAAGGGAACATAAAACATATTCCTTCCTTCCAAAAATTTTTTTTTTCAGCCTTTACCATCAGTGTCTCATTAGCACAGTGACCTGAGCTGCTGCTGCAGATATAAGTAACATCTTTATTTATAGAACTAAAAAACTAAAATAAGTCTGTTGCAGCCGTGTTCAATTAGTTATTTTGTCTATTTTCATACATTGCCTTGCCTTTTTTTCTTTTGTTTCATCCTTCTGTTACCAGTAGAAGCAGTAGAAGTTATTTGGGAATGCATCTCCCCAAATCACAGTCGACTGGATGCAGACAGATGATTCACACCTCCCATAATACAACACAGACGATAGCTCATTTTATGTTTATTCATCAAAACGCATGTCGAAAATATGTGATCATTACAAATTGGATATTTTTGATTTCGGAATGTATTAAAAAAAAAAGTGGAGAATGCAAAAGAGACACACAGGGAGAGATGCGCATCCTGGGTGTGATCGGTATATAATAATAAGCGCCATGTGATTTGTGTCCCGCTCCAGTTTAGAGGCTACAGCCTCCAAACCAGCACACCCAAGGAGAAGCAACCCACCTCAGGCTGCGGTTCCCATCTGCCCGCCCTCTTCCCCCCTCCTCTCCCTTTGACAAGGCCGCAGCCCGCGGTCATCAGTCTTCTGCATGTGCGTATGTGAAAGAGAGAAAAGGGCCAAGAAGAAGAGAAACTAGGGAGAAGACGTGACATTACAGATTCACCGCCGGACCATCTTTTCAAGTTCCGCTCCCTCTGGACAGCACTGCGGTAGCGGCTAACTTGCTAACTGGCTGCCGGAGCTGACATGACATGTTTCCCCAACAGGCCGCGGCCTCCTCCTCCCCTCCATGGATCAAATCAAACCAGTAGGCTGATGCAGTATGATTGGAGCTCTGGTACTGTTTAATAGCCCAGAGACTGAGCATGACGCATACTGTTGTTTCTATCACTGCCTGATTCACTGGAACAATTCCTCATATGCAAGCTACCCAAGGATATGCATCTAGCAGGACGGGGGTTTATAACTTGCAGTGCAGCTTTACATATATGACAATGCAAGTTATGTGTCAGCAGTGGTGGGAAAAGTACTCACTTAAGTACTTACTTAAGGAAAAGTAGAAATACATGATGAAACTTCAAAATGCTGCATTCAAAAATTATTGGCAGAAAGTTGTACTTAAAGTATCAAAAGTAGTACTTGTAGAAATGCTCCTTTTATGACTATACATTATGCATAATATGATACATATGCATGCGTATATCATATCACAGTACATGCCTTTTATTAGTAATGCATGAACGTGCAAGTTACTAAGTATTCTACATACTGTTGGGGAGTTTTATGAATAAAATTACACCCTAAAAACCTTATTTTAACAAGTGAAAAAGTATGAATAATTAGTATTTCTACTTTTATTGCAAAAAATCTTTTAAAAAAAAGAGAGTCTGCAGCTTGAAACAAGAAACAATGACGCAGACTGCAGAAGAAAATGAAATGAAACTGTTTGGTTTTTACTGCACTAGAGTTGTCACGATACTAAAATGAGTAACCACGATACTATACCAGACAAAGTATCGCGGTTCCGGGTATTATCGCGATAATACCGTGGGTATCGTGCAACTCTATACTGCACTGTCAGATTTTTGTTCACTTTTATTAAAGGAAATAATCATTTTAAAGCTGCAATAACTGATATTTTATAGCAACAAGGTGTCAAGTGACAATGTGAATACAACACGAGAAAGTGAAAGGGTGACCCAAATTTTTAGATTCCTTTGGTTTTCAGCAACATTTTTGGTTTTCAATCCCACACTTTACTGTTTTGGTTCACGCTCTCTGCTCAGTACAGATGCTCAGTACAGATTACAGACCGACACAGTTCAGAGACAATCTGATGAACATTGTGGAGCACTTGGCAGATGAAGAGCCAGATATTTTCCTTGGAGAAGATGAGTTTGGAGTTGGATGAGACCAAAAACAGAGATAAAAGAGTGTAAATATAGGACTACTGAACATTTACCATAACTTCAAATGAATGATAGGGCTGCTCCTTAACTTCTGTGTAAATGAGCAGCTGTTTGCTAACAAGGTGACGATATGTCAGTCTTGTTTCAACGTTGCCGTAGTGGCCCAAAAGATACAATATACAGAAGTAAACTAGAAATACCTCAAAATGTACCTACAGTACAGCACTTCAATTAATCTACTTACTTGTTTTCCCCACCAATATGTTAGTGTTACATTCTTTCCTTTTCACATGCAAGCCAGCATGCACACACTGTTCCATTTCCACAGGATTATCTGCAGACCTGAGTTTTTTCAAAAGCGGTCACCTTTGAGGCTTTCATCAATGTCAGCATCCCCGGCAAAAGGAGACCAAATACAAACACATTCACCTCAGGCAGGGACTCCCCACTGAGCTATCATCGCCACAACCAGTGACCCTCGACAAGCTCCTCTAAGTCTCTAGAGTTGCCCCCTTCGGCAGCTCTGTCACTCTCTCCTGCAGCCAAGCACGAGTCGGCGACTCTCCCCTTCTCTCTAATAGTCTCTCTCGGTCTCTCACCCTCCTAATAAGAATCAATATCAGCTCTCTTAAAAGTCATCAGGCACAGAGGTAAAAAGGCTCAAGAGCATGAAATTGCAGATGGGAGAGGGGATACTTATGCAACACTAGGCTGTGATATAGGCCTTAGATGGGTAGAGCTACCGAAGGCGTACAGTAGAGAGAGAGAGAAATGACTGTTGAGTAAGAGTGTGAGTGGGAGAGAGAGAAAGGGGAGAAAGGTAAAGCACGGGAGGAAAAAATAAGAAATAGAGAAAGAGAAGGGGTCAGAGAGAGCAGAGATTCGGTTCTTGAAGGTTTTGTTTTTCCTACTCGAGAGTATCAAACAGCGCAGGTACGGAAACCATATCATGTCAACGGCTTATCACCCATTTTCACCTCCTCCAAAGCAACGAACGCTCACGGAGCAACTGGAAGATGGGAAATGCACAAGAACAAAGAGCGGCACTACAGCGCTCTCTCTGTTTTCATTACCACATACTGTCCTGTTCTGGAAGCCAGGTGAGTCCGCTGATGGAGCTATGGATTATCCCGGATAGATGGCATGCAGAGTCTGAAGCATGAAGGACACCGATCGTGTCAGCCAAGGCGAAGGCGTATTACAACAGAGAGCAGACCTCAAGGACTAGAAGTAGATTAAAACTGATTGAAATCCCATTTCTGGCGTTTGGGGTCTTTTATGTCAGCTTTCTCTCTCTCTTGAAACGTCCCCAAAGTAAGCCGAGCCTGAGTCTGAATAAACAAATAAGATTGCATCTGCGGAGACAAACATCTCAGATTTGCATGGCAATAATAGCAAGCTGTGGGATATTGTAATATGAACAGCAATAAAGGTGTGTGTGTGTGTGTGTGTGTGTGTTTGATAGGAAGTAATGTGACAATATTGTAAATTACAATCTGATGTAGAAAAATGTGCACACACAAGTTCCTCTGTGTACATAGAGTGCATATGTTACTGTAAGTCCTTAAATTGATCAAATATTAAACTTTTAACACTGTATTATACAGAGTTGTGTCATCTTTGTCTGCAAATATAGAATAGCTGCTGAATATATCTTAAATAAGTATTTCACCTACACTCATCCATTTCAAGCTTGCTGGTTACGGAACGACAGCGAGGGGAAGAGGCTTTTGTTCTTTGAGTTTATCCTGAAGACAGCTCTTCTCTTCACCCAGGGTGGTACACTCCCTGGAAGGAGCCACTGTCTTTAAATCTAAACCCAGGGAAAGTAAAAAAGAAAGTCTCCCATTGCAGTTGTGACATAAATGGCTACATGTTCCCCAGCCCAGAGGTGGGTATACGCCATAGAACTGCATATATACACCACTACACTGCTGATCATGGCATAACAATACACGCATTGTCAAATATATATCTCTGTTTTTGTAGATTTTTAAATATATCCTCACACATTATTCATTTCAGATCCACTAGTGGCCAAAGCTGGACAGGAGGTCAGTTCATTGACGGTACATTCACACCTATGACTGATCTCTAGAACAGACTACAGTCGGCCTGTACACCTTTGAATTGTGGGAGTGAAGGCTAACCCAACAGTCACAACATCAAGCAACAATTCCAGTGGCCGTGAAGTGAAGCCTAAAAAGTGCCAAAAACTGCAGTTCCTCAAACGTCCACTTGAGGCTGGCTACAGAACGAGTCAGTCTCCATAAGTCCCCATGTTAAAATGTCCAACTTCACAGCAGAAATAAACATGTTTACAGCCTGGTACAAAGAAAAAACAGTTTTGGTCTCTGTGGCTAATTTTCCCGTTTATAACAACTGTACTTAGTCTTAATTTTGATATAACTCACCTGCTAAAATGATATTAAGTTATGGAGAAGTAACAGTGTGGCCACTGATTGACAGGTGAGTGTCGTTACAGATGACTTTGAGCACCCAGGCTTCATTCAACCCGTCTCAGGTCGGCCGATGATCCACATTTTTGCCGATTTTTAGATTAGCCGTGAGGCGGAAGGGGCAGGAAAGCCAACATGGTGATTTTGAGCTTCATTACGGCTCTTCAGAAACCTACGGGTGACGTCACGTACTGTATACGCCATCTATTCATCATACTCTCAGGGCTCCACAGAGGTCAAAATTTATTTCTCCTTGCTGACAGCAGCAGTGAAAATAAACCACATAAACCACTGACAGATTCATCAACATAAAATATTTATTGGAAAATGTTGCTGTATGTAAAATAAAACTGCCTATGAGATTTTGTATTTTTTTTTAATGTAATGTTAATGGAAGGTGAAGATATTAAGTAATCAAAAGCAATTAAAAATCCAAAAATACATCAATTAATGACTTTAATTCATCCTAACAAAGATACTTATGACCATATGAAGACTCTCTGCCTTAGACGAACACAACAGCATTTTGTTATTGTGCGTTAAACAGCCATAGTGGGGCGACCTCAGAGAAGATAAAAGTCTTGGCACGAACTTTGACTGCATTAAATATCAGATTAAAAGCTTTTATGTTCTCCATCATCATTATTCACCTTCATCTGTTTTAGCTCTTTCATTTCTTTGAAATGGTTTTTAACATTTTGATTTTCCTTCGTGTCATTTGGAAATGCTTTTGTTTGTATGAAATATATACAGTAAATTTTTCTATTGAGCAAACAATAGTATATGACGTTTATTTTTTGGCCTGGTAGTTGGTCGTACAGCTGATAAGCCTCAGCTCGCTTCAGTAAACAGACGAGTATCCAGCCTACGTGAAATGCCACAGTGCGCCATTGGAGCCCACGTCGTGACAAATACCTCCTGATAATATCTGGATACTGTGGATTTAAGCAACATCCATACAACTTATTCACTGGCAAAAGAGGCAGAAAAGTGACTCCACAGTGCAGGTGGGCATGCAGTCATGTCTACAAGATCAGATTTTTTCTTTCTAGGACTCAGATGAAGCGCGCAAATCTCACTGTGAAGCAGTTTGGCCAGAGGAAGAAATTGAATTTGGCGAAAGGTCAAATCTTCAATATCGTTCATCTGCGCCTGCCACACAAATAGATATAAGCCTCTGTCTGCTTACACGTGGTGGAAAAGGCTTCTCCCCGTATGATCAGCAGGAAAAATCAGTCACACAGCGCACAGAGGACAGGCAGCTCCTCCAATTCGAAAGACGCAACTGTGAAGCCACGGTTGAACTCGGGAGAAAAACAAGACATCCAAAGGTACGGTTCACTGCAGGTCTTTCCTAACTAACAGAGCTGTTTATCCTGCCTTCACCTGTGCACTTAACCTCGCCTGCCTCCACAGGGTAGCGGCCACATCATGTGAGTGAAAGACTCGGTGACAGGCGCCCTAAGAGGCTGTGTGACTGCAATGAAGATGTCATGAAGAGATGTAAGAAAAAAAACATACAGCCACATCCTTGAAATTCATTGTGCTGTCATGGAGGCAGAACAGTGACCAGAGAAATGGCTCAAGCCTCTTCCCTATTAGATGTGTGGGGAATACGGGAAGCCAGGGCAAGCCTTGCTGTCCTGTGATTTTGAATCTTGTAATAAAAATTCAATTAAGTATATTTACATACACAATATTTACATTTTGGAAGGAAAATATATATTTGTACCCCTGCAGTCAGGCGTATAGGAGATTATATCCAAGTGAAAAAAAGTTTACTTATGCTAAATTCAATTATCTACTTAAGTAAAAATTCAATTAAGTTGTTTAAATCTAGTAGAAATAACTTGTGTCGGGGCTGACTTTTTGCTATTTGCAAAGAAATTAAATTTGTTTTCAAAAAATCTATTTAGTGAATGTTTCATATGTCTTCTGAGTGAAAATGTGTGTGTGGGAAATTATTATTTATTTATAAATGTTTTGCCCAAGCAGCAACATCTGTGACTGAAGTGAAGCTTATGTGGAAGTGCCAAAAACTGCAGATCCTGGAACCACCACTTGAGGCTGGCTACAGAACAAGTCAATTACAATAAGCCCCCAATGTGTAAATGTCCAACTTCACAGCAGAAACAAACATGTTTACAGCCTGGAACAAAAAACAGTTTTTCTCTATCTGTTCATGACAACTGTACTGAGGGTGAATTTCTTTTTAATTCGCCTGCTCAAATTATATTAGGGCTTGAAGTTATGCATAATTACCAAGAGAATTTAGAAAGAATTCATCAGTTGTCAAAATAGATGCAATTAATTTTCTGTCAATCAACAGCTCTATATAAAAATAATAATACAAACGCACTATAACTGTGCTGAAATGGACACTATTCCATAAATAGTGTCAGTATTCCATGAAAAATAAGCCCATCTGTTGGTTGGGGATTTAGAAACCCCCCTGCAGCCACTTTTTAAAATGATTCAACTGTAAATTGATTCGTCACAGGCTTTGCTAACCTCACAAAGACGGGCCTGTGATCCACTTTGCTCCACATTGTAGATTTATCCACCTTAAGCTCCTACTTAAAAACCGAAAAACCCTAGCTGCCCTGTGAAAGATGACGTGATTCAACCTTTTGATATGGCTTAAATTTTACACTAATTTCCTTCAGCACCAACACAGTTCAATGTAAAAATCTGATAAGTCTCAGGAAAAAAAAGTGCTCATGTTTGAGTGGTTTCCACTGAAGTGGCCCTTTTTAAAAGGAAGCAAGTTAAGCCGGGATCTCCCCTCTCGTCTCTCCTCCTCTTACCGTCCACACAGGCAGGTCTGGCTCTTGTAGTTCCAGCGATCTGGCCCTTCTTACAGGCACAGCGGGCTGTCTGCCTGGCGATGGTCCGCCGTGGTTGGCTGCTGTCCCTGTCCAGCGTCACAATCTCACATGTCCCCGCTGCCAGCTGGCCTGGAAATGACATTGCACCACAGAATGTGAGGTCAGAGAGATGAAATCATAAACAAGGCGAAATAACCTAGTCTGTCTCTTTCGTTAAATTTCTATTCCCTCATATGCTCAAGCGGTGTAGCTCTGTTATTTTTCCATTATCCTTTGTGGCTCAATTGGCAGGGCACAGCACAAAGATGACGAGTTTAAGGGAGCGAGTCTCACTGGAACCACTAACACAAGTGCATGTACTTTAGTTTTGCAAGACTTTAACACATGGCAAGTTGTCACATCAGTAATTTGTGTCTATTTTGAGTCTAAATGTCTTTTTGTTTTTTGGAACAAGTGAAAAAAAAACACCACTGTGATTAACAGATTACTAAAAATGAATTATCCTCATGGTTTTTATTAGTATTCGTTATTGTGCATCGCGACACACAATATGAGCACCATGTCAATGCTAGTTACCTAGCATTTACAACAAGCTACAGATGTAGCAACTTAAAAGTTTCCGTGTTTCCGTGACGGGGCCGTGACTGGTCCTTCACTGGTCCTTGAACGGTCCTTCGCTGGTCCGTGACCGGAATGTAATCCCCGCGATGACGTAGTCAGTGAGGCCCCGACTGTATTTACTTTATTTTTTATTTAAAATTAAATTTTTTTAGCTGTGTAACAAGCCTATGACAACATAAATTGAGTAGTGAACTGTTTTATCACTCATGAATTCAACTTTACTTTTTTTGGAAGTATAATTTTGCTCCGTAGTCTCACTTTAATGGTTGAAGACGTGAAAGGCAATGTGATGTCGTTTTTTTTTTTTTTTTAAATGCTTCAGTTGAACTGACTTTAACCACATTGGATATGCACCGAGGATACCGTTTGGAATGTTACACTGACATGTCACAAGAGACGTGTTTTTTTTTTTTTTTTTTAAGGTTTGACAGATCCAGATCGAGACCCCAGTGGAATTGCTCAGGAGACAGATGAACACTGCGGTGGTACAGAGGGACTCATAGATGTAACTGCATGTGGGAAGACTTTTAAAGACTTTGGTGAAGAAATCACTTTTACATTCCAGCTACCTAAAGACTACCCACAAGCTATTTCACATTAAGGGCCGCATCGTATCAGCACACTTCTTTGAAGGTAATGTACCCATTAGCCATGAATGAAATGCATGAATACTGATGAACTTTGTAATTGCTGCCAAGCCAAACCTCCCTCCACCCCTCCATCTTACACACACACATCTTCCATGTATTCAATCAGGTGACCCTTGGCCTTATAGCCGGGGCCCTTGCTGCTCGCAAATTAACCTTTGTCTGTGTGTGTAGGCCCTGGGGTGCCATCCTGGAGAGGCTTATCAGGATCTAATTGTGATTGGCAAGAGGATGGAAGTTGTGATTAAATTTCTGGACTTGAGTCCCGAACACTTGGGTGGCTGGCTTAATGAACTGAGCTGCGAGGGGTCACATCCAGGGTAATGGGGATCTATCAGGATTCATCCACACAGTGGTACCTGTGGTGACTATGGCCACAGACAGAGAAAATGTCCCAGTGCATAGAGTGTGTATTTTAAATATGGGTCTGTATTTAAATACATGCCCTACTTTACTATAATGTATCTTTTTGGAAAAAAACTTGAAATCTTCGATTTCAGCGAGAAGCATGCATGAATTTACACAGACCACCTCGAGCGAGCGGAAGCCAGGCACAGAAAAAGCAAAAAGAAGTTGGTGGATTTTCAAAATAAAATACCCTGTGAAAACCAACGGTCATAAAAACAGACAAAAGCGAAACTAATTAATTAACTACGTAGCATATTTACACATGTAGAAGCATCTTTAGAAGAACATACACTGGGGAAATGACCAAATCTGAGCAAATCTGTTGGGCTAAATGCTCGCTTCTGAAACGCTACCCCAGAGACGTGTGCAGTGGGGTTTCAGTGTAAGGTGGAGTAGTTGAGCGCAGATCCACTGAGCTTTCAGCATCGTCAGAAGTTAATAAAATAAATATAAAATTGCGTATTGTTCGATTCATAGTGCGTAGCGAACCGAGACCACTGTATCGAACGGCTAATACAGATACATATATTGTTGCACCCCTAATTTATTGCTTCTATGCCACACAATTTTTCTACTTCCTCACGAATAGATGTATTGACACACGTGCATGCACATCATTAAATCACAGCTAACCACAGCTAAACCATGTGTATGTGTATGTATGTCTGAGACCGCTTATCTTTAGCCATCTCGAGCTCTACTGTAGCGTGACTACTCTACCAGTAGTACCAGTAGTCATACATGAGTGGTATATGCGTGGGTCTATAAATACAACTGTGAGAAGAGAGAAGAGAGGAAGGTGATTACAAATGTGCAGAAAGATCGTAACACTAAATTGTATCGCTCAAAAATGCAACGGCAACAAAATCCAATCTGTCACGTCTTTTGCACTTGAGAGATCAAGACCAAAACCCCTTTTTCACGTCTCTCCTCCTCTTCCTCTGTCTTTCTTTTTTCACATCGCTCGCTCTTTTCTCCTTCATGCCTTCTTCACCGAACTCCCTTTCCCTCTTTTGTCTTCTCCGGGTGATGGCGGATGACGACTTGTCATGTAAGCTCCTCTGTGTGTGTGTGTGTGTGTGCGTGAGAGTTTATTTCCTGCATCCTACCCCACCCACCATCTCTGCAGATCACCTCATTGCTACCTTCTTCCTGCTTCCTCTCTGTGTCAGTTCCTTCTCTTTTGGAACTCTTTCATTGCAAGGAGCCGTACAGAGGGTTTCTTTCTGTCTTATATAATCGCTCGGATCACTGTGGTGCTGAGGTACCATGTGTGAAGTCAGCTAGCTCAACGACTGCGGCTGATCTGATGTCGCAATGCTCTATTGTTTGTTTTTTTCCTCTCTCTCTCTTTCTTTCTTGAGCCAGTGGAGCTCATTAATTGCCTACATTTCATCAACCAGGGGCCTTTCTTTTACTGTCACAGCTGTAGCTGCTGGGAAAACTGAATTAATTGAATTCTCATGTCGTTGTCTTGTTGTCATTGTCTTCCATACAGCTGCACTGACTTCTTTATGAGAACAATAAAGTGTATTCTCTTTCTTTTTTTTTTTGAACCCAGTGTAAAAATAAAATAATTGTGCTATGCCTCATGAAATATTTCAGTGGCAACATCTGTGCTGGCATTATGTATACAGTTCCTTAACGACAATAGGATTGTGGTAAGAGTCTACAGTCAGGCAAAGTGCTCTGCAAGGCTGAACTTACTCATGTATAGTGGCTGAATGCTCACAATGATGTTATCATACAGATGTTTAGCAGGTATAATATGTCCTCCACTAGTTTATTGTGTTAGCATGCCAACGTTTGCTATATAGCGGCTGAACGCAAAACACAGCTGCAGCAGTATTTCACAAGAAAAGTGTCAGGTAAAACCTGCACCTGATATTGTTAGATGAAAAACTATGGGGTGACCAAAACGATAACAATGGAATTGAGTGGAAATTAATGTCTGCACCAAATAACTAATGAATGAACAACAATGAGAAATTTGACACAAACCCACAAATGTCAAATTTAGGCTGGTGCCAGAGGAAAGGGGTTGGGGGATCACCAAAAATGTTCAGGACGCATCCTAAGAAGACCATGAATATATGAGAAAAAAAAATCGGTACCAAATCCTTCAGATTAAAAAAACTGTGACTTGCTGGTGGTTTTAAAGGAAATGTCTCATATTTCAATTATCATAATACTTGAACCAAAGTGGTGGACCAACTGATCAACCAACCAACAGATCAACATTGCTATCCCCTTAGCCATAAAGCTAATGTGGCAAAAGAAAATGTTTATTTAAGGTGTTTTTTTTCCATCATCTTAAATACTCAAGAGTATTAGAGTTTTAAAAAGTTGGTCTTAGCTGCAAGCATATATCCAAATATTTTTTTGCGAGAGAACTTGAAGACAAGCTGGTCTCAGTCCCCCAATAAAGCAGGAGCCTTTTCTTTAACAAATTGCTGCAAGCATCCCCGTGGCTCAGCTTCCAGAGCGCAGTGCCAGCCATACCACACAGATTGCCAATCTTAAACACAGCAAAAACTAAACAAACAAAGCAAAACTCAGCAGAACCAAAACGCAGAAAAAAAGGAAGCATTCCTATTGTTGTCGGGCTGGAGGGGAGATTAGAAAAGGTAAATACTGCAGGATCGGCAGCTCAAACGAGGCAGTTTTTCTAGGAAGCATGGATGTTTTGTCCAAACAATCCTGTATCTTTACTCAGGATTAAAATTAAAATTGTATATATATATATATATATATATATATGTTTTTTTTTTATACATGCAGATATGCAAGATGTGGTACAATCTCTTCACAATCGTCCTAAAAAGAAATTGGAGTGTGAAGAGAGGAAACAGTAATCCTGTTTCCTGGAATAGCCTCATGAATAGTGGGAAAAAAATCTAAAACTGGCAGGTGTCCTCAGAAACAAACCCAAAGCTTGTACCAGTAGCGCTATGATTTATCATCACCCTTATCAGCTTCTGTTGTCGAGCAGTTGTCAGCTTGGCCAGCCAAATGGCTGATTAAAATGTATGTGTGGCCACCCTAGAGTGAAATGAAAGCTCTGACTGTGGCAGAAGATGGATTCATGTGGCAGAGCGTACGGCTTAATACAACGTAATGTTATTGACATGCTCCTATGGTTTATTATTTCTCCTCCCGCTTCTCAGCACATTACGATTGCTCTGCCGCAACGCAGACATTTGACAAATGTCCAGCACGACTAAGACACGACTTTTTTTTTTCCTCTTCTACCCTTTGTATCTTTTGCCCAGATGAGATCATCATTTTTTTTGTTCAAGAGGCTGTATTTCATCCAATTTTAGAAGAATTATTCTCGTTATTGCTGTTTAAGAGATCTTCAGAGTTTGTAGGTATGGATGTTTTTTTTTGTCCTCTCAAAATCTGCAGTGTGCTAGGACTCATGCCGGGATGCCGCGTACTGTGCTGCACAAGAAACATTCCAAAAGTGACATTTCCAAAGTATTTCTGAGTGTCCTAAATTCGACACAAAAATGCATTCTGCCATGAAATTTACTCAAGACACCGAAGTGCAGCGGAACAGAATGACTTTTTAATTAGGCCTCGTTTTTACAGCCATACTTGTAGCAGCATACAAGAAAGATGAGGGCTCCTATCCAAAAAAATAAGCAAAGAAATGTTTGCTGATGGTAAATCAACCGCAGGTCTTAAAGCAGTAAATTACAGCCTGTTCATTTCACTCTGAGTGGGTGTGATATATTTGCTTTGAGCTGAAACTGGCTGTGTAACAAGGTGTTAATTCTTTATATAGATTCTGATCAGTTTTAGTCAAATTTGGCTATTTTCAGTTTTGTTATTCGATGTTATCATTGCTTTAGTCGACAACAATATAAGACATTTCAGTTCAGAGCAACAAAACAACAGAATTATGTCATTTATTTATTTATTTATTTTCTGTGTCCTGAATATTAAAAACAAGGCTACAGGGTTTATTTCGAGAGTGTTAGCTAAAACGATTATTGCTAAACTGTTCCTAGGAGTACATTTAGGGGGAGATGTAGAAACCCGCCATCTTGCACTGGCCTATAGCCTATAAACATTTAAATTTAAACTGTATTGCTCTTGGTAATGGTATGTTAATGTTATTCATTGCGCGCATTATTGTTTTGTTTTAGTCTTGTTTTTGTCCTTGGGAAAAAAAAAGGTCTACTAAAAGGTCTGCTTGTGGATTACGTAAGAGAATATTGATGGGAAACGCCAACACTCTTCAAAATGCTTCATCAAATCTTAATTTCTGAAATATTTGAGAGTGCATGGATGGGGGGGGGGGGCAAAAACATACTAACAGCCATGGTGGACTGTGCTGTGTTGCATTCAGGCCAATGTAGTCTAAGTCAACAAGTGACATCGGCATCCTTAAAGCACTGGTCTCACTAGCAGGGCTGAAAATATGCAGTGTAACATTAAATGCTGAAATATAACATCGATTTGTGTATTAAGCAAACAATGCTGTCATGGCGCCTCTGAGCAGGCAATTGACTCTATGTTGTGTGTGTGTGTTTGGCTGTGAAACAATATGAAATAAAAGGACGCCCCACACAGACATGCTCTTTCCTAGACATCAAAACGATGCGTGTAATGGCTAAAGCCTTGCAAACAAAACATTTCTTTTCCACATATTCTCCACTTAACCCAGAAACACTACATACAGTAGCAGGCAGCTTGATGCATTTGGAAACTAGAATCACATCTGTTCTGCTGGAGACAGAAGTGTGGATATATGTGTGTGTGTGTGTACATGTTAGACATTGCCAGGCTAAAAATGCTATATCACACCAGCACGCTACAGCTGTTCGGAATGAGAGAGGAGAGTCCGGAGCCAAGACTGCGAGTCTGAAAATCCCATTTTGGATCCAAACGCTGCTTTATTGGAACCTTGATGTCATCCCTCTACCCTGAGGCCTAGCGGAGCTAGTTTTTAAATGAATCCTTTTTAACAAGCCTTATCGGAAGCTGGAAGAGCTGGCTGAACAGCATGCGGTGTGACGGGAAGGAGAGCGAACGGGACGGGCAAATTACCGCTTTAGGTAAAAGAGCAGTCGGATGACGTAGGGCCTGAATGAAAATCTCCAAAACGACCTGCACTTGATCAAAAGGTGAGTGAAGGCCAGAAACAATGAAGCCAGACACTTACTTAGACTTCATTTTATTTGGAAGAACCTTGACAATCAATGAAGGCAGTCTGAAGTGCGTACAGTATGTCCTTGATTTGTACAGGTTTGGGATGAATAGAATTGATTTAGATACAGCAGGTTATAACCAGAGATGTATGAAGTACTGGAGTAAAGGAGTGGAGTAGAAGCACAAGTGCTATATCAAAAAACTGACTTGAGTAGAAGTTGAAGTGTTCTTTAAACACCATACTTAAGTAAAAGTACTAAAGTATTCAAAATGTTTTGTACTTAGTATTGCAAGAAGAAGTATGTAAAAAAATGCTACTCAAGTACTGAAAGTAAGAGTACAAGTAAAAGTACAAGTACTGTTGTATATATAATTTCAAATATTTATTAAGGCACAACTTCTAATGTTACAGTGTTACAATGTTTATGGTAGAGTTCTGTGATTTCCCATGGTCTGTGAATGCGTTTGAATGAATGCGAGAGCGAGGGGGCGGGGCAGCAGGTGAGAGAGCGCACCTGGGTGAGTCAGGTGTATGACGTACGGCGCACGAGCGAGGTTGATGTGAGACCGGGACTGTTCTGTTGATTTTTTGCCGTGGTTCCAGCCGACAGTTACCGAGTCCTGTAACCAAACCGTTCAGCAATAAATGTTGAATATCGCCTCGTCATTCATCACGTGTCCGGCTGGACGCTACAATAGTAACGAGTAACGATTCAACTCAAGAAAAATGTATCGGAGTAAAAGTATTAAATTCATCAAAAATATGTAGTGCAGTAAAAGTAGAAGTTGGGGAAAAAAATAATACTCATACAATACAATACAATACAAAAAAGTACAGATACTGCATTTTAGTATCTAAGTACAGTACTTAAGTAGTTCCACTTCGTTACTATACATCTCTGGTTATAACAGGAGGGCACGTTTCCACTTCTAGTTTTAAATTTCTGGGAGATGTTCTTATTTGCTTTTTTGCTAAATTAAATGAGAAGATTGCCACTTTCCTGTTGTCTGCTCGATCTGAAGATTTTGAACTGAGCTATCAAAGCAACTGGATACACTGTCTGTGAGAAAAAACAAACAAATGAGCTATAATGTGGAGGCTATCTCTACATGCATCTTGAGTGATTACTTGAGATCAGATCTCACTTCGCTCGCTTTTCATGCAGTTAAACATGTACTACATGTACTGTACCTCATTTCCATTTGTAAAGACCGAACGCATTGTTGTTTTTAACATAACGGCCAGGTGAAAAAAAATAACTTAATGACGTGTCAAATTCACAAGAAGGCTCAAATAGGAGTTTGTCATAGACAGCATTTCACAAAGACTGTATGATTTCTTGGGCATAGGCAAAGAAGAAGTCCCAACTATAGGTTTTCTGTCAATAAAATATTGTCTTCTTCCATGAGTATAACGTAAATGGTGAAATCAGTTGAAAGCATGTACAGTAAATCGTTGAAACAGTGTGTTCAAACATCTTAATACCAACTATCAGGGTAACACGGATTAGACACTGGCGTGCAAACTGACGTTGATGTTCTTTTGCAAAGAAAGAAAAGAAAAAGATGAACATTATGAATATCATATTCCATGTATGTCAATAGATGCTCTTAAATGTTACATACTGGGCCTTAAAGGGTAAAGTTTGATAGTAAAATCAGTTGAAACAGATGAAACACCTGCTGCCCAAACACAGTGAACGGCCCTTCAACGTGGCCCAAGTTGCATTGCATACACACTGCTAAAAGAACATGACCCAGATCGCCTTGAATGTGTTCTGAGCGATGTGATCGGAGCGGTCTTGGGGGTATTCACACCTGTACTCAGAGCTGTCCACTCGTGATTGAATCAGCCAAGACACATGTTAGTGCCACATGTGACACGTGTATTGTAGTACCTTCGAATAGAACCCAGCTAACTGCATCCACATGTTTTCAGTCTTTAGGCTAAACTAACAGGCTGCCTGCTCCGGCTTCACACCGAACTGACAGATATGAGAGTGATATCGATCGAATCATTTAACCGTCTCACAAGAAAGCCAAGTCTTCCCAGATGTAAAGCTATCCCTGTTAAAACATAAATAACTTCTTCTTGGCTTGAAGGAGCCAATACGGGAAAATAGTGATGAAATGAAAAAGGGGAAAAAAAGCTACAGATAATGTCCCACAATCTTGTGTCATGCAGTAGATTGCCGTTAGAAAGAATTGAACTCCCTTCAAACTGCCTCGGCTTACAGTAGACATTCATTTCTCCTCCCAACACTGATAGAGTGACCAAAAACTCATCATAAAGCCAGCCTTGAAATTATTAATACCCTGCGTATGCTGCCATGAGTCAGAGAAAGTTCTAGAGACAATTCTCATTGGGAGCACTCTCTCATCATGACGAGGGAGAGAGAGAGAGAAAGAAAGAGGGAGCTGTGGTCTGGCTGATCTATTTTGGGTGAAGCAAGCTTGTCTGAGCGCTTCGCTTGTTTTGTGGAGCCACTCTGAAAAAAGTGATTTGATTTTCCTTTTCTGCCATTTCCCCCTCCCTCTAAAATGCTTGGGCAAGCAGCATTTACACAGAAGCACTAACACACACAGACGCACACTAAAACCTAAACACATGCACTAATGCGGCATATAAATGCCAAATATAACCACAAGATAGACCTCTCTCACTCTGTCTCGCACACACACACACAGACGCACACACACCTAGTTAAGTGCACGTTGCCATGCAACCGCAGCGACAACGAAACTTCCTCTGCTTCCTACACGTTTCTTATAAAAAATAAAATAATAATAATCCTCTGCTAACATCATGTTCCCCAAAGCACAGACAAACAAGCACGCATGATAACACAAGATTTCTGTTTTAATTTGTCAAAGCTAATAGCACCCACCTTAGCATAAACTTTAACTACAATGTGCTAATGCTAACATGCTAACGCGTGAAACTAAAGTGTTACCTCGTTTATCGCGGGGGATACGTTCTAAAAATAAGCCGCAAAAAACGAAATCCGCAAAGTGAGTTTTACAATTATCATACATGTTTTAAGGCCGTAAAACCCCTAACCACACACTTTTATACAAGTTTTTACACGCATTTTGTACATTATTCCCTTAGTTAATCAGGACGCAGAACAAAAACCAAAAAAAAACATGCAAAATTACACTAAATAAACTAGAGAAACAGCGAGTCCGCGAAAAGTGAACCGCGTAATAGCGAGGGACGACTGTATTACGGTGAACGTTATACCCGCTAAACGTTAGCATGGTAGTTTTGTCATTGGGAAGCATGTTAACACGCTGACGTTAGCATTTAGCTCAAAGTAGAGCTTTTAGTGAGGGGCATTACAGAGCTGTTAGCGTGGCTGTAGACTCTTATTTTGTAAAATAAAACAGATTTTCTGTCATTTTTCAATATCATTAGTTAGTGGTGGACAGATGTATAAAAGTAGACAGCGGGTCGAGACAAGTAATGGGAGGTTTTTCTGTTGTATAAGTGCCCAAATGTGAAATCTTTTGCTTTTTGGGGCCATTATGTGATCAGGAAATTCAACATCACCTTGGATGTGCAATGGAGGTTGCTCTGATGTTAGTGAAAGCAAAAAGCAGCAGCCCCAGACTGGAAAACTCCACAGTACGAAGATGCCATTCAACTGCATTCAGAACACAGAAGCTTAGATACATATTATTATCAACCTAATCCATGTTTCTCGTTTCATTGTCTCATGATTAAAATAAATTCAACTGAGTCCCCGTGTAGCTTAATAGGGTTTTCATAATGAAGCGAGGGCCCCTTTCTCCTACTGTGACCTTGTATGAAGCACGCGAAGAATGGTGTTTTCCCATGAGGCACCCTATTTTCCCCAGTGTCACTGTTTTAGAATAATGAACTCTGCTTAATAACAGGGTGTTGGCATGAAGCAATGAATGATCATCAATTAAAGCGGCGGGAGAAAAGGGAAAACAAATGACCCCGGTAACCCTTGGTAACACAGGAAAGCTTACGTGCGCACACACACGCGGATATCAAGAACCACTTCACTCCTGCAATTAAGCACATTTTTGCTCCCCAAGAGGATACATCACAACGGGGCAATGATGATAAGGTGAAGTATCTTAAATGTTGCTATGATTTCGTAGACTAAAGACCCCTGGGTGAACATGTGAAAGTCCAATAATTTCTCTCTTTCTGCACCCTTGGGGGACAGAAGCATGGTATGTCAGTGTTAGGTTTCTGTTTTAGGCTTTGAATGTGTGAAAATCTATAATAAAGCACGGGTAGGTGAGGTTGTGTGTGAACTTACTTATGTGCGCTGGATTCTTTCTTGCTTAACAGCAGCTGCAATTTTATTTGCATTCTTTGCATTTGCACTTAATTTTTCTCAAGGTTTCCCTCCATCTTTACACACACAGATGCACTCAGCATGGGCCAGGATATTCACATTTTACAACCTCTTCTCTTTTTTTTTTTTTGGAGAAAGAAACTCTTCATCTCCACCTAAGAGAGGTTGTTGTGGCAATATTTTGGAGCCTATGACGAGGGGCAGACACAGTCTCAAACGTGACATGAAGAAGAATGCTACAGCGATGGCCAGAAGGAAACACAGCCAACCTTCACAAGTCACAGTCACCAACATAGAAGGAGTAATGGATTCATGTTTCTGCATTGGGCTGTCACAGAGGCTCTGTAGAACAGCTGGAGGGAGTGTCAGGGCTGAGGTGCAAACTCTTCAGAAATGTAACTGCAGCTCGGGGCTACAAAGTCCACAGACATGGCGGTGCACGATGACTGGTTCGACTGGTCAGGCTGAGCCGCTTTGTGTTCTCTCCAGATTGTGCGGTGGTGAATATAAAAACGGAACGACTTGAAGAAAAAGCTCAGGTATTTCCTCTTTATATCGAGTGTGTCTTGCAAAGCCATTTCCAGTGCAAACGTTCCCCCTCTCTGGACCGTCGCTCTCAGTTTCAAAATGAATAAAGCAGTGTAAACATTATTACCTCAGGTGTGTAATGGTATGACACAAGGGTTTGATACCAGAAAATCACATCCAGTACTTCCTGTGAGTTCTCGCCATAATATATTCCTATTTCCCAGGGAAAATACATACAGGATTCTGGCATTTTTAGCTTGTTTGCCTGTGTGTTCAACTACAATATGTACTAAAACAAAGGCACCCCCCTCCACACCTAATTAACCTAGCTTCCACAAATGCTGTACCCTAATTGCTGTAATTGCTGTAATATAAACATTTTACCTGTTGCGGTTTCTACTCTTCATTTATTGCTACAATGGCGGTTTGCAGTTCAACCGTGTGGAAAAATATTGTTTAGATTAAAAATCCGAGTGCAAACACTGTGAATAAAAAGATTAACAACAAATAACCCCAATCAGAACAGTAGGGCAGATTTGCCCTTATGTTATTGTTAAATGTCAGTGTGCAATGATCCAGTTCTTCATTGCACCAAAATAACACATATACAAAGGATTCTGCTTCCCTGCCACTGTAGCAGTAATAAGATAATCAGACTGGACATCAAATGGGAATTGTTACTGAAATACTGTATACAAAAATTACTTTTTTATGATTAATAAAAAATTAAACTTCATGGCAAGAATTCCAAATATATATATATATTTCTGGGGACTAATCAAACTTTTCTTTCATTGATGATTTGAAATAACTCTGACGCTACATATAATCAGGTGATTAGTGTCTATGCCATGTACGATTTCACTGATTTTGGTGAAACTGGATTTATATTTTATGGACAAAATGTTTTCTGATTTCCTTGGGCTGCTCCCCATCATTGACAGAGTTTCCTGATGAACAGTAAAATAACCCGCTGAAGAGCTACCGTCAGCTAATGTCAACTAACATTAGATTTAGATAGAAGTTTGTAACTAGGGGCTGTCTAAACTGTGAGCTCAGAGCACCATGGAAATGTTAGTGGTTGTACTAGAGGCATTTTGCACCACGAGAAGGAGGAAGATTTCAGGCCTGGGGCATAGGCGAATGCCAGTGTCGGCAAGTGCGCAACGTACACAGGCTCCGCAGCCCAGACAAAGGAAGCTAAGAAGAGAAGAAGGGGAGAGTGACAGAGCAAGAAGCTACCGGACAAGACTAAATCTGGGCTGACTTTTTTTAATCGTTCGAGAGCTTAGTGAAATAAAAGGCTGAAAGACAGATGCCAAGCTGGGCTTCTTGCTGTTGGACTAGTATAGATAGTATTAGCTGACAAATACAAGTATGACTGTCTGTATTTATGACAGTGGAATTGCAATCTCAAACTGAGTACAACCCTCAAATCAACAGGTGAAATTTTACACTGAGTTATTAATAAATCACAAATTCATCTAAAGTTGTAGTTTGTTGTGAAGTGAAGCTACAGTGACATTAACCGAGCTGGCATTTGCATAACAACGGATGCACTTTGAAATCTGGCAGTGAAATACTAATGAATATATATTAGCATTAACACGACGCTGTCATTAATATGACCATTTCTGACCAGTGAAAATCTGATATCACGACCGCACAAGTGTGTAGTCTGTGCACTTGTGTATGGGAGTGGCAAAGTGCATGGCTCCTTTCACTGCAGCTTGATCAGCATGCAGGCTGAGGTGTTGAGGGAGAGCGGTTGATTGAATACAGAGGCTGCAGGCCCCGGCACTGCCTTTAATCTCCCCTCCCCATTTAGCTTGGCCTCTGTGCTGCTGCTCAGCCGAAGCTCAGCTGGGGCATAAAGGCACACACACATATACATCGCTCCGTCTGCCAGCCTCTCCCATCGAGTCTCTCCTATCTGTCTTCTGATCTGTCCGTCTTTCTGTTGGTGTGTGTGTGTGCCCATCTCTCTGTGCCTGTGTCCGATTTTTCATCCGCTTTTTCCTGTGCTTTATATTTCGGGTCCGTCTTTCTGTTTTGAAAGCTGCATGGAGAAAACCCGAACATATCAAAGAGCTAAAACTGTGCAAAACATCGGTGCCATGGTGTGGTTTTCCTTCGTGATATTATGCGGTTTAAGTACACGTCAACGCCAATTTAAGAGCATGATCCATTTTATTTTATTAGCCAGAGGGGAACATTGCAGACTGCATATAACAAGATCGGTGGTGTAGTTTGGGGTTGGGCTGTAGTTACAGTTATCTTTAGCAATAAAGCGCTCTTTTATAGGATTTACTGATCGTCTTATTACCGTATCCACGCTGCTGAGAATCTCATCATTCTCTACGCCTTTAAAATGAACTCTTCATCCTTGCAACACAAGCGTCTGCGGTGCAGCAGCAACCCCGCTGGCAGATTTAGACTTTTTAGCGGTGATATGAGGAAGGTAGGAGAAGTGTGTTGCAATTATACCAATCAGTGTTGCTCCTCTAAATATTGCTGTAAGAGTTTTGACGTGTCTCATAATGAGGAGCTAAAAAGGAATCAACAAAAAACAGCTGGTTGTCTTGTGTCTTCTTATTGCGCCTGTCTTTGTATTTTAGGGCGAGTAAATTGGATAAAAAGACAGATTTTTTCTGAGGCTTCCCTCTTCTACAGCCGACAGATAACCCTCTACTTTTGCCGTTTGTAGCTGTATGTAGAGATATTAAACCGTGGTGAAAATTGCATGTATTTTTGCTGATGTTTTTTGAGATGCCACTGCGGATGAGGTGAGTCTCCCTAAAAATGGAACACCAGAGATTTTTTTTTAGGTCTCTTGCAGTACACGCCGGCAAACAGGGTGTGCAGGTAAAGGTGAGGTTACCGGCAAGGTAAAGACAACAAATGCTTATGAATACTTTATTATTCAGGCCACTGAATCGAAGACGGAAGATGGGTGACCCAAGCAAGCAGAGGGAGAGGATAACAGTTCTTGAGCGTTTAATTATTTAAAGCCGAGAGTCAAAATATAAAGACACAACCCCGTACTTGTTGCCCACAAAGAAGAAAACAGGATTTCTTTCTAATTTACTATTCGACGACTGCAGTCTTAGGAATGGAGGTCTACAGTATAGTGCATTCACATAGTGGTTACAAAGAAAAAACCTTCCACATCTACGTAACTGGAGCAAACACACTTCTACAGGTTCAGCGTTAACACATTCAAAAGAGTCTATTAGGTGACTGACCTCCAAAAAAAGCAAAAGGAGCAACTCCTCGCTGCCAGAAGCCTGTCTAAAGCGGTGTCCGTGATGGACAGAATGCACCGTTAGGTGCAGGAAGTTGGCAGCCACGCCTGGCTGAAAGTTAATATTTTTGCGTCCTAGAGGTAAAAAAAAAAAAAGAGGCTGTAAGCACAACTTACAGGATACAGGAGATGAAAACAGAGCGATGCGACCCATCAGAACCTCCACTCTCGCTGATGGGTCTCGGCTTTTGGCTGCTTTTCAGGTCAACTGTTCCAGCAGTGTCTGCATTGATATGCAGCGAAAGTCAGGGTGAAGCTTGTGGCTGCAAAACATTTTTAGAAGTGTGTTTTTATTTTTATTATTATTTTTTTTTATGCTTTGAATATTGGCCTAACGTGTAGCCAATTTGCATGTACGCAACACATTATGTAAAACAAGGATTGGTAATACTCAATTTGGAGCGAGGAGTCTTTTTGTTGTCTTTCCAAAAGCAAAAAACACAAGAGCAAAAGTGTTGTTAATGAATTAACAACGCACAAATGTGTTTGCCTGCTCTAGCATAAGCCGCAAGAATCATCAGGTACTAACATTAGTTTGTAAGATTCCTACAGGGAGCTACATCAAAGCAAGAAACAATTGGATTTCGTCAGCCACTTGATGAGCCTGTTTTTGTCTGCATCTGTCTGAAATCAAGAAAGTCGAGAAGGTATTCAGTGATAAATCCGAACAAGATACAGTATGTGCCACGCAAGAAAAAAAAGACTGACAGGGTAAAAACACTAACTAAAGGGAAAATAGTCATAGTCCCAAAAAATGCTCTATGCAGTGCCTGATTAGCCGCTCATCCAATTAACATTGAGCAAAGTTAGGGCACCAATAAAAGCCCGGCCGACAGTGAGAAAACACGCAGCTGTCACTTCATTCAGACTTCAAAGTTTGCAATTTGTGTTTCTGCCTGTGTCACTGTGGAAGAGCAGGAGGAAAGAGATGATGGATGGAGAGAGAAGTCAGAGATGTAGCAGAGAAAGAAAATAAGGGGGGAGATCAGGCAAAGACAGACAAGAGGGACAGAGAAAAACAAAAAAAGAGACAGAAAACCAGCAAAAAAAAAAGTGTGGTCGAAGCCATGCCAAGTTATTCAGTCAGATTTATGTCCTTACTTCTCTCCACCACCTCCCCTCCATTCCAAACGAGCTGAATGGAGACGGTTCTCTCATCTGAACAACAGGCCTTTTCCTAATCATCGCAATAATGCCGCTGACAGCTGACTGACTGACAATGAGACAACCGCGCAGAGCATGAAGCGCACTGCTCATCTCATGTCGGTCCATTGTTAAGGGTGGCTTTCATTCATGTACACACACACACACACACACACACACACGCTCGCACATGCTACGCTCCCTCGGAGCTGCGTGTCAGTGACTGCGACAGATTTTTAGCTTGTTGAAAACTGAATTACCCAGACTCAGGAATGCCATCTGATTGAAGTGTGTAAAAAAAAAAAAGAAGAAGAAGAAAGATATGAGTCTACGTCTTTTTTCTTCATTTCGAATGTTTCAGCGGTGTGTGTATGATGCCTGCTGAGGGGAATGCGATGTACGAGATGTCACGCTTAGAGAAAAGCTGTCAGGCATTGTCATTTTTGTCATGGACACAACGGTCCTGTGTCTTAATTTTGAAAGAGGAGCTGCATTTCAGTTGGCGCAGTAATAAAATAAGAGCATGTGGCCTAGTGGTGAGAGCAACTGTCAAGTGGGCTTTTACAGGAAGGTCACATTTCATGCTGCCAACAGCTACCGGAGAGTGGCTCATCTCCTACCTGTTCACTGATTGTTCCCTAGAGATTCCTTCAATATGAGCTACAGCTAGAATAAAAAAAACACAGATACAGACGGACATTCAATTTCCTTGAAGTTTCCTAAAGGGATCAATAAAGTGCAGTCTAAGTAACCCACAGCCAAAAACAGTCAGTTGTTAAGTTTTTGATTTGGCAGGAAAAATAATTGAAGACACATGCTTGTTTTTTTTTTATTACAAACGCTAAAGAAGCTCATGTGAACAATATTTTGCTTGAAAATGAAACATCATTAAAGTATTTATAACTTCTTGGGAACATAAATTGTTAGATTACTTCTACACTTTACATACATCTGCGATACAAGAAGAGAACTGTTAAAGATTCCCACCAGCAGTGTTGGGTAGTTAATTAGTTAATTAGGTTACAACGTTACCATCAGTTAAAAGTAATCTGTTACATTACAGTGTCACCTATGAATAAAAGTACTCATGCAATAAAAATTAAAAGCAGCTTGCAGCGTTTGCACGTGCTGCAACTTGACTGACGCAGCCTCCTTTAAATGCACCGAGAAGTCCTGACAATGAATAACGTCAGTCATCCAATCAAATTAACTCTGCAGGACAACAATAACAGGAAAAACAGTCAGCATTTGATACAAGATGGGGGTTTTTTTTAATGGAAGTGGAATTTTTTGCGGCCGACAGAAGCTTTTCACCAACGCAGAGTGTGCATTTTACCGTTATGTTGTTCTTTTCCTTTTTGCTGGAGAATTAAAAATAATGTGCATACTCCCACGACTCAAAAGCTGTCCTCTCTGCACACACACACACACACACACACACACACACACACACACACACAGGTAACGTAGGTCAGCAGGACACAGACGCATCATCACAGCTGACACATCCGCAAGTGGCACGTTCCTAAAGCAACAGATTACGTTAAAAAAATTATAATAATAATAAAAAAAAGTTACTGATTGCTTAACGCAGAAAACTAACGCATTACGTTACACAAAAAAAGTAATTAGAGTACCCACAACACTGCCCACCAGGCATTCTTTATAAAACCAAATGACTTTATAAAATTACATCTACTCCTTCTGCCTCTCAGATGTATTCTCTGAGTATGGCTTCCTGTCTAGATCTGCTCGTCCGTAGAAGTATTTTCTACCTTCAGCCATAAATGCAAAAACAGCTCTGCACATGCATTGTCTCACACAGCGAGAGTGAAACAACAAAGTGAAGTAATAAAAAGCAAAACATATTTTTGGGTGGAGGATTTGGGGGATTTAAGCTTTAAGCATATGCAGCCATCAACTGACAGGAGGACTATTAATGACGCCATCTGTAGTAGGACTTATTATTGATGCTTTAACTGAATTCTGATCATCACACCACATGTTACCTGGAGAAGTTTCTCACCAGACAACACTGCGGCACAGTACTGCCTGTGCTACCGATAACCTGCAATTATACGCAAAGACTGCAGTGAGGACGAGGCTGCTACCTGTGATGCAGCACAGCTCCTTGTGGACTTGCAGCCACTTGTGTAAAGCCTTAATTAGTGACTTGTAGTAGCTGCAACGTTTGTCCTTAAAAATGTGTTACGGTATTGTAATTACACTGAATGAATCACAAACATGATAAAAGACCGTGCACCATATATTACACTTAGAAAATGCAAGAAATGGGAAAACTCACAGCATATTAGACATCAAGGGAAGAGGCCATTAATAGAGAAATTCCCTCAAGGCTTCTTTTTTTGCTCAGCACTTATAATTGGGTTACTTAGCAGTTACCCCAATCTCATAAGCCCAGCCATTTTGTTCAGCTAAGCTTGAATCATCAGGTTTGCTAAAAGGCACTCATTTATCAATATCCAGGATGTAAGTGTCCTCTGTTGTAACCAAGAGGTAGAGCTGAAGTAGAACTTTTGATGCTAAACAAAAGGAAATGGCCATTATTGTTGTAGTTTTTGACATCCACAACACTCAGGGGCCAGTCTGAAATGCTTTTAGTTGGCTCCCTTATACTGATCATTACTCCTACTGAAGTCTTGAAGATAAATGTGGAGTCATAAAATGGAGTATTGCTTTAAGTAAGGGGTTAAATGTCACCGTGGATATTCTATTTAAATGTCTGTTGTGCTACGACTGACTTTGTGGTACAGTTTTTGCATATGTATACTGCAGCAAACACTTGTAAGTGATGAAAAAAAGACTGGATTCTGACAACTTCTTCATGTGCGTGACAACCTGGCATTCCTCATCTCCCATTCCCTACGTCTGCCATCAATCTGCTATCAAGTCATTCATGCGGAGAATAACTGAAGTGTATAAATGAAAGAAACACGCTTTCACTTTTTCTCAATCTGTTGACGTTTCTGGCTATGTTTTTTTTTTTTTTTTTTGTCTAATTCTCTGCAACAAGTCTCAGCCGGGGGTCAATACCATAGCAAAATAAAACATGGGCGTCATATCCGTGACGTCACCCACTGATTTTTGAAGAGCCGTTGTGAAGGTCAGATGGTGGTGCAGTTCTGCATCTGCCGCCTCCCGGCTAATCCAAAAAGTGGCAAAGACATGGATTGTAGGTGGAGGTATAAAAATTCAGACTTAGTACAGTTGTCATGAACGGGGACATTAACCATAGAGACCAAAATAGTTTTTTGTACCAGGCTGTAAACATGTTTATTTCTGCTGTGAAGTTGGACATTTGAACATGGGGACTTATGGAGATTGACTCGTTCTGTAGCCAGCCTCAAGTGGCCGTTTGAGGAACTGCAGTTATACAAGTTTACAAGTGCAGTTTGCTGCTTGGCACTAAATTTGATGTGTAAAAACAGATGTAATAGAGAGGCGTTTGCAATAGGAATACATATACACAAGAGTGTTTAAGAAGAAAGTGGATTTGACTTACAACGCTGTTCAATAAAAGCTATCAGAGGGGCATTTGATTTCAACTGATAAAAACGTTCACTTTACTGTTTTGTTTTGGTTGTAAAAGGAGTGCTAGTGATGCATCTCTAATTTGCATGGTAATATGTCATTTATTGTTGTAACCGTGATGAATGTGCACCATCTCTGCAAAATAAACCTATCAAAAGTTGTTACTCTGCTCATTTTTCACCTTCAACTACCAGCCCCTGGACAATTTAAAAAAAAAGAAAAAACTCAAGTGGGAAACTACCTCGGTGAAGTCGTCTGCATAGTTGGAGGGAAACTTCTGCACCCATAATTCTCCTTGAGACATGCAAATATATCATCTCCTCCAAAGCTCCCCACCCATTGCCACAAACAGCAGCGAAAACAAGCACATAAAAAGGCAAACTGTGTCTTATATTTCACTTTTCTGGCGGGGGAAGCTGTTTGGCCAGACATTTGCTCATGAATATTTAGACAGAGGCGTTATGAATATGCATTAGGACGCCGGAGCAGCGCTATCAGCGCACAGATTTATGAGGTAGCGTAGGAGATAATGATAAAGGAGGAGATAACCTGGCTGCTGCTGTGACGAACAGAATGCACACGGCAAAGCACATGCATGTGCAAGGACGTATGTACAGAAACAGGAGTTTTGTTAATCTGATACAAAACATAGTAATGCTAAACGCATTTTAAAAGAAGAACATAGAGCAGAGTCAATTTGAACAAAACAAAAACAAACAGAGCCGAACCACCAGTGGGAAATCATATGAAATGGCATTTCAGTCATTTTCAGGGTGTGACTGTGTGGTTTGTTTTCTCCCCTTGCCCCTGAGCTCCACCGAGAAGCCGAGTGTCACGTCCTTTTTTTTTTTTTTTATCTGTGCAATGCAGTACCTGTATGTGTGTGCGTGTCACTTGTGCATGTGTGGTGCCTCTTAAAGTGTGTCAACAGTGATAACGCACCTTACTGCCCACCCCGTGGTTTCAGAGATATCCGCAATCTTGTGCCTCGGGTGCAGGAAAGCCAGGAAAGAAGAAGAAGAAGAAGAAGGAGAAGAAGAAGAAGAAGAAGAAGAAGAAGGAGAAGAAGAAGAAGAAGGGATGCACATAGCAAAAAAAATACTGAAAACGCTGGAACCTCCCGGATACTATTGAATTTTAAAAGGGAATGTTTTGTTGCATTTTTGGGTGCCACGGTTATTAATGAATATAGTATTCAATGCATAACAATTGAGCAGCGGTGGGTCATTTAAAACTAACTAACTCATTTTTAAAAGCTTGAGAATCCTTTGGCATTACAACGAGCACGGTGACAGATATTCTGTTACCTCACACCCACAATTTTAAACATTAAGGCAGTGCATTTGGATATAATCCAAGAGGACCCCAAATAAAAATTACTAAAAAATATGGAACAGAACTAATTCAACTCCTACCACTGCAGCACTACTCCTGCATGTGAGTCACTGTGAAATTATTTCCCTGAGCTTATGCAACCTTGTTAGAGGCAGCTGACCCTACAAAAATGTCAGAGAAATTAAAATTTGACTTTCAAAATAAACCTCCACTGCTGATCGAACATGGCAGCTATGCAAAAAATAAATTCGGCCAGCAGAAGCACAGACTTGTCTGGTCTCGATGTGATAATTCCAGAGAGCATTTGCACCCATATAGCTTTTCTCTTCAGAAATATATTATGATATTATTTTATAATAGATGAATGGATGGAACACAGGTAAAAAAAACAGTCGGCCATGTTTCTTACTGTAATTTCACTAAATAATTAGAGCATGACGGTCCATAGCTAGTCTATGCTGACAGGAAGGGAATTTATTCCACTTTAAAAATCAAATTTTTGCCCCTCTTCCTTCAATTTTTTCACTTTGACTTGAAGTCTCACTTAACATTGTTCTTTTACTGTCCAGCCACCAAGTCCAGATAAGACCAGACAAAAATGTGCACTCAAAGCAATGAGCTTAACAAGCGATCAGCAAGTTGTGCTGGGAATTTTACCCAACTTAATTTGCCCTTGGATTTGCTTCTCAGACTCCATATAGTACAGCCTCCTTATCTGCCCTCACTAATTGGCACCTGCAGACATAACTCGCGGCTGAATAAAGGTACAGTGATATTTATATTTTACGGCAGATTTAGTGAATTAAAGAGTCAAAGACAAGACAGTAAATCAACACATGTACTCAGTACATACACTAAATAGGACACTATCTATGAGACATAATTATTATTAATGTTACATAAGAGCGGGGCTCTGTAAGTACAGAGTGATGGTGAAACCATTTATCTGAACAACTTAACCCCACATGCTGACCTGTTTACTGCGGGAAAATACATCATTTCACACAACAAGACACCAAGTTCTAAATGCACAGTCAGGTACAAGGGTGACGGACAAGCAAATTCCAATTCCAGCAGAAGAACTATGTGCTCCATACACAGTGTCCCCACAATAACTGGAGGAGCATGGGGCTGATGGCTCGACACAGTTGCTGCTTTTCAAAGCTAACACAGTCTTTGTGCCAGTCACAAAGGTAGCGCCTGGCAACTCACCCCTGCAATAAATAAAAAAGAAAACAAATACCGCCGCTGCCATTTGAGAGACGGAAGCGAGAGAGAGGAAGGCATTGTGTATCACAGCAAGTAGTGACACAGTGTTTGCACTTTTGGGAGTTAAAGAGTGCGCTGCCTCCTTCGTTGTCGCTCTTCTCCGAGGACATATCCGCGTCCCAATTTTTGTGTTTGTTTGTTTTTTTCAAACCGGTTCATCACGAGCTGAACTCACAGCCTCGGAGGAAACGGCGCTGCTCGCCACGGCGACGGCATTTTGCGTGACAGAAGGGAAATAGCAGGAAGCGGGAAAAGGAAGGAGGGAGGAGAGCATGTCATTGGAAGGTCTCCACTTATGAATGTATGCATGCGTGTCGACGCGTGTGTGTGTGTGTGTGTGTGCCTTAACAATAAAGCCAGGGGCTAAAGCTGAAGCGCAGACAGTCAATGTGCTTTAAAGGAGACTATGTGCTCACTGCGGCGCGGCATATATGATCAATTATTCATTGGATTCAACACCAGAGCTATCATCGGGCCTCTGCTATTATTACCAGCTGATGGTCAGCCATCGCTTTGAGAAGCAGAGGAAGCTCCAACTTCATAAAAGCCAGTCCCGCATAATAAAACACAGGGAGGAGAGGTTGGGTTCTTATGCCGCCTTAATCACCTCAGAGAACGAAAACCTGCGGACAGAGGGAGTGTTGATGGAGTTAAGTGCCAGTTGTTTACCGCTCCCAAAACTCCCACACACTCCCTGTTCTCCCTCCTTTTATCCGTCTCCTCTCACCCGTTCAGCCGACACAAACGCGGCCCCTTACTCCGCACTGCTCTCCCACTCCCATTTGTCGTCATTTTATATAGTGTATCCGCTCTGTCCCTCCTCTGTCCTTGCGTTCATCTCTCCCTCCGTCCCCCCTCCCACCCCACTGTCGCTCTGCCTTGCTCCCACAACCCCTATTCCTGTCTCTATCTCCAGTGGAGGAGGTGCCGGGGCAGTGTAATTGGTATTCAGGCTCCGTCGGAGCCAATGCAGAGCCCTGTTAGCAGAATAAGAGAGGAAACATCCTTATCTGGATTTCCACGGTAACCACGGGGTGGGCGGGTGGTTGGGGGGGGGACTCAGATACACTTGCTGCTCTTATTATTTTTCATTTTTCTTTCGTTTTCCCCATCTTGTTTTCTCTCTTGTTCTCTCTCGTCGTTCTCCTCCTGCTGTCTGTGCTAATTATTGACTGGCTGTGTTGCAGGCTCTGAAGCTAACACACACACACACACACACACACACAGGTATAGAATAGGACTGCACACGTGGACTGGAGTCTGTAATGACGCACACAGGCACACATACACACAGGAACGCATGGAAGAACACCTGCCTGCGTGCACACACACACTTGCTCAGGCGTTACACAAAACCACACTGACTGGTGCAGCTTCCCCACATCTGCATCAAACACACATTACACACACACACACACACACACTCCACTGTCTCACGGTGTCCTCTCTTCTATCTCCTCTCAGTTCCACAGGGCTACACTACAAGACACATGTACTTGCGCAGCACCATTATGGAGCTATTTTGGGGACTTTGAGTAAATGCGACCGGTGCTTCGACTCAAACTGCTGGATCTTCACGCACTGTAAAATGTGGCAGCGGCATGGACCAGAATTAATTAAGACGACTATTTATATATTAGCTTTTTAAAACAGAGCAAGTAATGATACAGGAGAAGGCTTAATTAGTGACCAGGAAGAGGAAAAACTGGAAAAACAAGCCAGGGATTAATGACAAAAAAAAAAAAAAGACAACTTTAAAAAAACACTATCATACAAATAACGAGGCAGAGACTGATGGAAATGAAGACGGGCACCAATGCAGGACGGTTTTCTACTAGGGCCATTCAACGGCTAACAATGAATTCAGCAATTTAATTTAATTCACAAATAGATCCATGCAAGACGGCATTCAAGATATTATGTTTTTGTATGAATTTCTAAATGACGCTGATTATGTTTTAAGGGGCTGTAATCAGAAACGAAGCATGAGCTCTGATTGGCTCTTCTTCTTTTTATTAGTGGCATTCATCTGAGTACATGATGCTTGAAAAGGAAAGTCGAGCACAACATCGAAGCATTACTAAAAAAATCCTGCATATCCACTTTAACTCAAAATCCATATAAATAAATTTTAAATATTAAATGGTTTGGGTTTATTTTATAACATTTATTTTGTTTTCATTGGACAGTGACAATATAATAATAAAAGAACGACAGAATGATTAGCTTTACTTTACATTTGACTATAATATTTATGTAGTATTAAGTTACACGTTCATTACAGAACTTGCACTTGTTATGCAAGTATTTAAGCAGTAAAATAATATGACTTATACTCACATAAAGATCTGAATACTTCTTCATTTTAATGGTAAAACACTGTTAATATGATTTACTTTTTGCCTAATGGCTCCACAAGTTTGCCTCAGTCAGATCTATTTTTCAGCCTATTTGAGGTTTGACAGTAAATTTGACAGTTGGCACATTAAAATCACAACTAGACAAAACTTATGATCTCTGCCATGTGCCATAATGACACCAAATAGCACCTTAAATACCCGTTAACTCAGTATATAAGATTCATTTGCAGAATGACAATGACAGAAACGTGATTGATAATCTCAGTCCCCGTTCCCTCCGAAGGTGTAGCCGAATCAGACCTTGCATGGATAGAAAGTGTACACAGAATTTTGTATGATACCCTCTATCTTTCTCTCAGCGCTGGTGCAGGTTACTAGCACAACCAATCCCCGCCTGCCGTTACCTGGGTTGCCATGGTAACCCTCCCCCAAAAAGAATTTATTTCAGGAAGCAACCCATCGGCAACAACCTGTGACTCTCTCTCTCTCTCTCTCTCTCTGTCTGTCTCGTTCTCTCTTTCTCCGTCATCATTCTGCTCTTTTTACTTCTTCTTCCACATACTTTTTTTCTTTAACTCCTCTCCTCCCCTACATATGTACTCTATAGTGTCCGTTTCGTCTTCTCCATCGCCTTCCTCCATCTCGACATTTCATCCGTCTGTGGCTTTCCGCCTCATTTGCTGTCACAGCCTGTCCATATTCAGCCACCGGGTGACTTCATTTGTAGCTACAACCAGAGGAAATGGTGCATCAGGCTCCTTCACTAGGGCTGTTATCTGTACTCATGGTTGTGCACTCGTGGGTGTTGGTGTATGAGAAGTCTGCGAACGCATGTGTGTGTGTGTGTGTACTTACGCGCATTAGAAAGCGCGACTGCGTGCATGTGTTTGTGTGCGTATATCCCGTAGCCCGCGTGTGTAACCGTTTGTGTCAATTATTTCATTACCGGCTGACAGATTTCTCTTTCCACTATTACTGCTCCCTTAGCCACAGGCACTGGCAGAAACGCTAGCAGTCACACACACGCAGACACACACACGAGTTAGCGCACAGCAACCAGTTCAAGTCCATCAATTAAAGAGGCAATTTGCTCAAGTGGTTCCACCTGGGCCAAAAGGCAGGTGGGTGGCTATGCTCTGTTTACCTATCAGACACTATTAGGGGTGAGATGTCACTGGTTTTACTTCTGCTCTGTCTCCACAATGTCAGTTCTGCCTTTTTGTGTGTGTGTGCACGCACGGGCCAAAGATTACATCAAGTCCTCACATGATAACTGTAATGTACTGTATCTGTCAATGTGGAGCAGCCAAATGACAGATGATGCTAACGTCTTGTGTGTGTGTGTGTGTGTGTGTGTGTGTGTGCATGTTATCAAGCCTCTGACATATAGCAGAAGCAGCAGATGCAATTTACTCCTTCTTTGACAAGATTGCTCTACTGATCCCTCGATGTGTGTGTGTGTGTGTGTGTGTTGATTTTGTTTTGTGTGTGTGTGTGTGCTTCGACGCAGACTGTGCATGTGTGGCCTCTGCAGCAATATTTCATTCTCTCCAGAGTCCCATAAGAACCTGCCGCACTCTGCGTATGTGTGTGTGTGGGCAAGTGACCCTTTGTGGCTGTGCATGCATATGTATACACGGCTGCTTCTGTGCCTGTGTGTGTGTGTGTGTGTGTGTGTGTGCACATCGAAACTTGCTCGCAGCATTTATTCAGAATCAGAATCAGAAGTACTTTATTAACTTGAAGAAGTCCGTGTGTGTGTGTGTGTGTGTGTGTGTGTTCGGAATGCATGATGAAACACACGCACAAACCATGCCACACACTCACACAGTCTGTTTGATAAATGAGACTTGGATTTGCTTTGCAATGTTCCAACGCAAACACAAGATACTGCACACAGTCTGTCGAGCTCCGGTGTATATTTGTAAGCGTGTGCGTTTGTGTTGTGTTTGCATATTTGTATTTGACACTACACCTTTTGCATGTTAACTTGACATGCACAGATGTTTGTGGCCATGACGTTTCATCTGCAGATAGAGAGAGCGGGGCTGTGTGTTTTACATGCCAGTCTTGTACAGATGTGCTCCGAGGCAGGCAGGAACGCGCGCAAGAAGACAAATCACACCAACAGGACTGACGTGTCGATGTTTCGTCTCCCCGCCGTTTGATTTAAGCAAGGGCATTCTGCTTCCTGCATCCCACAAGTCCTATTTCCTTTCAACTCATTGGATGTGGTATTATCCTTGGGCTTAGGTACCGGAGCACAAGGCATAATTTATTGTCTGTTCAGCAAGGCAAATGTGCAAGCCTGGCATATTTCATTTGCTGAATACATATCATTATTAAAATATGATTTTTTTTTTCTCCCCTTTACCTTTTTTTGTGTTTCGCACTGTGTGGTGAAATGCTATCTAGGGTACGTCTGATTCATGCCCTTATTGTGAATTTCCTGGTGATAATAACCTCAGAAAGATGCAATATCGGGCGTGCTCTGTGCGAGGAGAAAAGGGCTAAGTCAATGTTATGAAGTTACGGCGAGGGATGTGTGGCAGAGTCACATCACGTCAATGCACATCAATGCATACCAAATAGGAAAATGTACATCACTTCTCGGATGATGAAACACTAGGTTAGAAAAAGCACTGACTCACCTGCCCCCCTTATATATATATATATATATATATATATATATATATATATATATATATATATATATATATATATATATATATATATATATATATATATATATATATATATATATATATACTTCTATTTGAGCTCAAGCAGACGGCTGATTTAGCACCCACGGCAGCGAATCTGGCATAACTTGTAAATTATTGTGTACACAGTGGGTATACTATATGTATTACTTTTAAGTCAGGAATGTGGCTTTAAAAATTCCCCAGCAGTAGCATCGTAAAGAAACAACACAGTACAGAAGAAAGCTTTCTGTATTCATGAGTTTGGCTTTAACAGTCCCTGCAGGTACAATAATGAAGTTCCTCTCCCCCATGTGGAATGGACCGTAATGATTATGATGAAGCAGAATCGCAGGCTGTTTTTGTTTTTTTGTTTATTTCTCCCTCCCCTCCCTGCTGTTGTATCGACAGCGCTGTAAACATGAGCATAAAACTATATGTAGCGACGATGTTAACTGTAAAAAAAGAGCTATTAACAGTTGCAGACACAGAGGTAAGCCGAGTTGTGCAAGACGGGAGATGCGGCTCGATCTCCAGCTGTTGTTCGCTTGCAACAGATGCACAAACAATACAGCAGGATTTTGAGGCATTAACACAGAACAAACTGAAGACTGAAAAGTCAGCGTTTATTATTTTTCTCCACAGAGCATGAATTCAAAAACATTCGTCTTGCCTTTGACTCACATCAGTCAGTTCGGTGGAGTGCTAGCAGGTTGTGCGTTTTGAAATTTTACGGCTCACAGATTCGGCGTAAACGGGATAAAACATGCAACCATTTGAATAATGTTATCCGAGCGACTTGTCGGATTACAATTTGACACCGTGATGCTCGCCGGCTACGTCAATTATGTCAATGATGATCGCCATAAGTGCGGCCCAACGTGTTGAGTTATCTCGCTTTGTTGCATGACTAACATCCATGTCAGCACCTTTCCCTCCCGAGCGCCATAATGGCATTAGAAGATAAATGAGTGGCACCGCTTGTTATGACCCATAATGTTATGGCTTGTCCTTTACAGTGAGCTAAACCCATTTTCTCTTACCGCATTAGATCGGGAATAGGAATTGGGAACCCCACAAGCAATCTATTCAAGGGTGCAACAAGCTAAGGGGATGTGACGTGCCAATGTTTTTTAGTGATTTTCATTATGTGTCATTCTATTCTAATTCATTTTCAATTGGACCATAAGAGCTGCCGCCGTAAGCAGTACAAAAGGCAGGAACGAACGGAGGAGGATCTTGTTTAGCTGTAAGACATCCCGAGAAAGAAAATAATGATCTTTATGAAATTGCTTTAGACACAATCTGACAGCCGAGACAAAGCAAGTGGCTGGCCTTGTTCGAATCGATAAAGCCTCCATTAGTTTTCTAAAGAGTAACATGCAATTTGTTTCGGTGGAGCGGCATAGCATCGGTAATATTCTGCCCCTTTGACACAAACAGCTAATGCACTATAGCCGACCTAATGCAAGATTAAACCTACATTCCTGTCAGGCGGAAAAGAGAAAAACGCTTCGAACTCGCTGGATCCATAAAGCATGACCAAGCCTGTTATCACAGACACGGCATTTGTGTCACAATGGCCTTCGGGGGCCCCCGAGCTTTTGTGCAGAGCAAAAAAAAAAAAAATCTGAATCCATTCAAATGACTGTGATCTCACGCGCAAAGAAGATCAAACTTCCTAAGTAGCTATTGATCAGCTAGATGAACAGAGACACGGCGATTGATCGAATGGAGGGGTGACCCCATCTCTACCTTTGACACAGCGGGACGTCGCAAATTGAAACCGCAGAAGGGTAAGCACACTTCTCACCCATCATTTCCTCAAGAATGCGCGGATGTGTCACACTCAAGCACCCCGGTGGTCACCGGAATCAATAGTCTGGAGAGTTGGCTTATGAATAAAACGGACGGCTGGTCTGGCTCGGTTCCCTTAAATCAGCACTCTTTGAGCCTGTACATCTTGACAAATACACCATAAGCTCGGGTTAGATCATCCGAGGGGAGGGACGATCTTGTCTTTGAGGGATGGTCCTGCTTGATGGACGTGTTGCCAGTCTTGCAAGAATGGGCCCAAAGGAGTCCGCCCTTTCCTTGGAGGAAAAACGCTGATCTGAGAGGATCTTTCTCCCACCAGATGACAAGCTGATAGACAAATGGCCTCGCTAGTCTCTAACCTCTCAAACTACTGGCCCTCCTACTTCTTGTCCTACCCCTCATTGTGTGTGTGTGTGTGTCCTCCTCCTTTGCTCAATCTTGTGTATGTGTGTGTACACACAGCCCACATGACTAATTTATAAAGCCGAGCTCCATCGCACTGACCATAACAACATTCCCCGGCTACTGCATGAGGCCTTAATTAAAGATACAGCTTCCAGTTATTAAAACCACTCAATCCTTTATGCCTCCACATCTTACATCCAGCAAGAGCTCAATCTCGAAATCTGCGCTACCTTGCTGATCCGTGCCACAATTTACTGCGCGCGTTACACATTTTATCACCGGCATCTGTATTACGTTAATGCGCCCAGGGATGTTCGACGTAGCATTGCATGTCCTTGCTGATTCAAGGTTTTACAGAGTAGCTCAATTCTATGTCTTCAAGCGTGGATTGGTAGGGCCTCGGGGAGTTTTAGACGGTACTTCATGGGTGGAAGGGCAGGAATGAAGTGTGTTAGGTCGATGTCTTTCTGACATCACTATTTCCAAAGGCCAATGAGTCTCTCCAGTAAAAAAGAAACTGGAACCTGGAGAGGATCCTCACAGCCAGCTTTTCATTAGACTCCAACCACTGGACTTTTTTTTTTTTTTTATTGTCCCACAGCACTGCCAAAACTCAATCAATAGGACTTTAGGAAAACTGGGTGCAATAGTGCACACTCTTTACTGTCCCACAATCAATAGGGACTGTGAAAAACAGTACCATGAGTAAATATTGGAGATTTCACACACACACAAATGAAAAGTGCCCCTGGACACAGGACACAAGGGGGTCGTTTAGAGTAGGCTTAGATTACCTTGATAAACCACCACAGGTCTCTCCTGCAACTGTGATTGATTCATTGAGGTGAATTAATTAACAAAGCAGTTTAAGTAATGAATCAATTAAGGAATTGATTATTTTTGCATTACCCTTATGGATTGCAGCTGATACCGACCATTAAATATAAATTGCGTTCAATTTAAAATCGGTTTACGGCAGATTATATGCAGAGGAGCGCGCTCTGCTTACCTGTGTGTAGCATCGCTGTGAGCGCTTCGACACCGCCGAGGATTTGCCTAGTAAAACACGGCGATTGTGACTTTGCTTCTGTATGCTAAAGGAGTATTACTGCGGCATTAAATACATGCGTATTATCTTTATGTCACTTGAGCCGTAAGCTGCGCTTCAGGGCTAAGTTCCCTAAAATCCCTCTTTTCTGCAGATTAATAATAGATGCTTGAAAAAAGGAAAGACATACTTAATGACTATACCTCAGCTGCTGTATCCCTAAGTCATATTCAAGTCAGAGCTCGTACTGCAGTTCACTCTGGCCTCGACTGAAATTAAACAAGTCTCCATCTTTATGACGCAGGTGATTCTTGGTAAACTACGTTTTTTATCAGCTGTACCTGACGTATATTCGGCAATCTGCTTCTTTAGCACAATTAGCTTTGTGATGGAAAAATGAAACACAGCGTACACAGATGGCATGAAATTGAATTGTTGGATTGGATTCTTTGGAATCTTTAGTCTGTTTGACAACTCTGGTGCACAAAGTCAACCATCCTACGAATTTACAATCGTATAACTCGTCCCATTCCTGCAGAAAGGTTTGATGAATCTAGTGGTCATTGGCAGGCAATGAGGGCACTTCCTAAAGGCTGTCATCGAGGGAATGCCGCATTCGAGGCATGGTAGAGTGCGGTGACCTTTTTTTCCGGCTTTGTAAAGGTGACCTGATAAAGCACTGTTCCACAAGGACCCCCTTCAAGAAAAAGTCTACCTGCCGACCTTTCGTGTGACGGGCGAGTTACAATGTCTCCCCGCACAAGCTGCATCGCCGATCATGAAACAAGCTGACAGCATCCTGTAGACTTTTCTTTCCCATGAAATTCATTTTTTCCATCTGTTTTTTTTTTGTTGTTGTTATAAAGGGAAAGAAAAACAACTCAGGCTAAACAAGAAAGACAGAAGCTTGGTGCCTTCCATTCTAAACTACTGTCTGAAGACGTGACAGGGCTTCCCTTTCTCCACGGGCCACATACGTGCATGACACCGAGCGTTTGCCACAGCTTGACCCAAATCTGCCTGAGGCTGCTCCGGAGCAGAGCTGCCACGCCACAGAATGCCAGTCGAATCCGTACAAAAAAACAAAAAAAGAAGAAGAGGATCCCCTGGACTGGGTTTCTGTCTGAGGGTAAATGAAAAACGATTTGGGTTGGGTTGTTGTCAGACACGGTGTATAAATACACATATTGCTGTCACTCTGGCACATCATGTCTCGCCCTGTGGTATCACCTGAGGATCAATAACCGCAGCCGTCAGACAGACTGGTGGCCTGTTTCGAGGAGGTGGAGGACGTTGGAGAGGCCACTTGGGTGCACAAACACAAGGCTTTATGAATAAATGAAGAGGAAAATATGCAACATTTCAACTTGCCATTGCCACAGAGGCAGTTTAGGCAATTTGCCTCTCTTTGAAGTATGAAAGAGCTACCAGCAAAATGGGTACACTTAAAAAGTTTAGTAGAGGGATTTACCGGAGATTCTTTTCATAACACCCCATGTCTAAAAGCCCTGGCTTATGTGTCTTCTATCATTTCAAGCCTTTTTCAGATACTTAAAAAGGTTTTTAATCCAATTGACACAAAATGTTCATGTTTAATAGCTCAGATCATTTTGTCTTTGATAAAGATAACCATTTCCAGCCATGGCACTATAGCCATGTCGCCATGTAGATCAAGAATCAGATCAATCATTCAAGATCGTTCAGTTTATCTCCTCTATAGCTGCGGGTCCTAGAATATCCTTACGATGTAGAGCACTCAAGACGATTATCTACAAATGATGTTCTTAATTGAGTGAAAAATATTCTAATGTTTTGACAATTTGGGAATAAATCTCCAAATCTTGCCCGATGCTTATTTTCACTCCACATTTTACAGCTGGATTATGACGAAGTTTTAAAGAAGCTGCTCTGCACAAATGTAATTGTAACCCACAGGGTGCCTCAATTTCATGCTACGAAATATTTTATAACAGCGAGTAACATATGGCTATCTCGTTTACGGAATGACAATTCTTCATTATGTCACCCCCCATCCAGTGCTAAAGCATATTGCCCCTGGATTCACCAGCGAATTCCCACACACCAAAAACTCTTCCATGAACCTGTCAAGACTCTCTATTGCCATGTGACAAATATCTCAGCCAATGAAGAGCAAAATGGGATCCGCTCCGTTGCCTGAATTATTGAAGTGGACGGAGTGAGAAATTTACGGCGCCCCAAAAAAAAAAAAAAAAATTCATCCACATTCCCTATGCATAATGTTTTAATATGTTTCCATTCCCAATCCAGCCTCGCCCGCATCCTCATTCCTCATTGCACAAGATCCGGTGTCACATTATGCAAGGGGGGCTGACACAATGAGGTGTGCGACTCCCAAAAATACACTCAGTGGCGTGTTGGGCTATCTAAGGGGCTTGGCAGAGGGGCTGACATTTTGTTGTTGTTGTTTTTTTGGTTTTTTTCGTTGCCAAAATCACCATCGGAGATCTCTAGCTAGCTAGCGCTCTCCACCTTTCCCTGGTGTGATAATAACTCAGGATATGTTGACAGGCTACCTTCAGATAACATACCACCTGCATACACATCTGCACCAGCAGCATTAAGACACACAAACACGGCCGCGAGCACGTAAACACAGATACAACGCGATCAATCTGCGGCCTGATAGAGAGGAGCCTAAAAATACATTTTTCTTGTTATCCCTCCTCCTTTTGTTCTCCCTATGTGTAATGCACGTCGGAGAGGGTTGTGTTGCACAACTCTGATGTTCCCTGTGAAGGAATATTTGAGGCCGAGATTAAAAAGGGTCTGTTCTTTATGAAGCCCCTTGTGCATGCCTTTCATTATCCCCTATCCCCAAAAGACTGCCACTAATGCAGTCCTTTGAATTCATTTTATCAGTTCATATTATTAGCACTCACAGCTGGCTTTGACCTTGGCCATTCTCGTAGCCTAAAGTGAGCATATTCTCAACCCTGCTTTGTGCGCCTCCCTCCCTCCCTCCCTCCATCTTCTCCCTTGTAGATTTCAAAAGGGACCTTACAAAACCTCCATGAACTTACATCCCATCTTCTTTGCGGCAGCTTCTCCCCTCGCGCACAAGTCATAAAGCGATTCGGTGTCGAGTTTGAAAGCAAAAAGAAAATGCAGGCTTAGGGGAAAAAACACCTCGGTTTATAAAAGCACAATATGATACAGACAAACAAGTCGGCGGATGAAGGTCAAAAATATTGCCTTGCCGGTCAACAAGCTCCACAATGCTGATGGCCCGAATCTAATGAGAGTACCTCGCGTTAACACAGCCACCAGCAGCACTTTTTTTCGTATCGTTAGGTGGCCACACAATCCTCTTTTTGACCTCTGTGGAAAAGGCTAGCATGCCACAGTAAATTAAAACTCTAAAGGAAAGCTTCGGGACATGTGCCAGTACAAAATCCTGAACTCCCCTTGTCTCCCATTTTGGCTGACAGACAATTTTTTTTCTCTCTCTCTCTCTTTCTCTCTCTCACCCCCATTCAGTATGGCTGGGCATTCTCCTCTCCCGCAGTAGTCATGGACTCACCACGGTGAGGAGAGTGTTTGCCACTGCTTGACCTGAATATTTGCCCAGGGCCGCAGGCAGGGAGGGGATGGTAGGCCATTCCAAGCCACTCTCTCTCTTCAAAAAAAAATCCAGCACAAAGGAAACCCATGACAGTTCCTAAGTGCCAAACAGACTCAGCTCGCCCCGGGGTATACATGCATAAAGGGAATATTAAGTGCTGTTTTTTTGTCCCAGGTTAATACAGTACAGCAATTCCCTGGTTCACACCATTTGACTTTCATAAGGAGTTTGAGCAGTAAGTGTACTCAACCTCTGCGTGAAGATCTCCCCATAGACGCGTATGATTTGTATTTATTATGCCACCTTGTAGGTGGAATTAATGATTTGTTACGAGGGATGATCTGCCACGCTGTGAAACAGCAGTCAAAGTTCTGATGGAATTGGTTTCCTGATGATCGCCAGGGTCATTCAATCACTACATTAATCTGAATGTCAGCAAATGAAACTCAATTAATTACAAAAAAAAAAGAAGCTGCACCACTTGCCACAGTGCAGCCATGCCCTGCAGGCTGTGCCATCCATACAAGCTTTGGCAACGGTTGACAGACACATTGTGGACAGTGTGCTGAAGCGGGTAAGCCTCGCTGTGTGGCGTGTGAATGATGATCGGGAGTCAGATTCATCCCGGCTTGAACATATACGGGGCAGAAAAACACAACAGAAGGCTAAACGGAACGACATTAGAGCCGCTTGACCTCGATGTTACCCTAAAGCTAGACTCTAGTGCCATCTATTGAAAACGTTTACAGCGAATCAGTATTCCGTGCAAACGGTTGAAGTGCTGCTTTCCTCCGCACAGCTTGAACTTATTTGTTCGATGGCGCAAAATTGATAAATCGATCATCCTCCGGCGACTTGTTGATAAGGGAAAACTGCGGATGAGGAACATCACAGCTCAGCAACACCATATGCGCGTCATGCTTTACCGAGGTTTGGATTTTTATTTTAAAGGCGACTTATGATAATAAAAATAAAAGTCAATATGTGTTTACGAATGCGCCGATGCCGATTGCACACCCCGCATTGGAATCGCTGTTGCGCAAAACTTCACATGAACTGCACAGAAGGCGACGGCGCATTCAAACAGTGTAAAAGTGACACAGAACCAGGCGGTGATTACCTTCTTTGAGCAGGCGGGAGTGAATAAGGAGAATGAGAAAGCAGCAGATCGCCGCTCCGGTCAGTGCCCACGCAACTCTGAGCAGCTGCATCCTGGCGTAGGAAGGTTTGTGGCGGACCGAGACAGCCGTGCAAGCGGGATAGACACACTCCACCTCAGCTCACAGACACGCGCCGACTCATATTCTGTTGGCCATGTAAATTCAGCATTCGTGGGGAAAACAAAACAAAAGAAAATCCTCAGTTGATAGTCCAGTTTGGGTGTTGATGGAGAGGGCTAAGGATTCCGTGTAATAACAAAAAATATAAATATATATATGCGCTCTTTGCTTTCCGCCGCCGGTGCGTCAGAGTGGCTCCAAAACACAGTAGGGTGATTAACCCCCAATCACCGTCTGAAGAGCTAACATCTTCCCCTTCTTCTATTCCTTATTACTGTTTCCTTCAGGGGTCTGTCGTCGGCTGCGTCTCGCTCTCGACAGGTTCGGCAGAGCGGGCTGCGCCCCTCGGTCTGTCGTCTCCGTCTTCGAGTGCGCACGGCGGTCCACGGCGATGCGGCGCGCAGATGATGATCACTGCTCTCCGCTGCATGTTACGCACATCTCTCCCACTGCTGGAGAGGCAGAGGCAACTACTGCCAACCAAGTCGCCTTGCAGCCTCTCTCTCTCTCTCTCTCCCTCTCTCTCTCCCTCACTGTATTGCTCCGTCGTTCCGTCACTTTCGCTCTCTCCCCCTCCACTCTCTCGCTCTCCCTCTTGATTTAGTCCAATGCAACTCTTGCCATTTACGCACGAGAACTGTCGGTTTCATGAACTATGCATCTCTTGGATAATCCCTGCTCTTCTTCGCCTGCGCGTCACGGCTCCTGAAAACATTTTTTTTTTTGGGTTCCGAAACCAGAGGCAGCGTAGGTGACTTTTCTCATTCAAATCAAACTGAGCAAAGATCTGACCGCGTGGCTTGTTTCTATGTAGTCTGTTCTCCCATCACATAATCTGTCATGATCCAAACACTTGCAGGCGTGAATGTCTGCACCTCTCTCTCTCTCTCTCTCTCTCCTCTCTCTCTCTCTCTCTCTCTCTCTCTCTCTCTCTCTCTCTCTCTCTCTCTCTCTCCTCTCTCTCTCTCTCATCTCTCTCTCTCTCTCTCTCTCTCTCTCTCTCTCCCCGTGTGTGTTCCTCACACAGGATCGACGCTTTTTTTCCCCTCTCTGCTTAGCTCCAGGTTACGTCACAACTCCCCCAAATAATCTCCTCCAGCTACTAAGCATGAGATAGTGCTGCTATAAAAGGATGTTTCCCCACTGATAAATAAGTAAGGTAACTGTGGGCTGCAGGTGACTGTACAAAAAAACAAACAAACAAAAAAAAAATGCCAGACTTGGAAAGAGTGATGTTTAGTTCTAACCCACATTTTATTGCCAAAGATTTGGGCATCTTCCATAGAAGATTTTTTTCCTCAGATGAAGCAAAACCAAAAAAAATAAGAATGTGCTGTGGAAATTCTGCACCTTCATATTATTCAAGCCTCCCGGTTATTGAAACAAGCAATAGACGTTGGGTAGCCTAGCCTTAGGCTCATCTTCCAAGAATATTTAACACCCCCCTGAAACCAATTACACATGTAGCCTAAAATTCCATCATATTAGAAACATAAAGAATTCATGAAATAGCAAAATTTTCAAAACGCCTCTTTTGTTCTGATATTTAAGAAGGATATCTGGATGCTGTGAGCGAACAATCGCTTGTGTAATCGCCATCCTCCCTTCCCTCCTGCTGAGCGCTAACACAGCTATTGTTTCCCTTTTATGTACATCTGTATGCCGTTTATGCGGCAAGAGATGAAAAATTGAAATATCCACTCATATATTCAGCCAGTCACTCGTTTGGAAGAGGCTGGTCAGTTTGCACACAATAACCCATATGGCCCATTCAAGTGATCACAGCGTTTGAAAGCAGAGTTTCCTCCTCGGGGGAAAACTTGTGAGTTTCATCCCAGCGTCTGTGTATTTATAATTGAATCAGAACGACTCGGCCTGACTGCTGACGGTGCCACTCAAAACCAGAGAAGTATCATTGCGGTGTCAATAAGGTTGGCCCCCGCAGCTACCAGCACTAATTAGCTGATAACAGCCTCTGCTGGCTGGCATGCGTGTCAGATTGCACGTGTTTGTGTGCACGCTGTCTGTGCCTTTTGTTTGTCATGTTTTCATGAGTGTGTGCGTGTGTGTTAGTGGACGGCCTTTTTTTTTCCTTCCTTTCCTGACACCTCCTAGTGTCCTCTCCAACACTGTGATTCATCCATCCACTGCATGGAAAGCAATTAACAGAGACCTGACCTCTACAAGGATTTAGGGTGGGAAGACTGTATGCGTGCTGGTGACTGCGTGGGCGTGTGTTTAACATCATCATCTGCTGAGCCTTTACTGCTCTATACTCATCATAAGAGCAGCAAACTAAATATAACTCTGTAATGTACATAGAAGGCAAATTAAGAAACGATTGGAAACACAGAGGCAGGAATTATACGGTCGTGACATGCCAGAGGAACCAATTACAACAATTCACAAAGTTGCCATCGTTATGCGTTTTTCTCTTCTGACATCTCACCTGACACATTTGAACCACACGTGCAAACCATATGTGCAATGTTTGGAACGTCATTGTTTTATTATCACCAGTTTAAGGTGGTAACTGCTACATTTGTGTAACTGTGAGGAAACATTTAGAACAGGAACAGAATGCAGCTTTGCAGCTTCCACACCTACAAATAATTAGTCTTATCTGTTATTTATAAATGTGGTCAACGGTAGCTTCGCTCGGCACAACACAACCTGCACAGGCGGTGTGCCTATGGCCGGGTTAGGATAAAAACTCAAAGTGCGGAGAGAAAACAGGGTGAATGTTAGAGGCTTTCCGCTGCTTTTACATGTCTTTGCTCTTTCCTTATAGGTCAAGTGTCACCATAGATTTTCAGCTAAAAGCAAAGCAGTTATTGTTGTGTACACTGTAAAAAATTAATCATACATTCACAGAGATTAACTCAAATTTTATAGCTTTCTGACGTTTTTTTTATTGTATACAAAACTCTGTCTATTGTTATTTTTATATTTGTTATAAAATTTTATATTGTTATTAAAATATTATGCTCATAATTAAAAATGAATGTTTTTTTTTGTACAGAAACATTACAAAGTTATTTATACAGTGATTTCTCTGCTTTTTTAAATGGAATACTGAGCTGCACATTATTGAATGTGTGTGATTGTAATAATTCAGAATAACAGTGTTTTGATGCAAAACCTTGAAAAATGTATAGTTTTTGACATTTTTTACTGTGTATGAAGCTGTATGTAGCAAGCTACAACTTTTTTTTCTTTTTCAGTTAATTAGCATCAAAGGCCATGAGGACGGGGGACATATTTAAAGCGGCAGATGCCGACATATCCACTTAGTCTCCAGTACGGGGCCAGCTTCAAAAAAGACTTCCTTCGAAACCACAGAAGAGATTAAAGTTAATGATGATCGTATAAATGTTTTTACAAGCTGCACAGCGCTTAAAAGTATCACGATGAGTAAACTGAAGTCATTAAAACATTAAAAGTAGAAAAGCATTTAAGTGAAAACCTAGTATGCACACTTGATGCAGGTGATAAAATATGAAAATGGCCACGAGGCATTGCTATTACACCAAATGCAGAAATACTTTTTTTAATATTATATGTCGTTTGGTCAATGCATGAACTAAATATCTCTTTAGTATGCCAAAAGACATTCACAGACCAAGACATGTACAGTATGTTTCCTACATAGTGATGTTGAATGCTCAATCATGTTGATAAGCAATAACATCATCATGATCAATCATAATGTAATGTTAAGTATGTTATTTAACACTTTAAAAGGTCTATTAACATTGTGTGATACCTAAACAATTACATCACTGGTGAACATATGAATGTTTGTGTGTTATATAGTCCAGTTTGCTTGCTGTCCTTGGGGACAAACTATTTTGTCTAGACACTTAAAAATCCCTGTTAGTTGTTTGCTTGCATTTTTTTTCTAACTCCATTTTATTATTACTAGGGGATAGCAGAAATGTTTGGAGATAAGGTTTGGAGCACTGTGGAATTTCTTTTCCTTCTTTCTTTTCGTGAATTATTAAACCACTTCCTTCCCTTCCATCCTCACACCACCCACCTACACTGCTGCCACGTCTCCTCTCTCACTTTCTCCTCCTCCTCCTCCTCCTCCTCCTATACTGCCACCCCCTCACTGCTGCCTTTTCTTGCCAGAAGCCAAGGGAGGCGTTACTTGCTTTGTCCTCTGTGCAGGTCACTGGCTGTATGCCAGACAGAGCTCATGCCAATAAAAGCCATGAGTAATGGCCTAAAACTTCTACATTCGCTGTGTTTCCCATTATTTCCCATGGCCAATAAATTTGAAGGAGAGCTTAATCAGAGGGAAAAGCTAGAACATACGGCTCATGTCCAGTAGGGTGTCCAACAAAGATTCTTAGAGTATAATCAGAGATAAAAGTTGAGGTAGCAGCCACCAATACAGTTTCCCTCGTGATCTACTTTGTCTTCTGACAAGTGGAGCCATTATTGCCTGGGCAAATAAACACACTCCTGTTGTCTATCATGACACAATGGCTGCCCCTGGGATGAGGTCGGTTTTAAATAAAGAACCTAAAAGAAATAAACGTTTCATAGCCCATGAATTACCCTGTGAAGAAGCCAAGCTTCACAGCAGGGCCGGATAGTCCAACATGTCTGTCAGGATTTCACACAACGTCGATAGCAGAAGTTGTGAGTGATTCATGTTGTGTAGGTTTGGCGTCTGCTGCTTGTGGCCACCTGTGTCTGTATTCTCATAAATATTTGACCAATGTTACAGCAACTAGCCGCGGTTACTTTTACTTTATACTGTATTTGTGATCCAATCAAATCTTCTCCAGGTTCATTTTTCGGGAATGTAATGGAGCCATATTTCACATTATATTATACAAAAATGTATGTTACATAGCTGGGTGAAAGATTACCAACAACAAAATGGAAATGCTATTTTGAATGCAATGCAATAAAACTTGAATAGCTTTGAAACATGCATCATCGTAGTGATGGTCCAGTATGTCAGAATTAGGGACTCTATTTACAGACATTGGCAGAAATATACTGTATATATAGAGAAATATAATATGCTATGCTAAATAACTATGTTTTCATTAATGTATATACACATGAAAATAAAAATTGTGTTGTAGTTATATCTAAGGACACTGTGGGTCCCTTTCAACGGAATCTGCCATGTTAAACTGCCATTATTCTACCAGCTGTGAACAGACACTAAACACTGGGTCTAGACAGGATGTTTTTTGCGTATGTTGCTGCCACCATAATTTCAATTTGCAGTATATGAGCAGCTGCAACTACAATATTTTATTAAATCTTACACATTTTACCTTTAAACCTGCAATATTTGATTTTATGGCCACTTGGGGGCAGCAGAAACACAGCCTGAAAACATCATTGACATATTATCAGATATAGATTCAGAAAACGTCTATACATTGAACCATAGACATATATACATAGACGCCACATTGAGCGCTGAATCGTACGTCGACGAGATCTGCCCGATCCAATATGGCGGACCCGTTGACGTATCGCGACCAACGACCAACCAGCTCAATGCGGCGTCTATGTATATATGTCTATGCATTTAACTATTTTCACATCAGGGCAGACACAAAGCAGCATAAGCAAAGTTGCTAACTTCCACCAGTTCAGTTCTTCAAAACAAATGCTGCTGAACAGGATGGCATGGCAGCAGTGAGAGGGAACCAATGTGGGTAAAATCAAAACCATGAGCCGAAAGATGCTAGAAGAGCTGACAGTGTTAATTCTCTGTGTATTCATCACTACTATGGTTGATCATTGTTATAATAAAAAAGAAAACACTGATTATAGCTGTATAGACATCAGTGCTCTTGAATATTTTCACAATAGAAACATCAAGTCACTGCTACAACACAAAAGTAAGCAAGCTGCCTCAAAGACTGTCTTTTTGATCCAATATCTATGGTGGGTGTTTTAGTTTAAGGACAGAGACTGACAATAATTTAAGTTCCCCTTCACATCATCCCTGCTGAATCCGCAATCAGCTACAACGTTTCGAGCTACGGCGGATCAATCTTACTTCAGGAGAGCGCAAGGCGGCAATTTGGCTTTGTAAAACTTTCTGTTTAATCAGTATTTCCTTGTGCTTAATATGGCATGCATTGTGCCTCTTCTTCTTCTCCCGCTGTCAATCACCTGACACCCACAGGAGAAGAAACAAAGTGTCTGCCAGGAAATAATCCATCAAAAGCACGTCACCTCAGACATCTGTCACATCCATGTCTTTGTATTTAGGATATATTTGTAAGCTAGGATGTCAGGTAATTTTCCACATCATAAAGTCGTGTGTGTGTGTTTTTAGTGAAAACGCCTGTATTCACACATTATATGACGCCAATTATAAAGATAGAAATATATATGAGCTTTTAAGAACTTAACAGTGTTATTTATATATCATTTATTTCCATGAAGGGCTTATTATTAACCTAATGGAAAAGACACATTACTTTTAACAATAATTCTGTTCTTTTCTATTCTTGGAGAACATGAGGTCCTGACTGTACCTCATCTAAAAAGGCTTCAAAAGTTGATAGACACTTCTATAATCCACACTGTCTTAATGTCTATCAAGGTTTTTCAGTCCAGTTTCTACTTGAATTATGAATGAGTGACCAGCCAGAGATATATGGTATTCAGCTGCATATTTTTTGGTCCTTACATTTTATCCTATCCTTGGCAGATTTTGTGTCCAGAAATATGTGTCATGAATTTTGAGCGGTATGTTACAGAGTTTCATATGATTTCAGTCTTTCTGTTCAACCACAGATGGATGTATGGCCCAAAGGCACATTGTTATTTTTAGTCATTCAATACAGGTGATGACACACACATTCATACATTTCCATCTAAACAACACCATGCTCTTTTTTTTAATTGGAAGCGGTGTCACTCACACCGACTTAAGCAACAAAGTTATTATATCATTTATAATTAACTGTACACACACAATGCACAGTTAATTAAGTGTTATTATAGGAAGGGCGACATATTGAGCTGGCGAATGCTTATGATAGACCCGTTCTCTGGAGTCTCCCGCTAAGCTTCTTACATTTCCTGTAGTAAGAGAAAAACAAACAAGCACCCATTCACCCACCCGGGAGCTTCCTCTTCTCCATTTAGTCTCCATTTGCCCATTCTTCATTCATCCATCATTTCGTCGGCACAGAAGGCTCACCTCGCCTCATTCCATTAGTTACCAGTTAAGTGCTACAGTACCACCATGAATCATTTGCATCATAGGCTGCGTTAAGTTTACTCGATTAATTATTCATTTCCTTTTCATCAGCTTTCACCAGGGAAGTATCAACCCCCCCAATTCCCAACTCACCCGCAATACTCGAAACAAGTTTTGGAGTTATAAGAACCGCCCCAATTTAAGGACGTCTGTTCACCAAGCTAGTGATATCTCCGGAAAGTGTCACTCAAATTGAATCTAAAAATATCGGTGTCATTATCAGTGCGTTCACATTTAAGTTGAGATATGGCTCAAAGAGGGACTTAAATTTTTGGTGCAAATTACGGCAATCAGGCCACGGTTTGTTTTAAAGTACCTTAATTGCCTGTTTGAGCTGCGTGTCACAGCCACTGCTGCTCTTCTAACCGCTGACCCTGTTGGTAAGTGGGCTAAATCAGCAACCCAAAGAAGAATACCTCACCTCACAGTTTGAAAACATGTTTCAGATGATTAGCACATACTTTCCAGCACGTCATTTATTTGGGTTCAACTTCTCCAGAAGTTGGAAACAGTTACGTAATGGGGCCTTACCACTTTAATAAGAACAGACCTTTTTTACAGCGGACATGAAAATCAATGTAGGTGTTTGCAATGATACTAATTAAGGTTCTGTTCCATTTATTGTAGCAGAGACCTTCAAGTGAATCAACATGCACCCTGACTCTGTTTAACCTGAATGGAACGGATCATTGGTAACCTGCGTTACCAAAAAATAATAATAATAATTCATGTCAAAACAGCTGCTGTGAAGACTACACTTCACACTCCTGTCACACTTGCGTCACACTCTTATGCTACGTGATCCAGCTGTCAATGTTAAGAACTCAGTCATTAAAGTTCTTTACTTTCCTGCTGTACTAATGGTCACATTCATATACTATATAACAAGTGAATATAATATATGGATTTGAGTATCTTACATTAACAGAGATTAAAAAATTAGTTTAAAAAAAAAAGACTTACAACTTCAAGTAAGTTAACATGTAAAACATTCTAAGTTGGACAAACTCAAAGACAAAAAACTCTAAATGCTGAGTTATACTTAAAATTTATGACTCGCTGAATGCACTTCATTTTACACTGTGTCTTGCAAATAAGCAAACTTTATACGGACAACAATAAAATGTTCAAACAGATAAAACATAAATCCCAAGTGAGTAGCTAATAAAGAAATCACCCCATGCTGTGCAGCAGCTTCCTGCTGCATCTTTATCTCATCTCAATAGGCAAAAAGACAAATAAAAGCATTGGCTTTGGCAATTAAATATTTAAGAACAAAGTCTCAGCAACACAAAACACAAGTTTATCTATTGAGTGTTTCCGTTGTCTCAAAAGAGAGACATGGGGTAATGAGACCCAGAGGACAAAGTACTGTATGTGTCTAAATGTGCTATGGACTCAATCACAATGACAAGAACAAAATAAATCAAACTGGAAACGTAACCAACCAAGCCTATTTCCTCTTGCCTTGCTTGCTTGTGCCGGCTTTGTAAAGATATTTTTTTAGCAGGAATAAAGATTGGAAACACTCCTGCAATCGTTGAAAAAAAAGTTTGTCCAATTGTCGGGAATAGTTGCTTCTTCCCATTATCCATTTCATATATTAGAGTCTGAACTGGCCATAGAACGAGGTAATATCTGTAAGCGTCAGATATTCTCAGTGTATTAATACAGACCTTAAATGTCCAGTTTTCTGACCAGATATTGGAATGTTATTTTCCTCCCTGTCAACATGCATAACAATTTAAAATCCTTTCGAAGATGGACAACTATTAAAGCTGTGGTGCATAATATATATTAATGATGCCTTATATATCAATGAAATGTCAAACCAGACAACAAAATAAACACTATTATTAACTATTTTGCTTTTGTTTTACTTTTGCTTTGCCTTGATTATTGAGTCAACAAAAGCATCTCACGTCAGTGTCAACACAGAAATCTCAATAGGGCCGGCTTCGGCTCACTTTCAGTGCAAGCAATTTAGAAAGAAAGCTGACTTCATCGTTTAGATATTGATCAACTTTTGTAATGAGGATGTCATATTCAATCTGTTAGGAAGTAATTAAAAATCAATATCCTATCAACATTAAACGGACCACAGTTTCTATTTTATTCCGAATCGAGCGAAAGAGCGTTAATTGACCCGAGTCTCAATTTTCATAGCAATCTTCCACGTATGGATCCTGTCTGGTGTTAAAATGTGTCTGAAATCACCGACTGGCACATTTAAGGAACAGATCAGCACAGAGGCCACCGCGAGAGAGGGAGGGAAGAGACGGAAAGAAAACAGCTTTCATGACGATGTTTGGTCTTCTGTATGAGCACTCAGCATACTGAAGAGCTCCTCTCAGAGCAAACAGGTGAACACGAGAATAGTTTGTGCACACAAGGCAGGCAGGGGAAATGTATGCATTGAAATGAGAAATGAAAGGAGGCAGAAGGGAAAAGAGGGAACGAGGCGGGACACTGATGCAGGTAATAACATGTCTCTGGCCCAATGAAAGCAATAAAAATGGGTCATGTCGAGACAGTCATAAAACATTCAACTCAGTGTTTCTCTTGTGCAAACAGAGTCCTGTGTGTGAGGTACTGCAAAGGCAGCATCTTATTTTATAAACAGGAGATTACCATAATATAAGATACAAAAAGACTAGCCAGCTTAGCTTGGCACAACAATTGAAAATGGGAAACCAGGTTACCAAGGCTGTGTCCTTCGATCAGCACCTCTAAAGCTGGTTTGTTTAACCCGTACATAAAAATAAAAGTGTAAAAACCATACTCTGTGCAAAACATGGACATTGTATCCATGACGTCGTCCGTATATTTCTGAAGTGCCGTTGTGAAGCTCAGCCTCGGCTTCTGGCTAATCTATAAATGAGCAAAGACGTGGAGCGTGGGTGGAGATGAGGCAGGCTGAATGAAGCCTGGATGCTCAAACAAGTCACTTGTGACGGCGCCCATCTGTCATTTGACTTGTTCTATATCTCAAGTGGCCTTTGGAGGAACTGCAACTTTTGGCATTTATATACGTACATTGGCTTGATTTCACAGCCAAGCAGGTTGCTGCTGCTCGGTAATGAGAAGTTGGGGGGGACTACTTTTTGGCGAGGAGCAGTGACTTCCTGGAGTCGCTAATGGTTGGCTGATGAGTGCTCTTGCTTTGTTAACATGTTAATCGTTGTGTTTTAAAGGTGCTACTGAGCAGATTTTAATTTTGTTTTTAGATTTTTTGACAGAGCTAGGCTAGAGCTTTCTCCATTTCCAGTCTTTTTGTTAAGCTAAGCAATCCGCCTACTGCCTGTAGCTTAATATTAATTGTACAGACATGAGTAAGCTTGTTGTCGAAATCTCTGCAAGAAAGCGAATAAGTACGGAAGCCCTAAAAGGCCATACATACATGCATTTTATTCCACCGGTTTTCCCGGGATAACGAAATAATAATTTGAAATCTCGAGAAAACAAAACAACAGTCTAGTGTATTAAATCAAGTGCGCCCGTATTACAGAATGTATGGCAAATGCATGTAGTCCATGATACGGAGCGAGCAAACCTATTACGCCACTGTAAAATCCCTTTGATCCATAGTTTCTGACAAAGGTTGATACACTTGATCTCAGGACTGAAGTGAGGATTAGTCAAAGGAGGAAATGATCTCGTTATCACGGGAAAATGGGTGAAAAAAAATGTATGCATGTATGGTCGTTAAGGGCTTCTGTAGATAAGAGTATTTACCAAAATGTCAAATTATTCTTTCCAATATCCTATCTACTTTACAGTACATGCATATTGATCAAGTAAAAGGCGTTGTATTTAAGACTCTGAACAGTCAAATAAATCTTGTCAACATGTATTGTATTTTTTATGCTGGGTGGGTCATTTACTGCAGACTTCGTATATATTTCAATGTGACTTTGAAGCCTGTTCTAAATAAATGATGCACGGTGGGCTCTGTGTACACCTGCTCCGAGATGAAAAGCCATACTGTACGTCGGAAATTGAAAAGCAGCAATAGCTTTAAAGCAGGAGAGTCTGTCCCAACCAAATTCAATTGTGAAAATAGAGCAGATGATGATAATATTTGGTAGCAGCATTGTCTGGCACAAGGTTAAAAAAAAGAGGGAGGGGGGTCCTCTCTGTAGATTGCTGTCATTTTGAGTACCCCTGACTTGTCTGCATTAATCTGGGTGGTGCAATTGAAAAGAAATGTGATAGTCAGATGAAGGCATAGAGAGATCTAGAGAAAAAAATGGTGCAAGAGAGCTGTAGAAGAAGAAAAAAAGAAGTGGCGTCAGACACAGAAAAAGTAATTTTTGTCTTTTTTCGGCATGAGGAAGACAGGGAGTAAAGCGTATGGAGCGACATGAAGGGTGAGATGATTCACAATTCTGTCGCAACGCTTGAGCAGAGACTCAGACGCTAACACAGTCTGTCTGTCACCACAGGACGCTGATGGACACACATTATTGGATCCATATACCGCCTCTTTACTCAGTTGCATTCCTTCACTGTAGACACATGGCCTTCAGTTAAGCAGCCAGAGGGATTGTTCGGGGGATAAAGGCACACACTGCGAGCTCAATAAAAAATGGTGACAAGACAAGTAATACGCTTAAATGGCTTTTTTGTTTACTCTTGTACAGTATGTTACTCTGTCTGTTTCCTCGGCTTATGGCCTTAACAAGCCAATCCTCAAAATGAGCCACTGCGGTGTTAAAAAATTTGTCTCTTTAGCTGCTAAATGCTCCACTATGTACATCAGCTAGTCACTAACTTTGTTTGTATTCCATTTGGGGCTTTGCAAGTTATGTACAATGTGTTTATTACACGGGACTCACACAGGAGGCGAAATGGCAGCGGAACGGTAGTGCCGCAGTCCTTTGCCCGGTTTTAGCCGCGGAACGGCAGCAGAGTGAGCCGTTTTCACGAGAATCCAAGCGAGACCCCGCGACAAACAGTGTATAAAAAAAACAACAACAACAAACAGCTGACTTTGCTTCTTCGACGTGGAGGAGATTATAAAAAGCATCTGTTGTGTCATAAATGATTGTGTGTTGTTCCACTTCAACAATTAGTCTCTCGTTGAGACCCTTTGATCGATCTTTGATCACCTGGTGCCACCGGTCATGACGTAACGTTGATAGGAAGTTGTAAAAAGCTACATGAACTGCGTATTGTGTTTTATTTTGAAAGGGGGCGGAAGTTTATTACGTTGATTCTGTGTCGGGTTTCCTGTCTGGTGCGCAGTGCTCTGTTGAAATTTACGAGGTTCAGCCGCATGTCGCGATAAAAATAGAAATAAAACGGAAAGCTTGCGCCGTGGCGCGGTGAGCCGCTTCTGGGACGCCTCTGAGCCGCGCCCGGTGTGAGTGCTCTCATTGATTAGACTGGCTTCTATTTGCTACGGTGACCTGTGTGAGTTGGCCTTTAGAGCTTTTTCACTGAAAGCAGCTGGTTAACGGTGCTGGAAAAGCCAACCAAAACAGTAAAGTTGTGAACAATGAAACAAAAACATTGAGCTGAAAGGTGCTAAAACGTTTTGTAGAGCTGAGAGAACTGCAGAGTCGGATGGTAATTATCCGCGGGTGTGTCACTATGAGTGACCCCTTTCACATTATGCACAGCCATTTGATTCATTGGAAATATACAAATATGGTTTAGTGCTGCTTTAAATCTAATTCAACAGACTAGTGGTTTTGCAAATCAGATATACTTAACACCACATTTGATCTATTCTGTTGATAATTGAATGGATTTTTTTAGGCATCCATTTGTTTCCATTCAAAATGATACAGTATTTATAACTAGCCCTTTCATTAAAATTCAGTACAACTTTATTTATTCTTGCGACCTCAAGTGTTTGCAGCAGCCAGGTCAAGTACAAAAACCTTCCAACACAAAAACCTTTTTCGAACGTGCGTGGGGTTTGTATTTTCTTTACAAGGTCGAGATTAAAAACACATCCAAAAATCTCGACGCATTGGGAAAATGATCAGCAAATAGTATGTGTAAATTATACATGACTTCCAGTGACTGGAATGAGCTACAACTTGCAAAAACACTGGTATGGCTTTAAATACAGCCCCTCTTTTTTGACTGGTAGATTAATATTTTGACAATTCATCTGGAGGAGCATAACAAAAGCAATAAGAGAGAAAGTGAGAAGATATGAGAACACTGTAAAGATGGAGCACCATCCTTTGGCCTCTCCAGGGCTCACACTCTCTCTGACAGCACTAAAAAGACGGGGGATCAAGCCTGATTCCAACCAGGCTTTGTCTCTTTACACCGTGAAAATATGGCCTGGAATCCCATTATCCCCGGCTATAGAGATGCGAGGGCTCCATCTTCATCTCTTATTCCAAAGAACAGAGGGTATGCCACCACCTGCACAGTATATCGAAGCTCTTGCTTTAAAAAAAAAACACACACACAAAAAAAACAAAACAAGGATGCGCTCACCCATTCTCTTAGGCTCGAGAGGCTCTTTAGTTGAAGGGCAAATAGAACTGGAGCAGAGAATGGATGACACTCATTTGAGCAGCAGCCTTATTCACAATCTTCTGTAACTTTGGCATAGCGATGAAAACATTAAACTCGGGTTCTCTCAGGAGTAATAGGAGCACACACACACGTGTTCATTCCCTCATGCACTTTGTGTCTCACACACACACACACACATATACACATCACTTGGAGAATTGAGTCGGTGACAAGAGCTAGATTTGATTTTATCCCCTCTCTGCCTTCTCGACTCTCCTTAGGGCCGTCACACAAACAATCTCCCAGCAGCAAAAGTAGATATGAGATTAGTTTTGCGGGGTGTTGGCAAGTGCCACATGTTTGCTTGCCGGGCCTGTCTCCCCAGCAACCTGTATCTCTCTGTATATGTGTGTGAGCGAGAGAGAGAGAGAGAGAGAGAGAGAGAGAGAGAGAGAGAAAGAAAGGGGGGGGGGGGGGTAAAAAAAGGGGAGAATTATCACACACACACGAGAATTTATAGATCAGCGCTCCCGCCCATATGTACAGGCACAGCGGCACACAAGGTTGCATCCTGCATGAGTCAAAGTCAGCCTCTAACATATTCATCATCACATCCCTCCTCCACGCACACATACATACAGTATTTATAGACACACGTGTACACACACACACACACACACACACACAAACACATCACCTAAATCCCTGATAATCATCTCCTTTTGTAGCCGCCAAGGGCACAAATGCCTCGGTCTTGCTTTCACATGAGAGGTTGATCCATGAAGGAGTCAAAGTGGAGTCAAAATGGAGTCAAATGTTCCCTTTGATATGGTACACACACACACACACACACACACACACACCTCTCTTTTCTCAGTGCAGTTAGATGCAGGTTTTACATGAACCACAGGAGTGACGGCAACAACGTACTGTTAGTGTGACTACGATCTGCGGGCCGGAAAAAAAAAACAGGTTCGTTAATTAAATGTACGAAAGAGGTAGAGAGAGAGAGAGAAAGGTTGATTGAATTGAAAGCAAGGGAGGATTAAGAAGAAAGACAGAGAGAAGAAAGAGAGTTCATGGCGTGAAAGCTTCCTCGAGAGGAAGAGCGCTATCAAGCAAAGGCCCTGACGCTGATCACTCATGTGTTTGCATCTAAAGTAGGCCCCCGGAATGCTTGGAGGGCAATGGCGATGTTTCACAGCAGCGCCGAGCATTTACATATTTATCCGCCAACAATTTTCTGCCCACAAATGCACGTTTTTTTTTCCCCTTCTTCTTCCCCCCACGTTTGCTTTATTTATTGATTGATTCCAGCGCAGTAAGCGTAAAAAAAAAAAAAATGCATAAAAATGAGCTGAGGCCTCAGTTTTCACTTTCGGAAGGGCATTTGCATTCCAGCTCCCCCCTTTCCCACCGTACTGCACAAATAACTCCTCCCCGTATCTCAGCAAATCCTGCGCAAACACACACACACACACACTCACACACACACACGCAGAGCTAAAAGTCCAATATTCACACGCGCAAACTCACAAACACACACACCTTAAAATTCCCAACACATGCATCTTTCACACACACACACACGCACAGTCTGTGGACTACTTGGCTGGTGCTGGACAGTGTTGGGCTCCATCTGTGCAGGGAAGTTGGGTGCCTGGCAGCCATCCGTCCGCCCAGTCCATCCCTCTCTTCTTCCACCTGACCAACCCCCCACCTCTGCCCCTCCACCCCATTTTCTGCTCCCCCCTCCTCCCACTTCACAACCATTCCCATCCTGCCCCGCTTTCATGTGAGGAGCGGAAGTGTGGCTGGCATCCACTGCCGTTGTTTGATACAGTGGCAGCATGATGCCTGCTTGGCTGCCACACACCCGTGCGCACATACACACCGCCGCATACGCACGCACACACACACGCGCACGCACATGGGCAGTTTGCGCTGGCTTCGTGTGCTACCACCTATCGAGCGGAAAGCTCTTCGGCGAGGAGGAAAACACTGGCTGCTTTCAGGGGCTCATGTCAAACACAGAGAGACTTTGTTTGTGAAAAATGGATTGGAAAATATAGGATCAAGTGATACATCCATGCCTAACGTAAACACATTGTCTATACGCCAACTCTATGTCCTAAAAATTACAGTTATATAAAAAAAAATCTGCTTTTGCGTGTACATTTTGGAGATAAGCGTGTCAGAATATCATATTTTACCAACGTAATCACCAAAAATTGAACTTGTCAATGCAAAATGTGCAATCTGCAGCAAATAAAGCATGATTTACATTCTCATGGTTATGTTTAAGCAGCACAGAGCTCTCGGATAATCTTTGAAACAGATTATGGTCTTGGTTAAATATTGAAAAACACAATATTGATTGAAAACATGCGGCAGGAAAAACAAACTTTCCCTAATCTTAACCAAATGTTTTAGTAGCATCAGTACTGTAGCTTTTATCCCCCAAACTATCTGCCTCAACTATGTAAACCTAAATATAAATAACATAAATAATCATGAATCATATACAGACACAATATACTCTATAATCTAAGCAAGAAATAATAATTTTATGAAATGTTATGTAATTGTGCTTCTTTTCACAATATCAATTTTTCTTACTTCTTTTCATATCTTCACTTGTCACCAAAGTCAGTGTACCTTCATTCAACCATATTGCACTTTAAATTAAAGAAGAGAAACTCTGCTACAAGCACGTATAGGTCATATTTACACACGCCGAATGCAACGCCAACACCAAGCTAATTAATTAATTAATATATTAGATTATGATATTTGATTAATTCATTATCAAATATCAGAATCTGTATAGCGTCATAAAGTCAACCCGCTCACCACATTTCCACTGCTCGCGCTCCGACATTTTACGCTACACAGACAAATGATGTGTCATATGAAAACTGGGACTGATGTATGATTTAAAAGATATTATTTCACTGTCTCTAGACAGTCATTTCTCATCCTATTCATCTAATATTGGGCACAATGAGTTTCCATACACAACTTCCTCCATGACTATGCAGTAAAAACAGTGATCCAGACTGAAACTTTCCTCCATATAAGCATATAACAGCTGACTTTGTAGGAGACGTGGTTGTTAAACACACATGTATGACATTTGTTGGAATCCATGAATAGATTACATCCTTATTGTATCATTATTCTCCTTAATATCAGTTAATCTGTCACATTTATACCTTTCACTTCAATGTATTTCTTGGAGTTTTCCTTGGACAGCCATCGAGGAGCAGTAACTGACTGTGTTATTTATTATTCATGCCACAAGCTTGCCTTAAAGCCTGTCAAGTTATTCCTCTTGGGGACTGACGACGGTCCATAATCAAAGTAACTAACCTGTGATTTACTGAGCCCTGGGGTAAACATCTGCTGCCTGTCATCTGGACTGCTTACAAGACACCACTATTTACATGCGTTTAACAGTGGAGGGCCTTTAAAAAAGAAAAACAGGTGCAAGGATTTGTGAGTCCTCAGCAGTTCTTGCTTCTACCCTGCCAACCTCATCACCACACCCTTCTGTGCCTGAAGAGAGAGAGAGAGGGAGAGGAGATGGGCTTCACTGCCTGAGTTCCCTGATTCATCTCTGGGTTTATTACCCACCCTCCTACCCTTCCTGTTCCCTCCTTCGCATCAAGCCTCTCAATCACCTGACAAGGCAGGAGAAGATAGAGAACAGAGACAGGTTGTGGAGTGTCAGGGTGGGGAAAGAAGGGAAAGCCAGAAAAAAAAGAGAGAAAATATGGGCGTAGGAGAGAAAGAGGGGTCGGGGAGACAGGAAAATAAAGAAAAAAAAGAGGTGACACTGTTCATAAACTGTGTTAGGGAAATGGCACCATTCAAACACAACCTTCACCGTTTGACTGCCTTCTTGTAAGGGGCCGTATGAAAATGACAAGGATGGGAGGGTATTGTGATTTTAATATTTGTCGAAGTGAGGGTATCCTGAAATTTTTGGAGGAGCAGAAGATGTTTCAGTTCTGGGTACTCGAAGAAATGAAATATCCATTGCTACATCACAAAGATGACTTTCAAATTAAGAGAGTCGCATGTAAATTGGATAAACAGGACTCGTTCTCTTTTTGTGGGGCCGAATGCGCATCTTGGCGCTGTGCTTTGTAAAACTGAGTGTTCTTTTGAGATGTTAAATGTTTAAATTGGGGTGTTTTCTTTATGCCTTATTGTTTGAGACAGTTTGGGGAAGGAGTTTGAATCTTTTGTTGAGGTACGGATTGAAAAGGAGGTTGTGCAGGTACCGTCCCCGTCCACAGGCCAATCATTTTAAGACAGTCCCTAAAGCACAGTATCTTCTGATCATGCTCTTCTTCTTTCCATTCTTTCCCTCCCTTCATACTCTGTGTGTCGCCTCGCACGCAGAGCTAATGGTGACAGATAGAATGAAGGAGGGCTGCCATGAGCTAATCGATAATAGGCAACTCAATTACCACCGCTACCACCAAGCGCCTGGCTAATGGAGAGCACCACAGTCAACAGGAACGGTGGCGGCCGGTGGGGGTGGCTTTGGAGGAGCAATTTTGATGAAGTTCCTTTCAAAGCTGGGTGCTGAGTTGAAAGCTTTTGATAGCCTCTCTCTCTCTTTATTGATTATCTTTTGATTTCTGGCCACCCTCTGTCTTGCTCTCTTTCTCCCTTCCCCTTTAGTGTTCTGCTTAACACTCGTGCACTTTTCTTGTTGTATTCCCCACCCAGCTCCGTCTTTATTTATGTCTCTGTCTTCCCCTCTCTCTTAATCTTCTCAACCATCCGTGGTGTAATCAATCTCAGCGTCTGCTATTGATGTGTATAACACACACCTATCAGTTTGTGGGCAGATGAGTAATGTAACACATTTAAAGGAAGCGTGTATCCTTATAACCCAACCGGATCGTCTGCAGCATGACATCATCCGCACTGCTATGAGCAAAGTGACTCCTACAATTAGACGGATTAAGGCTAATCAATTAGTACGCGCAATCTTTAAAATATAAACGGAATTAATCCCAATAAAATGAGCTCAAATCATTAGCTTTCTCCCCCTCTAGGCAAAACCCAATAATTCTAATTGTCAATTTGCAAATTCAGAGGCAGGGAAATGTTTAAATCATGCAGGAAAACACTTGACAGAGAGGGCCAATTCATTAACGCATTTCAACAACTTATAAGGCACATTCTAGCTGGAAGGATGGTTTGTGCGCGGCGATTGAATATGAGCTCACACCAGCTTGGAGATCTCCATAGTTGCCTGACATTTTGATATTTTCCCATATTAATTTTAAACATGCTAACTCAAGACCACACAGCTAGTCACTAACGTCTTTTTTGGTTCCGAGCGACTAGTTACATTGGTCGTTTTTTTTTTGCTACCTGCTGTGGGTGACATGAAACCAAAACAGTGAAGTTGCGGGCCATTAAAACTAAAACAATGAGCTGAAAGGTGATAAAATGCTCCGCAGAGTCGAGTGATAATCCTCTTTAAATTTATCACCATTAGCGAGCATTTCCACATTTTCCACATATTCATGATCTAATAATATGAAAACCCTAAAGCAGATACTTTGAGTGCCATAAAAAAAAAGAAAAAAAACTTCAGTTGCCTTGAGTGAATATATTAGAAACACAACGGATTTAGTAAAAAATTTATGTTTTTCATGGATTTGTTCCCTAAAATGTTTCCTCATTATGTTGACAGGAAAAATGTAATGAAAGCTTCATGACCTTTCTTTTCAAAACTACTTAGTGCTGCAAAAGAATCTTATTAATCTAACAAGGTTGTCATAACAGACATGGTTATTTAGCAAAGTCATAAAATATCTGCTATGTCTGTCAATTATAATAAAAGATTCATCCAAAAAAATGAAATTCCACAGACATCTATTATGTCGTATTCTAGTGGAGGCACTGAGCTCTAAACCTGGCCACATAAAACACAAAGATTATCTGGGTATGTTTATGTTTGAGCACTGGGGGAATATGCAGATATTTCTATTGGTTCATGATTATTACATGTAGTAGGGAAGTAGCGGGAGAAGTGATAATAAAATCCTAAAAACAAAACAAATAATTGATCAGATAAAACCTCCTCCCCCTCCTCTGTCAGTCCTCGCCCTTCTTTTCTTGGCCCAACCCTGGGTGCTTGCTGGGAGCCGCGACCCACTCCTTTATCAACACAGAGCCAGGTGCACTCTTGGAGCTTCCTGCTTGCCCTTTATCAGCACTGGCTACAGAGATGCGAGTCTGGTTTGTGTGTCGCGGCTTGTGCGTGTTCGCTGGACACAGGGCTGATCATATTTTTTGGGGGGGCTTGATTGAGCGAGAGCAGATTGTGTGTTTGCGCGTGCAGATGTGTCTGCGTGAATTTGAATATGTGAATATGTGTGTATTTGTGTCCTGGCAAGCATGTGTGTGTGTGTGTGTGAGCAGAGGGATCAGATCCCAGGATTCTCCCAGGGGACTCAGGGGGCCTGTCACTTCAAAGGGCTGCGGGGCCCGCAATGCCAGCCTGCCCGCCAAGGGGGAAATCCTGTTTATGTGGCGGGGCCTTCGCTTGGCAGGACCAGTGGCTAACACCACAGCCTGGTGCTTTCACAGACTGCCACCACCCCGGCAGGTTTAAATCCTGAACCACATAGTGATGCCACAATCCAACCTCTTCGATCTTCACAGGAAAATATGTTCGAATTATAGAGGATTATATTTCAGGAAGGATTCATTTAAGCCTCGTAAACAAAAATAACAAATGGTAGATAAGGTTTCCATTTGAATTTATTTGAATCTTGTGTCTGATGCAGTGTCAGTTAGGTAGGTATGATATATTTTACACTTGCTGCTTCATGCTGTGCTGGCAAAATGAGAAGCTCACTTCTACACCCTCAGTGTAATCAACAAAGGAGAAGAAAGAAGAAAAAGAGCCCTAAGCCTTCAAAGTGGCTGACTGGGGAGTCGGAGAGGGAAACAGCTTTGCCTTTAAAACGTTTTGAAACTTTTATCTCATCAAGCTCGGCTGATCACAAAGAACATTGATCTGTACTGGGGAGGAGGTTCTTGAGTGCATTTTGTACTCCTCGGTGGTTTGCTTGACAGGTTCCTGCTCAGGGACTCTTAGTTTGAAGAGGACTTTGATGAGGCCGCTGAAATGATGCTGATGTGACGTAAATGTGTCAGACCCTTTCAACCTTTTTTTCTTTCTTTAATAATGACTGAAAGCCTTTTGGCAAGCTTTTCTACTCCGATGCCATAAAACAAATGTTATGTCTGTGTCTGCCTTTATTTGATTGGAGCACAAAAATGTATTAAGAAAACATCTGCCCGGTAGTGGCAAAAGCAGTCAAACATAAGCCTGCTCCATTAGGCGTTTTAACCCCCCATCCTTTGACAAACACAGCTTTTGGCACCTCAACTAAAAATAGCATTTTTTGAATTACAGTAATATTTAAAAAGAAGAATACAACCAGGCAATGAAGCCCCCTGTGGTGTATATTAATAGTATGACCCAGTAATGTCACAGAAGGGCTTAGAGTTGTCCCTGCTTCCCTTCTTTTGCCACAGTACAAAATCTCTTCTCGCTTGTTCTCTGCTTAGCTGTTATTTTTGCTACTTTTTTTCCTACTTGTCTCCAACTACAACACATTTAAGGAGCTTTCCTACAAGAACCGAACCTTTGCGGGGATAATTTATGACAACTCTGGCTTGCGATGATCTACTTTGAGCTGCCTTCTGCTACCTACAACGTTAATGCAAGCTAAACAGTGACTTAGTGGTCTACTGACAGAATGGTACCTGGACCGCATCATGCGTCTCTGCACAGAGCGCACCCAATATTCACACTACACAAGATGACAATCCACCGAAGCTTTTAGCCAATGATTAAATCATCAGAACTCAGATCTACAAGAAATGGACAGCCATCTATAAATGACACCACAAGACTCACTGCTGGGATAATCTGTGTTGTGGAGAAATTGCTGAAGTCAAAGGTCAATGGTGAGGTCAGGAAGGAAGAAAGTGTTCAGGAGCCTCTGATGTCTTATGCTGTAATATTTATTGACGCTTGGCCAAGGAGAATTAGTCTAGTCTCAAAGTACACCTGAAGTGCTTGAGTCAGTCTTGCATTCTGACGAACTCGTGATGGTGCATAAACTTTAAACCCAAAGATCACACCCCAAATACTACACGCCCCAGAATTAGTCAAAGAGAATGTCTTTACTCTTGGAGGTGTTATTGTCAACACATTCTAGTCTGGGGACACAGATGTCCGCTTACGCAGATTGGAACGGCAACAACAAGCTATCTATTATGACTAGGGGGGCAGCAACAGGTCTCTTCCACCCTGGACACCACAGTGTTGAGATATGGTGGCACCTAGTCAAAGACGAACAATTAATACTGCAGAGGACCACAAGGCTCACACGTGACCTCAAGTAACCTATGGACAGAAAATTCCATAACAATCTGGATGCTCAGCCTAAAGGGATTGCATGACTATGTTCCCACAAGGGGCAGAATTGGAATTGGCTCAGCCACCTTCGACTTGAATGAACAGACCATGGACAACTCTGACATTAGAACTGGAAACAAGTATAAACCAATCAATCCCCCAGAGACTGAAGTGAAGATGGCAAGTATCATGAAGAACCAGTTGACAGAAAAGGCAAAAGAAGTCAAAGAGACGTTTCCCCGATGTTATAAACTTTGTCTACATGTGATGACAGTGATGTTTGCAGAAAGCGTAAAAATCCAGGTGTAAACCAGTATAAACTGTTTAACTGTCTGTCTCACTGGGAGCCCAGTTTTTAATTTGCTAGTCGACTACTGCCAACTGTCAACACATGGATCAACAGGCTCAGCTCAGGCTCTTAGGACTCAACACATGGCTCAGCAAAACCTGAGTCCTGAAAGGGATCAACGACATTTACAACTTAAATCTGTTTTCACGATCCAGCCATATTTCCCTGCCAAGCAGATCCGGAGCTAAAGTACAAGGCAGACCATTTTCCGTTCACTCTGCGGCACCCATCAGCCAGGGCTAGGATGATGCACCCTGACACACAGCAGCCTCAGCTCTACAAACACAAAACATCACAGGCTGAATGTCAGCGTGTTGACAATCAGCTCATGGATCAGTCTCCTAATACCCCTTCCATTCACTCTCCTCTGCCTCACCCCTTTTAGGATTCACTGATAAAATGGAAGTGCTGGTTAACAGTGGCATTAAATTCATCCCACGGTCACTGCCACATCCTCAGCCTTCACCCGCAAACAACAACCTTTCCGGCAATGATAATGACAAAAAGAGAGAGGCTGGCAAGGCCGATAAAGACAGCAATGTGAAGAAGTCACCTTTTTTATTACTGGCAAAAATCAGAATAGCTGTCAGTTCCTTCATAACAGGTAGACTGTAGATACTGCCCTTGTGTCGAATTAAAACCAATTCACTTTGTATGACACAATTTTGTCAGCTATAAAACTGTGGAGGAAATTGTGCAACATTTGAAACTGCGTGTTGCCTTGAGGCAATAATATTTTCAACTGTGTAAATGCTTTTAAGATTTCCTACAAATAATCAACACATGAAAACTGCAGTTGTTCACTCTATCAAGCACCAATGGACTTGAGTTTCAGCTGGATTTGGAACCTGTGTCCATGTTAATTCTAAGCAGGTTCAACTACTTCAATGCTGTCTTTACACGTCTGGCTAAAAAGGCAATTGCAGCTGATTCAAAGTGCTGCTGTTAGAGTCCTTACTAAGACCAGGACACAAATACAACTCTTGGTTTATGAAGCGCTGAATGGTTTAGGGCCAAAATACATCTCTGAGCTGCACATTTGGAACAATCTCTCAGAAAACTTGAATTATGCTCCAACTCTCTATTTATTTTAAATCAGCGTTTAAAACTTTTCTGTTTGTCACTGCATTCTATTAAGTTAAACTTGGGACTATTTATTCATATCTTGCACTGTACTGCAGCAACATAATTCTTATTCTACTACTATTTTTTTCTTAACGCTTTCTGTCCCTTGTTAAGCAGTTTGAATTGCCTTACTGTTGAAAGGTGCTAAACAAATAAACCTGCCTTGCTTAGAGTTGGAGGTATAGTGGCAGTTTGTTGTTGGCAAAGAAAAAACAGCTCTTAGTTCAAATGAAATAAAAATAAAATATGTTAAATAATATAAAACTATCATTTTCTCCACTTTAGGCAAAGTTATGCAATAGCACAGTCAAACACGCAGTTATTCAGCCATTGAGAAGAGACACAGTGAATCCACTAAGTTAATATACCTGAATATCAAATGGCTTCTGGATTATTACAATTTTATTGCCAAGGGGGTCAACTGGGAATTATTCTAAATCCTGTCTCTGATTTTCTACCTGTCCCCTCTCTGTCATGAATATGCAAAGCACACAAGGACACTTCTCAAGGCAAAAACCATAAAATGAAGCTTCTTCTCTTTTCTTGTCCTCTCCTGCCCCGTCCTCTGTCCTGCCCTTTCCTCACCCACCCTATCCCATACCTCAAGCTTGTGCATTATCTCAGGGACACTGACATTTCTGGTCTTTGTTTTTGGCAAGCTTTGTTAAACTGGGACACTTGGAGGCCATCAGGACTTTAGGCCAAGCACTAATTTGCAACGCCCAAGATCTTTGTCTCTCCTCCAGGACACCTTAAAATATTAGGGATGACAGTATTCGTTTTGACCAGTGGGAGGGTGAATTTGAGTTCCCTGCACTGGCAGGTGAAGGACAGTCCAAAATGTCATTATTAAAGCGATGTCCAGATTCTTGAATCAATGTTTGCTCATTTTGAATGTTACCCGTCTTCATAACCAATGATAAATGTTCATAAATCCATTTAGAAATCATACTAAGCAAACATTAGACTTATAATAATAGGTTAAAAACAACAGAGGTGTGGGTAATTTAAAGATTAATATTCAAACCGTCAGGTTAGTTCATCCTGAATAAGTTCTCATCTGTTTTTACCAGATTTGTTGGGCGGTTTAGGATGAAGCTTCACTGATGTCGCTCAGGGGTTATTTTTACCTCATGAACTGATACTGGGGGTGACAAACTTGCATGACAAAAGAAAAGTGAGGAGCTGAAGTTACAGTAGGGAGCGTCTCAAAAGTGCATGCAAATGGGTGAAGGGAGCTTTAAAGAAGTCAACAGCATTTTTTTTTATAGACATTTTTAAACAAAATGTATTTTTAACCAGACCGCCTTCCACTGCATTTCCACTATTACGGCCTCTTTTTTGTCATCGCAAATGTCAGGCATATAAACTCCTGATTATAAAGAAATTGTGCAATTTGGCCAATTATGACTTGCATTTTTACACAATGTCCTGTTCTATTTTTACTATTGATCTCCACCTGGATTGTTTGATTTTTTTTAAAGATTATTTTTTTGGCCTTTTGTGCCTTTAATGATGGTACAGCTAAAAATAGACAGGAAGCAGAGAGAGGGGGTGCCACGCAGTAAATGGCCGTCCGATGCGGCATTCGAGCCGGGGCCAGCCGCAGCGAGGACTATAGCCTCCACACACGGGGCGGCTGCTTAACCCACTTTGTACTGACCAACCCCTCCACCTGGATTGTTAAGAGTCACACAGCTTTTATTTAGATCCAATTTAGACATCTTTTTTTTTTTTTTTTTGAGGATGGGGTTCAAATACAAATCATGTTTTATTATTTGATCGGGCCAGGTACTGTACATGATTAAAATGAATTTATTTATTTATTTGTATTTATTTCCTCTATATACCACGTCCACTTCTGTTATTTTTGTGACATAAACAGATACACATAGCAGCTTTGCGTTGAACACCTATACTAGTAAAATGCAGAGTGTAGAATATAGTGTAAAAAAACTGCAAAAAATTTTGAAAACAAAGTCACCCTCTGCTGTATTAAACTTCAGTTCTCTGCTCCTCAGTAGGCCTATTTCATGCTTCTTTAATCCACTGCCTTCCTTTGCTTTGCTTCTCTTTCCAGTTTCCACATGTACGTACATCCTTTTCCCCAGTCCTCCACTTTTCTGTTATCTCACCTTTCTTGCTATCACTTTCCCTCTCTCTCTTCTCCACTGATTTGTATGAAGGGATACATAGCGACATAAAAGACAGGACAAGGGGAAGGGTGGCTTTCAGCTCAGTTGGTAGAGCAGCCGCCCCATGCACGAAGGCTCAGCCCTTGCCGCTGAAGTCCAGCGTTCGAATCCGACCTGTGGCTCCTTCCCATATATCATTCCCCATCTCTCTCTCTCTCCCCACATTCCTGTCACTCCCACCCCCCAAAAAAAGACAAGGGGAATAGGCCTTAGGTTTTTTTTATGTAAGAAGAAAAACACAGCGGTAATTGGCCTTTGCCCACATTTCCTCTCCATTTAAATCACATCAAAATTGCTGCCTGTGACAGCAACTGATGTTTTGGACACTAATTGTAACTGCATGACTAGGCAAAATTGTCTGAGAGTTGTTTAGGGCCAGAAGCCCTACCGTAAAAATAAAGCACTTTATAGCTTCTGCTGCTGGTGCCCCTGCTGCAGCTGCTAGTGTGGCGTCCTTTTAAGCTGTAGGATACAAATGGACACAGGCAAAAGGAAAAAAAAAGGAAGTGGACAGAAAGAAGAAACTCAAGGTTTTGCTGAGGAATATGAAAGATGCATGGACAGAACAGGAGACAAGTGATATGAGGTTGGACGGTAAGGTAAGACAGTCTCCCAGTTATTCAAATATCCATACCCTGAGGGCAGCACCTATACAACCAGTCCCTACAAAGTCCTTTCTCAAGAAAGAAAAGATTTTTTTTTCACCATAACCCCTTTTCACTTCTATTAGGAGCCTGTTGTCAAAGACTGCAGTGACTTAGAGTGCCTTGGGCTTAGAAATGCCCCTATACATTTCACATATACTCTCTCAGGGGAACCACTTATGTGTTTTATTTGATACAATGAAGCACGTTGGATATGATTCTGTTTATGTGTATGTATGGAGCAAAGAGTCTATGTATGCTGCAGTGGTTGTCGTAGCTGGTAATTAGGTGCGTGGTGGGGGTTGTATCACGCGCGTCTGTCTTTCTGCAAATGCATCCGTTTCCTCTGCGGCATAAATGCAGACACACATGAGTAGATCTATCTGCCCACCTGACTGTATGGCTGTATTCCCAGTCATTGTCAGTCAAGGTAACCTGATACATGTGTGTGTGTGAGCAGTTAAAGACCAGCTAAGCACTCACCAGGGGCTGTCTGGCACAGGCACAGCCAGCAAACACAAGGTCCTCCTGTTAGCTCAAAGGACTCTTCACAGCTGGGGTGTCTCCTTTAGATCAGCTTCCCTTTTTTTTTTGCTTTGCTATTTTTTTTTATGATGCAACCATTAAAAGGTTTTGGCTCACATTTGAGTAATATCACATAGTCCACAGCTTCCTGAAGCACTTTGCAGTTTTTATTTTTGGTGTGTTCTCCTTAACCTCACTGTTAAACCGACCCTAATTGCTTTAAAGTGAGTACAATGAAAGCAGAATGGAAACACTTTACTTAAAGTGCCCCTACTTAGCCTTTATAAGCACTATATAAACATTTAATACATGATTTATAATACACTATAATGCAATTGTAAGCATATATAACTGTTTATTAACATATTTGTCAACAACTTTGACTCCTCCTGCAGGGACTCAGAAGTTGATGCTACTATATAAACAGAATGAATGGCTATATAGTAAAACAAAGTTGTAATGATGTAAACTATGTTTTCATAGGGAAATATAAGCAGTACTATTTACAAATACTGTATAATAACAATCTCTTGAACTGTAAAATCTGCTTATAACTACATTATAGAGTGTCATTACACAGTTCTGTTGAACACTCGCTCATGAATGATTCCTACAGTCTTATGACACTGCATGAACTGTAAGAGCACACGACGACTTCTGACTACCTACTTACGTAGGTAGTCATAATGTGTTATAAGCGTCATCAGCCAACCTCCAGTTTATAACTAGTCAAGAGCATCAATACCACACTTTAGGTTAGAATTCATTATAAGTTACATTTAGAATGATTTATAATCAGAAAACATTATGTGTGTTTATAAGTGCAGTCATAAAACATTATGAATGCATTATAATTCACTATGAATGCCTCCATACCACACTATAGATCATATCGCTGATTTCTCTTGTAGGTAGCTGTAGTAGCTGTAAGTAGCTCAGGGTGATTCAAGAGTTTTGCATCAGGTTTTGGGACCACCTTGTTGGAATTTTATCTTTCAATAAATATCAGCTTGTTTTACATTACTCCTTACTTATGAACAATTTATCACATGTTTGCTTGCAAATGTCAAGTGTAACTTGTAAAGCCCTCCGAGGCAAATGTACTTTGTGGCGTTGGGCTATACAAATAAAATTTGATTAGATTTTTTACTAAAATAATAATTAAGTAGACTGGCAAGCAGGTAAACTGGAAGTCTACTTACAATTAGGATCATTGAGGTCTTGAACAATAATATCATACAAATGTGTTGCCATATATGCAAAATGCACACATGCAAACACCCCCCAAAAAATTGCAATTACAATAAATGCAATAGAAGGATCATTTATTTATTTATAGCAAGTAGGTTACATGTTTGTTTACCCTGTGCTAGGTACTATTTCTCATTTGCATGTAAACCCACAAAATACTGTATAGGCATTCCACAGTCACAAAAGAACAAGGACAAGAAAACTCTTGTGTTACCGTTCCCCTTCTGCTCACACACAATGCCTATATTCTCTACATATATAAAGTTTGCCCATATACACACACCAACACTTTATAGTTCTTTCAGACGCTGATACTTTGACTGCTTCACCCTGGAGCCGCCGTTGCGTATCTGGCAGCACTGGTGCTCCCTTCCCACTTTTCCTCTTTACAACATCTAGGGCTATTCAATAAAGAAGCTTCCCGGGAGCTCAGGGAAAAAAAAAAAAAAAAAAAATTGAATGAGCATTCAATCCTGCCTAAATTATCCCAGGGTTTGTGCGCTGATAAAAGAAAAAAAGAAGAAATCTATGGCTTTTTTAAAGGCCACTGCATCACGTTTAAATCCAAAGTTTCCAAAACAGGAACTAAATCTTGCACGCCCGTGAGGGAACGGCTTCTGCGCTTTATAGAGTAGCATGGCACATTGTTAAGTGTGACATTGCTTTTTTTTTTTTTTTTTAATTGTGAGGTCTACATGCTTGTACTAGTGGAGGTCATAGCAGGGCTTGGCGGAGTGTGTGTCCTCATGGAAAGGTCACCGAGTCAAGCATGAGCGCTCATTATTCCAATTTAGTCAATAAGCTTAGTCGGAGCTCTCCTGTTAACTTCAGAATGTCAAACTACAGATTTCTGGAGTTTTAATGGACTTGTAGCAAAAGTCTCTCGTGGCGAGGAACAGATTACAGATGCCGTGGGAATGAGCCACAGAGGAAGCCGTTTGGCCCTCCTTTTTTTGTGTAAATCCCTTCAGCAGGAGGAAATTTGAGGCATAATTTTGGGCGTAGCGGCTTCCTGAGATGACACAGCAGAGGAGGATGAGGAAAGCGCAGAGGAGGGATAAAACATTGCAGCTCTTTACTATTAAAAGAGAGGCAAAAAGGAAAACAGCTCCCTTCCTCACGGTTTACATTAAGTGGTCTGCACACAAGAAAATCCAGTGATGTATAACAGTGGACCTTGCATTTAATTAAGCGGGTCCCCTCAGCCTCTTACTTTTTTTTTTTTTTTTTTATCTGCTAGCCAGCATAATCATTTCATATACGCTGTGATATCATCTGCTTAATGCGCTATTTTGCCATACAGTTAAACCTGGGCGATAAATCTGGCTGTGGTCTCCATTAATAGATGCATTGCCTCGCTGAATAATGTGTGCATTAGATTAGCAGCACTACAGAAGTGAACCACCGTGGAGAGAGAAATACTTCACGTTAATCTCTCTTGGTGGTCCCTGGAGGATGAGAACTTAGTGCCCCTTCCTGTGGCTGTAGGTGGAGGGTGGAGGAAGTGTGTGTGTGTGTGTGTGTGTGTGTGTGTGTGTGTGTGTGTGTGTGTGTGTGTATAGGTGTGTGTGTGTACATCTGTCTATATGGGACGGGAAAAAAGATTAAAAGATGGAGTAGATCACGTGTGTGTGTGTCTGTATTTAAATGTGCATCCAGTCACAAGCTTCTGATAATTTATTTCAGTCATACAATGCATCCACAAGTGCACACGGCATACCTTAACAGAACTCCATCCACACACACACACACACACACACACACAAACACAGGAAGGAGCAGCACGATTCATGCTCATTCTGAGCATGCAGGTCAAAGACGCGGCTTTTCAGAGGCGTCAACACATTCGCTACAAAATCTACACGGTTGAGATTGGCCCTCGAGAAAAAGAAAAAAAAAACCTATATTCCTGACATCACATTTCGCCCCCTTTCACTCTCTTAACATACTCTCGTTCCCCGGTTTCCAGTGGGTGAGGAGCGATTTGAGGTGACCTCGTTACAGAGGATGACAATACAACAAAAGAACAGGGTTATGAAATCGAGAAATTCTATTTCCGCCCTCCTGGCCATTCATCTCGCTGCAATAGTAGGAAGAGGATTCATTATTTGGTACCCTCTATCCACTATCTTATGAATTTGCATATGCTGCGCGTCTGTGGATGAGCGAGGTGTCGGGGTATGTGTGTGTGTGTGTGTGTGTGTGTGTGTGTGTGTGTGTGTGTGTGTGTGTGTGTGTGTGTGTGTGTGTGTGTGTGTGTGTGTGTGTGTGTGTGTGTGTGTGTGTGTGTGTGTGTGTGACTGTAGCCGGGGTTAAAATTGGGGTTAGGTTCAGGTTAAGGAAAACCTCCAGGATATTAATGTAATTTCAAACAATGTGCTCAGAAGAGCAGGTGAGTTAAAATGCGTGTGTGTGTGTGTGTGTGTGTGTGTGTGTGTGTGTGTGCATTACCGTGTGTGAATATGAAAGAGTGTAAGAGGGCAAGTGTGCATCACCAAACGTTTCTGATGTGTAAATGATTAAATGTGTGAATTCATACATGCGTAAATTCCTTGCATGTGTGTGTGTTCAAGAGACATGAGCTCTCGTCCTGCACACTAACCTAGCCATTAATACTTTCCCCGTGAACCGGCGCCATGACACGGCAGCAGCAGTCTTCTGGTGAGGGTGAGTGGACGCTCGGCCCTCTGATTGGGCGCTCCAAACTGAGGCAACTAAAGAGGGGAGGCTTGAAAGCGAGAGTTAACCCTGAGGCCCAGAGGGCACTGCAAGTCAGCATACAGAAGAAGCAGAAAACATCACAAGAGACAAAGTATTTGCAGTTGCATTATTAATACCATGTGCTGCTGATGGCGTTGCTTGTATAAAATGTCTTTCTTATTTTGTTCATATGCACCTCGTTATCAGCTTCTGGTCACTAATGATTAAAAATATAACCCTATAACATATTTCAAGAAATGTTTTGAAAGTATAAAATATCAATGAAACAATCATAAAGGAACTATTAAAAAACAAATACCAATGAGAGAAAGAGGTACTCCAGCAATATGGTGCTGCATTTGCAGAAAGTTGGGAGGCTTTCAATAGACACTTTCAAAATATAGTAATTAAAAATCGATGCAGCAGAGGCCAATTATGTGGATATTTAATCCCTAGTATGAATCAAGCTTTATTTCCCATAATAATACAACTCAGTATTAACACGTCCCCTGACAGCTAAAAACATGTTTTTAGAGCAGTTATAACTGATTTTTCAAATGACAATCTGAGAACAATGTGACAATGTGAAAGGGGTCGCTCTCTGTGATGAACTTACAATTAACACCAGAATCAGCAGCTTCCCTCCACTGTCCGGCAACATCTTTACTGTTTTGGTTCACTCTCATAGTGGCTACAACCAACAGGAAGCTATTTACAGCAACAACAACAACAAAAAACTTCCAAAACCACACTATAAACTACATGCTTAGTAGCTGGTGGGGACCAAAACAGAGCTAAAAGATTGTGACTGTTAAAGTTGCCAGAAACACAACTCCAAGTTAGTTCTCTTTCAGTTTCATGGCATACTCCTACTTCAAAGTAAATGAGTCACACCACCCTCTTACCGCCTTGTGTCTCTCTCTTCCATTAAGATGTACACACTCACACACACGCACGTTAGTAATAAGTGCACGCTTATGTATTGAGATGCTGACTGTGTATGATCCAACAAAGCATCCTCCCTCCCCTCCCGCAGCCTCTGAATGCAAAGACGTACTTCAACATCGCCCAAGGATTTGTTAATTAGCTTGCCAACATCTGTCCTCTCAATGCGCGATGGGATTGGAATACAAAAAAGACAATAACGCCTATCATCTGATCACCTTCTATCTGCGACAGCACCCATAACAACAGATGTCAAGCAACCTCTACATGCACCTCTGTCGCTCAGAGATATATATATATAAAAAAAACAGTAATAAATTATGTGATCCGCCTTTAATTGATGTTTGCATGTTCCTGAATAATGTATGCGCCTCTCCACAAGAGGACTATACAGCAATAATGTGTGTGTGTGTATGTGTGTGAATGGGAGCAGTGTCTACTTTGAAACTCATAGCCTGCCTGGAATGTCTTCCACGGGCCAAAGGGAATTGATGAAATGATAACTTCTACTCTTATGGAATGATTATAGCTGTGATTAAGTTGTATGGGACAGACACTACAGGAGATGAAGAGGAGGGCAAAATGGCGAGGAGTTCTCCCTATCCATTTCTCTGCCGGGCACGTGGTGCTCGATGTGGTCTCCTCAGACGTTGACAAATTAAGTAATTACATTTATGTGAGTGTGTAGGATTGATTCATCAGCCGGTGCTCGCGACCGAGAGCTTCTGATTTAATTGGGGAGCTGGTGACACATGCATCTTCCTGTGATAACAGGTCATTTTTTATCAAAATTAAATCACACCCCAATATTATATATGGAATTGAATGCAGCCCTGAGTGTGTTAAAATCCATGCGTAACAATTATTAATCATTTTAGAGTTACACGAAATATGTTGTGTTGTTTTTTTTTTTATTAGTGCGTAAGACAAGATAGAAAATCTGTAGAAGAGTCTCACCATTGATATTTCATACAAAATGTGCATGCTGGTAAATGAAGCATTCATGAGATATTCTGTTCAGTCTTGAAAGGATCAATTCACCCAAATTATGAAAAAACAAACCTCTGGTGCAGCTCCATATTGCTTATGCAACACATTTTAAGAAATAGGTTATGTAACTTCTCCTAGAATACGTGTTTTTTTTTTTTTACCAATGTAATTAAACCTTTAATCAACATACTGTATCTGGATTTAATTTGTTTTCTCTCCAACATGCACTTGTGGAAACTAAAACATCACTCATGTTTTTATGGTCGTATTGAGAAAACTCCAAGCATCACAAAGTACCAAAACCACAGTGAAGAAATACTCCTAAACTCCTACATTTAAAATATTTAGAAACAGAATCAGGAAAATCGACCTAAAGTATCAGAAAATAAAAGTACTAAATTCAACTGTTACATTATTACATCATTATATCTCGGGTTAATGTGTAAGCAGCTTAGCTGGCTGCAATTCATTTTGAACTTTTTTTTTTTTTAATTATTTTTTTGGCTTTTTATGGCTTTAATGATAGTACAGCTGAAGATAGACCGGAAGCAGGGAGCAGAGAGAGAGGGAATGACAATTTTTTGATTTCAATGTGCTCAGACTTCACATATTTTGCATGCAAAACAATAATGATGTAAAGAAATTGCTGCTGTCTGATAAATTATATAGTAAAAAAAAATCTGCTGTGAAACTACAGTCAAAATCTGTAACTTGAAATCACAAGAATCCAGTGTTTGACAACACAATTATGTAAAAAAAACATTACACAGACTTATAATTAAGACGGGATGTGTTCAACAAAAACCACAAAGTGTTTTAATTTAGTGTTGCCAATGGTTTATAGAGAGTTTTGACTTAATTCGTCTGGGTTTTGACAAATCTGCCTCTACGATTTCTGCCTCCCTGCCTTCCTGAATGGAATTTTGCTTGTGGTGCTCAAAGCATTGAAAAACTGGCATTTAAAAAATTCAACAGCAGCATTCCCAGAAATGTCTCTGTTGCTCCAGATGAGCTGCAGAACAGACTGTCAACACTTTTCAGAGTGAGACTGTTGACAGTATGTTGGCACAAAAAGAGAGAGAAATCTGAAACAAAAGTTATACTTATCTAAGCATGATTATGATTTATGTAAAACTTTAGGTTTCTCTTTAGAACAAGTGATATTAAACAAGATACGCATGTGAACAGTTGAGCACTAGTGAGTTCATATCTTTTCCACTGTTATATTCACATTCATCGTGTCCATCGTGTCTGAGATGGCACTGACATTATGTAGATTGCTCCTTTTTGAGAACGTAATGACAGATAATGTTCTGGTTTTATGCCCGAGGTGGGATAGTGTTTGCTTCAAAGCTCAATATCGGATCAAATTATCGGAGTGAAAATGCGTCATTTGCTCAAATGGCACCAAGATCCTACAAGAAGCCACTTATACCATTTTAATACATTCCAAGATGATATCATGATTGGAAAGAAACTAGGAAAATGTGGGAAAATGCATGAAATCAAATGAAATCATGTTTTGGCCTTTATCTGAATATAGTAGTCTTGTATAAATGGAAGCTGCCACGTGAAATGCGGCATTTGCGAGCAATAATGTGAGTTTTGTATGGCACAAAGTGTAATATCCAACAGTGTGCTTCATAACAGAGTGCATTTGCATGATTTTCATTCATTGTGTCACATGCGCATCACATATATTGTTGCCTATAGGGTCCCTGCTGAGAAGCCGTAATGAGCTCTTCAACCCTGAAGAGGCAGGCATAACTCGCATGTTCTGCTGTCACTGTGACAATGGAGGGGTTTATCACTGCCAAAGGCTTTGAGATGAGGGGAGGGGGGGTATGAGCGCTAGGGTGACTGTGGAGGGAGGAGATGTTGTATACAAAGAAAGAAAGACTGAGATAGCACGAGAGGATGAAAGAAATAAAATTTTAAAAATCTCCTCCGGCCTGCCATGCATGCATAACCGAGGCGTGTTTCAGCATGTAGAGGAGTATCAGCTGGAATTACAACGCTGCAGCTCGCTGAGCTCTTTCAGGCAACATTTCCTACTGTGTCCCTTGCAGCGGTGCTAACCTTCTGTCCCACCCCTCTTCTCACACTCGTCTTTCTCTCTTGCACGCCTGCCTCCATTCCAGTTCTTTCTCCTCTCCGTCAGACTGTGTCAGGAGGGTAAAGAGAAACAGAGCAGACGGGGATCATCTTCACCCCCATAGGTGGTGATCGACAAATAGGCTTGAGCATGGATAAAGACGCATCACAACAACCAGTTAGAGCCCAGAAGTTTTAGTATTACGTTGCCAGAACATTAAAGGACCAGTGTCCAGTAGAATTTAGCAGCATCTACTTGCAGATTGCAAACCTCTTCTATTTGTTGGTGAGTGTGGCTAGGAGTATGTCATGATATAGTCAATCATGACATACTCCTAGTCACACTCACCAACATGGGCATCACGGGCACTGCCCACTCCTGGCTCGAGTCCTACCTCGCTGGATGCTCCTTTAATGTGTCTTGGCAAGGTCGTCTGTCATCGACTCATACCCTCTCCATGGGGGTGCCGCAGGGGTCTGTGCTGGGCCCCCTTCTGTTTGCCATCTACATCACCTCGTTGTTCCATGTTATCCGCTTACACGGCTTTTCCTACCACTGCTACGCCGACGACACACAGCTATACCCGTCGTTCCAGCCGGACGACACCACGGTCTCCGCACGCATCTCCGCCTGTCTTTCTAATTTGTCAACCTGGATGAAAGACCACCATCTACAGCTCAATCTGTCAAAAACCGAACTCCTGGTCATCCCTGCCCATGAGTCAATCCGCCACGACATCAACTTAAAAATTGGCACTGTCACTATCACCCCTAACCATGCTGCTAAAAACCTGGGCGTGGTACTAGATGATCGTCTTTCTTTCTCTGAGCACATTTCCTCCGTAGCGAGGTCATGTCGCTATGCACTGTACAACACTAAAAAAATCAGACCATACCTCACCCAATATTCCGCTCAGCTCCTGATACAGGCCACAGTCACCTCTCGCCTTGATTATTGCAACTCGCTCGTGGCTGGCCTACTTGCTTGTGCAATCAAATCTTTGCAAATGGTCCAGAATGCTGCAGCGCGACTGGTTTTTAACCAACCCAAAAGGTCACATGTCACCCCACTCTTCAGCGACCTGCACTGGCTGCCTGTAGCAGCCAGAGTTAAACTCAAAGCTCTGACGCTAGCCCACAAAAGCACCTCAGGATCTGCCCCTGCCTATCTCAGCGTCTTAATCAAGGCTCATGTCCCAACCAGGGCGTTACGCTCCGCTCATACAAACCGTCTAGTTGTACCATCGCCTCTCGCAAAGCGAGGTCACTCTAAACTCTTCTCTGTGGTCGTCCCCAAATAGTGGAATGACCTACCAACGGCTGCAAGAACTGCAACATCCCTTTCGACCGTTAAAAAACTTTTAAAAACCTGTTTCGAGAATGCTTCCCTGCCTAAAACTAACAAAACTAACAAACTACTCTGTGCTCCTTTACACCTTTTCAGCTTATGTCCTCCTCTGTAAGTCGCTTTGGATAAAAGCGTCTGCTAAATGTAATGTAATTTAATGTAATATTTGCCATGCCAAAAAAAAAAAAACCCAAAACAAAGCACACTATGTTTGGTTTGTCTGTTCTGGACCCCTTTAGAAACATAGTGGTTCAACATGGCAGACTCCATTGCTGGTGGAGTGTGTGTGTGGAGGTGTTATCGCCAGCAGCCGAGTCAAGTCAGGTCAACATGAGCATACGGGTTTGCAGCACTGCTCAAAGCAAAACTAAACTTCACATAGTGCTTCAGTGAGGTTGTAGCACTTGCTTAAGGTTATAATGCTTCCACCTTGACCACTGGCGGCTCGGTAATATATAAAAGCAGAGTGGCTTTTGACTGTGTCCGACTCAGAGGCTGAGGCAGTGGCTACTTACCGGAAGCAATATGTATCAGTGCAGATGTGGAACCAAGCAAACTCCAGTAGATATACCATACTACACTGAAAACTCCAGCAGTAACTCCGCTGCCCTACTCATATCAGCACAGCTTAAATTTAGAAAAGTAAACACACTCCATCTATCAAATTAACGTAGAATCCTGCGAGTGTGTGTTAAAGCTCGGAGAGAGGCTAAAGCTGCAACAGCATCAGCTCAGCCACTCATTTCATCTGACTGCTGCCTCGTCTTTTTCCCAGGCAACAGCATCCTCCAGTGTTTTCTGTCATACCAGTTCGCTTCTCTGCTGCTTTTAGTGTGAGATCAGGCTTATCCTGGACCCAAGGACCTTTTTTTTTTTATCTCCACTTCTCCCACAGCAAAGGAAACCCGCACGGGTGACTTCATTAAGTTTTCAAGCTCTGACCCTGCCGTGGCTCTCGTTGACTTACACTACTTATTTTGCAGATAGTGGATTTCTGAATGTAAATGACTATAATGAGACAAAAAAAACCCAGATGTTTGAATATTTCAGGCTATGTTTCTACAGTAAAAACAATTATACACATTTGCGTTGTACACATTTAAATATAGACATTCAGAGATTCTTTTGCATATTTACAACTCTGATTACACGCAGATCACATTTGTAAATAGTTTTGCTACAATATAATGGCCCTGTACTTTTACAGTCATACATGCAAACATTTCAATTATTTATCTGCCCTGTATTATTTATTTATGCGTTCAGTGATACATTTGACTCATTCGATTACTGACGCTGCTTCTGGGACTCCATATGTGCCTCTAGAAATATTGGAGTTACTGCCTTGTTCGCAGGCATAGTGGTTGTTTTTCCATTAAACCCGGAAAGCTTCCTCATCCTCTGGGCTATGCGGGGTCTCAAATCAAATCTTTACAGTATATCCCTTTTGCTCTCTACAACAGCAGCCACAAATCAGTTCATGGTTTCTGCATCCCCAAAATGGTTGTTGGAGCAGCAACAAGCAATAGTGCAAGATAAATGAGGGCAAGCGCGCTGTAATTTCCATATCAATCACAAATAGTGTTAGGAGCTTAACTTGGGGAGAAAGAGATGGAAAGGCAAGATAGGAAGAATGAGATAAAGGGAGCAAAATATGAAAATAGATGCTTTTGTTGTTATGAAAAATCTACTCCAGCTACTATTTAATGAAGCGCATTTCAAATTGAGGGCGAGGTAATGCACCTCGTGGCACGGAGCCAAAAGCAAACTGACTGACGGAGCAGGTGACTGACTGACTGGCCCTCTGTGTGTGTCTCTAACAATCCTTGAAACGGTTTCAGAATCTCAACCGTCTTTTGACATGTGGGTGCAAAGAGAGTGCAGCTGTCATTTAGGCCATAAATGTCCAGCGGATTTATCTTCCAGAAACATTAACATTGAATCGTGGCTGTCAGCATGTATGTCACCGGGCCTTGATGTGGAGGTGGTGCAGCTGACAAGCTGGCAGGGAAGAAGAGGGGAAAGGGAGGATGAAAGAGGGGAGGAAAACGATCGAGAGAGGGAATGAGGGGAGGCCCTCAAGGCCCCATAACAAGTTCTTGAGAGTTGGGCCGGCGAAACTTTGCGCCGGCGTTATCTCGTTAAGTGTGGGAGTCATTGAAGGACACTAGACAATTGATTGAACGGAGTTGACTTCAGCACAATTTCCGCCTCGTGCGACATGTATCAACCGGGCCACGGGTCCCTATATTCTGCAGCTTAACTACCTCTCAGGTCTCCCGCTGTGACAAATGGCTTCTGTCTCTTCTAATGTAATATTTGTTTCTACTTCTGAGAGCCTCACGGCTACTCCGTGGCAAGTCTGTCTGCCGACTGCTTCATTGTGTTAGCTGACTTTATTCCCCAACCGGCTGTCAATTGGTGGACCGTCTGAGCGTTCTCGTCTGTCTGTCTTTTGTCTCATTGCCTGTGCGGCCTTTTTTTTTTCTCTCTTTCTCTGTCTCTCTCACATGCTCTTTCTACTGGTCCCTCGTTTATCCCTTTCCCCGTCCCGCACTCACCATTTCTCTACCTCCCTTGTGCTCCCTGTCTATCTCTCTTCCGTCTCCTACTCTCTCATTCTCATTGCCTTTATGCCATCCGACTCCACCTCTCCTTTCTCCCCCGTTCTCTCTCTCTTTCTCTCTCCACTTTACCGTCATGTCTTTGCTCCAGATGCTGGCTGTCTCAGCTCCGTGGGCCGCGTCTCAGTGATGGGCCCCTCCAGGAATTCAAAGCACCATTCTGGCATTTTCTTCCAAGCAATTGCTTTTTTGCAGTAATAAAGGGGGAGTAGCTTTAGCATCTCTCTGAATGGGCTTACTGGCCCTAGGCAAAACAAGCACAAGTGCACATCTATGAATCCTCTCGAGGCCATAGCACAGCGCAAGACTCTGTCCGGATTCCGACCCAATTAAGCCGTCTCACACAATTTACAGGATCTGGTTTCAAAGACTTAACATTAATCATTTTTTTTCTTTGTCCAATGCTCCAAATGAGGCTCCTGAATTTGAACATTTTTGTGTTTTTTACTTTCATTTCAATATGAAAATCCTGAACTACATTGTCATCGTAGAGCCCAGACAAGCAGAGAAATTTGCATGCCATAACTTTCTTTTGACTATGACCCTTGTCGAGCCCTGCAGTCATACACCACTGACAATATGATATGTAAATATTATACATGCAGTTTTAATGGTAATTAAAGTCGCATTGACACCAAATTAATTCACGATGGGACACGGAGCATTTAAGGTGCAATTAGCCATGGAGGCGGCTACGACGCTATTTTGCCTAACTGCAAACTCCAAACACTTCACAATTTGTTTTCACATTAAGTAAATGTCACAGCATATTAGCATGCTATTATGGCACCCATGTGGGGTTTTGTTTTTTCACAGGGTCTGGTTACAAAGGTGAAGGTAGAGATGATTAAAAAAACAGGAACAGAGAGAGAGAGAAACAAAAACAACAGATGTAGCGAGGAGGTAAAATAGAAGCAGCGGGACAGAGGAGCAGAGTTAATGCAACTTTTTTTTTACGGCGTCGTGTGTGTACACAAGTGCACCGACTGTTCGCTGTTCTGGGTCCGTGGAGCAGCTGTGGAGGAGCAGGCAGTGCGCTGTTTCACTACAGATGAAGCTGTGATAACAAAACTGCAAAAGAAGCCCGCCATACCTCCGCTGTCTCTTTGCCCAGGAATGCTTTGTGTAATGGATGGCCAGCGCACATGCTCTTTCCTCCGACCAATGGCGTTACATCCTTCTTTTATTAAGCAGCTTTTCCTTGCATGTTTACCTGAAATCAATAGTTTTAACAACGGGCAGGCACACACACACACACACACAGTGGTAATATCGAAACGAGAATCACTGAGGCTGTAATTGATTGCATACCTGCATCTCTAAGTGTTATGTGTATTAGGCTTGTCAACTAAAAGGCCAACATTCATTGATTCATTGAGAGGCAGAGATTCAGAGAACAATGCAACTTGTCATTGTAATTTCAAAGTAACCCTGCTTGAGTTCTGTGTTTGGTGTGAAACTAAAGTTTTTTTTTAATCTTTAATATAACTTTATTCCAATATTGAACAAGACTAAGGTAGCTGCTCTGTGAGGCTGAAATTAGCAGTGCCCAGAGTTAAATCCTAACGTACTGGCTAACATGCTGATGTTTAGTGTTAGTTTATATTTTCCAGGTGTTCAGTAACAAGAACTTTCACTTTTTACATTTAATCACCTTTGTAACCCTGGTGATTCACCACACCTTGTTAGCTCTTAGCCATAATTCACAGAACATTACTTTCCTTCTTCATAAAAACGTAGTCTGTCATAAATAATAACCTTATGAGCCACTAACCTTATGTGCAGCACATAAATAGGCTAGTTTTGCGTCAATCATTTTAAGAGAATGATTCCAACTTGACTCATTACCATTAAAAACAAACTACAGCTGAACCTAATATTTTTTTTGCAGATATTTGGAGTCCAAAATACCGGACATATATGACCTGATAGTGACGCGAGAAAAACCAAAGTGAAGTTTATCTCGATACACGCAAGAACATCCAGAAATGATAATAATTCAGAAAGAAATTGTTGATAAATTCGTTCTAGCAAAGGTCGGGATAATCAAAATCAGTAGGGTACAATAATGGGACACAATAATACTAAGCTCACAAAGTTTCATGATAACTTGAAGATATTTCAGTCAGAAAACTTTATGCACTATAACAGATAAAATGACGAATGTTCAGAAAGGAAGCAAGCCACTTGTCAACTTTAGCCCAATGTTATTATTAAGAAAACCTAAGCATCCTTGGTTTGATGTAATTGCCTGTCTACGGTCCAAAGTGTGCAACAATTTTTTCAAACTTATGGGATGATGGATGCCCTTTGCCTGCAGCGAGAGCCAAGAGTAGCAACCATTTGTCTGACGATCCCTATCAACAAGCATTCCCTTAATTCTGAAATGTTTTATTCACTCACTGCCAACAAACAGAAAGCAGCAACGGACTGACACGCGAGTACAGGCTGCATAGAAAAGCACACCGCCTTTGGCCACGCTGCCATGTCCCATTTAATGTCAATGGGTCCCTGGGCACACTGAAAAAGATCCCATTGCTGCTTAATATTTCATAACGCAAAGTCACAGAATTCTTAATATTCCTTCCTTGCCTTGCCAAACTTGACGCTTTACATCTGTGGCACGCTCTTTATGGAATAACAGCAAATGCCCCCTAAACATACATACACACACACACACACACACACACACACACACACACACACACACACACACACACACACACACACACACACACACACACACACACACCCCTTCAGATGACACTCATTATCTTCTTTAAATTTCTAAAAACCTGTTCAAATATGTATGTGGCCCCATTTCCGGGGGTCCATAACGTGGCTCTTCACTTTCTCGGTGGAAAAACTCAACAGGTTGACTCCCTTTATGAATTTACATCCCCGGGCCATCTGCAACCCTTTCTGCTTCTTCCTGGCTGTGGCTCTTCTCTCTCTTTCTCCCTCCCTGCAGAGGAGGAGGCTCGAGGCTATGCTGAAAATAAGATAAGATATTCAAATATGTCCACGCGCTCGCCCACGAGTTCTTGCGTTTTTCGGGGTCAGCCGACTCCCAATTTACTCGGCTTGTGAATCAGAGATTTTGTGCGTGCGCACGGAAACAGATACGAACCTCTCTCCGTATCCTATATGTGTTTTTTGAGCAATGGCGTGAGATGCCTGGGCACAAGGCACCATCTTTTTTTTTTTTTCTTCCATGGATGCCCCCAAGCTGCGGTTCTCAGTAACAGCCAACAATCCATGGACTCGGCAGTGAGTCATAAACAAACAGGCAGAAGGAAACACAGGAGACCTCGCTGCGAGACGGGGGTGATCTGAGGGGAGCGGCTTTAAGCGGGCGGCAGAGAAAGAGCTTTTGTCCCTGTCAGCGGTGGCATGTGTGTTCACGCATGTGTGTGTGTCCGACCTTTCTGCATTCTCAAAATCCTTGCAGGTCCATGTATGTACAAGTAGGTCATGGGTATTTTTTCGCATGACCCCGAGGAGCTTGTTTTGATACAGTGGTGCTCATGTGTGTGTGCACCTATATGTCTGCTTTGATGTTATGTTCATTAATATATCTAATGTATGTGTTTGCCCTTGAGCGGGTGCATCTGTCTGTGCACACAGGACCACATTGAAGGCTGGAATGAATCAGCAATCACTTCATTTTTAGACACTGACGGCTGCTATAAGAAAACAGTTATACATGACCTCCCATCCTTTCTTTTTCTCCATTACTTCCTCCTCCCTCTTCCCTTTCTCCCTAGTTGCAGTTCAAACCAGGACCACAGCCGTGGCTACTCTCCTTAGCTCTCTTTCCAAGCTAAGATTAGCATACTGATTAGCTAGCCTTGTGGCTTTATCTTCCAGCGGGCTCACATGCAGGGCTACAGCCTCATGAATACATAATAGCACCGTCGGCAAACAAATGCATGGCTGACAGCTTCCAGAGGAGGGAGCTAGTGCACAGAATACAATGCTTTTATTTTTTTTTTCTTTTGTAATGTAATCAGAGGGTACTGGAGCATTCCTGTGTGATTAGAGGTTCCAACACGGTATGAGCAGTTAAATTGTTGAGCTGCTGTCATTTATCTCTGTTTACTCTTGATTCTTTTCACTTTTATTTCCACACTTTTTTTTTTACCTCCTGCACCCTCAGCAGGCCCCCCCCCCCCCCTCGTCTTCTCTCTTCCCTCCCTCCAAATCTCCCTTTACATTAGTCCTCTTCTTCCTCTCCTCTCCTCCCTCCCTCCCTTCCTTCATCGAGGCATTATCGAAGATATCGAGCCACCTCCTGCCTCTCTTACCTCCTTTCGCTGCCTCTACTTCTGCCCCTCTCTCTCCACCGCGTCTCTCTCTCTCCACCTCTTCAATCTCTCCCTCTCTGAAGGGCCCGAGTGAGGACGGCAGATCGTGTGAAGTTGGATGCTGATTCTAGGCGACAGGCACCATATGAGTCATAGCCATAATCACAGAGCTCCCTTCAACCCCCCCCCTCCTATTTGGCAGAACACCACAGAGGCACTGCAAAGCAAAATTGCCCTTGGTGCGAACAATAGCTATACAGTACAGAACATGCATTTAAATTTCTACAATACAAACTGCAAATACAAACTGTATATTTGTTTTCTCCCACACACTCAGGAGTCACTCGGACTAGTGAACGGTTCATCGGATTTGCATAAAAGCTTCAAAATTTATGAAACCCTGTAAATACTGGACCATTTTTCAAACTGTATGTAGGCATGGATACTGTATATGTACATGTATACGGCATTTTAGCCAACTCGGTGGTCAGTTTAGTGTATATGTGTTTCCTCTATATAATGACAGTGACATATTTGATGGTTGCCTGTCGTACATTATCATAAAATTGATCATCTTTATTGATAATGTCTTCAAAGGAGATTTGATGACATCACCCTGAGCTGTAGAGCCTGCATCTGAAGCTCAGTGGGGATCAATGGGGGTTTGTGACAACATAGATGATAGTTTACACTGGAATCCGCACTATAGGCCATCCTACATGTTAGTATGGATTCATTTTAAAACACTATAGTTATAGTTTTCTGATGTTTAATAGACCGAATGAGCAATAATCTGCAGATGAATTAATAATTCAAATCATTGTTAGCTGCAGCTATAAAATTTAGAGACCTCTTAACATGAAGATGTTACCGTCTGTGTTTTTCCCAACATGTGAAAAGAACAAATATTTTAAACTTTTCAACAAGTATCCAAAAATATTCAATCATTCTCAATTGTAAATAAAGAATTTGTATATTTCTAACATTATGTCTTGGTACTGAGAGTGCTAGAGAAGAGAAGAGAAGAGAAGAGAAGAGAAGAGAAGAGAAGAGAAGAGAAGAGAAGAGAAGAGAAGAGAAGAGAAGAGAAGAGGTCAGCAGAGAAAGAGGGGAGAGGACAAAAGATGGCGAGAGAGGGTCAGAAACAAACTGCTGAGAGAGCAGAGACTTCAGTCAAAATAACACACAGTAGCACATGCAGCGGTCAGCTCAACTCAGACCTTCACTGGAAAAGACCAAAATAATGATAGGATGTGAAAGAAAAGAATAAAAGAACATGTGCCACGAAGAGAAAGTGAGGCATAAAATGATAAAGATCGACTCAAACATAAAGGAATTCGAGTCGAATAATGAGGTATGTAACATAACGATGGAGAACTGGACCGGACAGCTGACCGGGACATCGAAGGACATAAGAACAAAGTGGAGGAGAGGGTGAGATAAATATATAAATATATATATATATATATCTATATATAAAGGACAGAAAGACAGAGCAGATGAGGAAGGTCAAACTAAATGGAAATGGATAAGAAGAAAGACAAAGCACAAAGCTAAAAGAGAAATTTTCGGAGCTGAAATATGTTCAGATGATTGGATGGATTTATCAGGCAAAAAGACCACAAGGCAAAAATGGATGAAACAGAAGAAAGAGTGCAAACCAATTAGGCTCTGGGGCTGTGGTTTGATACATAAATATTAGTAATAACGAAAGAGAAAGACTAGAATATGTTATGTTATTTTGCTGGACCAACGTCGACTTTGAGTTCAAACACCCTCCGACAAAAGAAATGACTCGAGCCTCAAGTGTAGCGTTTCAAACAGGGACCAAACAATTTGGAGCAGTGTGGGGTGAAGGAAGAATGACTACTGCTCGGATTATTAAGTTCCAGAAGGGGTGAATTGTTGCTGGGTAGGAGGTCGAGGTCCTTGGAGTAAGTGGGTAGGGCGAGGGTAGAGAGAAAGAGAGGGGTGGGCTGTTAAAAGACTGCTGACTGAAACAAACACCCAACCTCCATTGATTTGACACAGGCAAAAGATCAATCGACATGGCCTGAAGGCTCCATAAAAGAAGAAAAAGACCCCCATATTCAGAAGCTTCCCCCCCTGCCCCATTGATTAACCTGAGGCTGGTGTGATTACAAAGCAAACTCAATCTCCTGTCCATTGTAATAGAGAAAAGGCAGAGAGAGGGAGAGAAGCGGAGGGGGGCATTGCAGAGGCTACGAGGAGAACTGGAAAATGATCATGTAATGAATCTGTTAATTTCTCACCAACACCAGCTAATATGCTCCAAGACAAGATGATTATATTCATCATTAGCTCGGCGGCTAATGAAATAGCTTTTTTTTTTTTTTTTTTTAAATCTGCACATAGCCGCTTGATATTTCTTTTCTTTTTTTTTCTTTCACACATAGCAGACTGGAGATCAGTGTGCCAACTGGATTCCTTCCTCACAAGTGAGTCAGATGCAGTTTGAGACAGAGAAGGGAAGCGAGAGGTGTGACGAGAAAGAAGAAATGGCCACAGAAGTCAGCCTTAGAGGATGAGAGTGGGATTGTGTGACCATGTGTGTGTTTCCTGCATACATTTGCCTAAGTAATACGCTTATCCTCAGGCTGTAGTTGAATTATAGCCTGGTGTTAAGGCCTACACTGTGCAATAAAGAGGGATTGTTTCTAGATTTTTATACAGCATGTCTCATGTCCTGCAAGCAGCGTTTAGTCCACAGACAACATAACAGATGCACAGAGTGTCTGACCTCAGTAAGTCAGTTTGACACCAACACAGCCCTCAGGATAGACGCGTGTGTTCGTGAGAGAGAATTAAAGGGGAGTCACAGGAGAGTTAATAACCCCTCTGGGACAAAGGAAGTGTTTTCACCCGACAATAGGACACATCTCCCTCTTATCTAATCACCTGTCTGTGCACAAGTGCCTGGCTCATGGCTGTCTGTGTTTGCATGAGTGAGCGCAGGAAGGAGCCGATTAAGGGAGTACGTGGGTTTCAGTGTGCGCGCGCACGCAGCTGTGTGTCCCGATTGCGTGTTTTCCAATAACTGTTAAGACGAAAAAAAAAAGAAGGGGGGGGTGACACGTCGACATCTCGTAAGATCAATACACTAAGAGAGACTGCCAATACCAGTTGCATTATTTTGTTGTCAAAGCGTTCCCACATGACGCGGTCACCCGCTGCGCACCAGCGTTTGTCTCCAATGCCTCCAAATGCCGATATGTGCGGTCAGAAATGAGCGCCCGATTGGACTTACCGCAGTAGAGAACCAGCAGCGCTGTCAGAAGCACCACAGCCCAGAAAGTTGACGACATTCTCGGCCAGCGACTGGCATCTTTGCGTCTTGACAACCTTGACACCGAAGCCATTGAACAAACAGAGCACTTCCTCTTTTAAAAAAGAGAGAGAAATAAAAAGCAAAAGGTGGTTAAATCTCACAATCCAGCTCGGTCTCTTACAATGCTCATATCTCCGCGTGTAATTCCATGAAAAGACATGTCAAAGATCGAGCAACTGGATGGAAAAGCGCTGATTCTTTTTTTTTTTTGCTCCTTAGCTTAGTCGGATATGCCGGTGCGCAAAGGAAAAAGGTCACATCTTCCTCAGGAATCCCAGGTTGGGCAAATAAGGCAGTATTTTTTTCTATTCGCTCAGAAACACAAGTTGGTAAACGTCCCTTTAGTTGTCCCAAAGTGTGTTAACCTCAATTTCCCGTCCTATATTTCATTAAAAGGACGCGCGCTGCGCTGGTGCCTTAAGATTGCGTTGAGTTAATGCTCAAAGTGTTCAATCATCTATACCGCAGCGTCGTAAAACCTCCTTTCACCTGTGGTAGGTTTCCTCGATTCTCTCCAGCTTCACCAGCCCCGACGGCATAACCCAAAGACCGGTATGAAAAAAGAAAAGAAGAAGAAAAAAATCGGGGTTGTCCTATAGAATCCCGGTGGATGGATGAAGGAGGGTTGGTTGCAAAAGAAAAAGTCCTTTAAGCTCTGGGTTTGGGCACCAAGTGGATGGAGATCCCAGCATGTTTGCAGGAGGAAACGCAGGATGGGGAATGGATGGGTAGAGGCAGAGAGAGAAAAGAGTGAGAGGAAAAGTGCGCACTGTGCGACTCCATGATTTTCATCCAAAGTGAAATATTCAGATAATCGATATTACGTCAGCAATATGCCACTTGAGGTCGCGGTTTACAGTGATTTCACAACAGCTTGATGCTAAACGCCACACGAAATAAATCGTTTGACATCACAACGGTCAGCGTGTGAAACACGGTGCCTAATGTTTTTCTTCTATTGATTTCATATAGTACGGTTGGTTTGATTGTTGAATCGATAATGATTGTGTGTGATATTTGATCACTGGTCATATATCCCCCCCACCAGGCGACAAATCATTAACATGTATGCACATAATCTGTGTATTTTATTAGTTATTATAGAGCAAAGTTTTTTCTGTTTTACTCATAAATAACGAGACATTTGTCCCCATTCTCAGAAAATATATCACAATAATGCGCATTTTACCCAGAACTCCTTTCGGGGGGTTTAAATGTGACTTAAATGCGCAGTCATGTTACTAAAAGCAGCCTTTCACAATAAAAAAAAAAATGCTCTTTCTGGAATGTTCATTTACTCTGTGAAAAGTGTCATTGAGAAAAATGCCATACTAATACTACTGCCAGACACTGGTGGATTATACCTAAATAGAGTTTTAGGTACTTCCATCTAATGTCACTTTATATTTCTTCTGCACTTCGTTTCACGTTATTTATGAATAGTTCTTGCTTTTATCTGATAGCCTTGGATACTTTTATGGATTGCTGATGAAAAATATGATGCATCAAAGATTCAATTAACGAAACAGTATAGTGGAAATTATAGCCCCACCATGACCTACAGCTATTATAATATATATTAATAAAACACTCAAAGTAGAAATGGTTCTGCATAAGTAATACTTTTTTGGTTCATTACCTTTTAGACATATTATTTCGGTGCTTTTACTTAAAGCAGCTATCGTCAACTTTTGGATCAAACGACAATTTGTAAACAATGTGACAATTTGAAAAGAGTCTAGAGAATAATATCTAAATCTGCAGCTCAACTTTATGGAGCTTTATAGTGATACAAGTTTGCTACTAGCTGATAAACATAGTTGAGTGTTTAGCAACTAAAGAGCCAGATATTTCCCTTGGGAGGTGGAGGAGACCAAAAACAGAGTTAAAAAGGAGCGAATATTGAATATATACTTGACAGTGGTGGCCAGAAACACAACTCTGAATAAATTATAATGCTGCTGGATGTTTGGATATGCATTCTTTTGCCAACTTAAACAGCCAGATAGAGCTGTCTCAGTCCGTAGACACAACAGATAACATGAGGCCACTTTAGAGTCAGATAAAGATGTCAGAGCATTAAGGGTAAACTTACTTCCCTGTTTGTAGACTAATAACTTATTGGCAAATGTCTTATACTGTAGATACATTATAATAATAGTATACAGAGATAAGCCACTGTCCCGAGGGCATATAGACGAGCCAGAGAAGACAGCTTCTTCAGAATTGAGGCAGTATCATGCTATGACAAGCGTATTGATTATTTTCTCCTGATCTTGGACTCCTGTGAATTTTTTCCTCTGACTGAACTGACCATTGATAAACAGAATGGAACCAGCGTGGAAGCAGAGCAATGCCCTGCTGTGGACAGCAGCAAAACATTTCAGCCATACAAAAAATACAATATCAAGTGTTCACTATTCTTTCCTCTTGCCATTAGATAGCCTTTATACTTAGCGCACAAACCACAGAACAGGGGTACCAGAAAAACGCAAGAACTTTCTTAGAAACTTAAAGTTTAATTTCAGTCTGATCTCCCAGCAGCTGCAATATAATACATTCCTAATTTAGCGTACACTTAAAATGATATTGATTTTGTTTTATGTGGGGCTTTTTCGTGCGGCTAAAATACATTTTGTTGCTGCCCCCATCCATAGCAGTGCATTACTCTGCTTTTGTGCCAGTCCTTCTGTCAAATCCTCCTGCCCTTTAAATAATATTTATTTTAAATAATAACTATTTATTTTAAATACAGGATTTGTAGTTGTATAATGGAGTATTTCACGTTGCACATAGCTTCAGAAACAAAAATAGCACCACTCCTTTGTGCTCCTGTGACTGAAAGCCCATTGAACAGTGAGCGCAGTGAGCGATGTAGTTTCAGCACCACGGGCAGCACCATTATCAGCCCTTGTGGACAGCACAACAGAGAATCGGTACCATAGACAGCGCCAGGCACTGACACTCAGCCCCATGTGACTAACACAATGGCGTCACGGTACCACGGACAGCAGCCTGTGGCTGAACCTCAGCACCGCGGACAGCTCCACACTCTGGCTGCTCCTGTCAAAGCTGCAGCCGGCTTCGTCTGCTTGGCAGCGAGGCTCTGGAGGCCTCTGTGCATCCACCTCAACACACCCTGCCATGCATATGAAACCTAGAATCTGTGCCTACACTATCTTTTACTCCTTGGGGAACAAATATCCATGAATAACTCAAGCCAAAATGTGTTTTGCTCCTCTATTTTGGAGCTAACAGAGCTGGTCTGTCAGGTAGACTATCCAACAAGTTCCTTTATAGAGATTCCAAGTTATCCCTGCTTAGCCTTGCTGTAGTAATGTGCACTAGACTGGAGCTCTTGTAAACCAGACTGTAAAGCACACTGGGTGTAATAAAATAGTTAATTGCTGCATGTGTCCCTATAAGTCCTTGTAAACCTCTAAATCGTGATGTAATTGCTCTATTTGGTAACTTATGTTGGTAGCAATGTGAAAAGAGGACATTTCTTTTCTAAAATCATCGGTTCCCTTCCCCTCCTTTGCCATCTCTCTCTCTCCATCACATCGCAGTTTCCTCGCAGTAGCCGGTCTTAAAAGCAATAGATTCGATGTAGACAGTCAATTACAGCCCTGCTTGGAAAGCGCTGGCATGTTGCCTCCTGCATGTTGTTGTGTCACTGACTGTGGCACTAACTGTAAAACAAGGCCAAAGCCTCCTTGGCATACACATACACACACAAACACAGATACACAAGCACGTAAACACATTAACCTGGACGCATATTCTTTCAATGCAAAATATGCAATCAGCCCATATGCACTGTTTTCCTCTGCTTTTATATTTTGCTCACACACAGACACACCAAAGCAGCCATTTGCTTTTAGCTTGGATATAATGCATGAGCCGTGGCCTATATATACTATCTCCCCCTTCATTTTTACATAACATTTCTAAAACTCCAAACAGAATGAGAAGCACACAAGGCATAAAAACACTGACTCGGATTCGGATAGTGCTATTTTGGAGGATGTTACCCCCTCCCATTCAAAGGCTTCAAAGTTGAACAAAAAAGATGCTGGCTGGCTCACTTTTTTTGGCTGTGAACTGTAATCAAATATTATCTTATTCTCTCTCAACATGAATCAACATTGTGGCACTGGTTCTGTTGACTCTCTGTGTTCGCTGGTGCTTAGCGTAGAGGTCTGGCCTCTGTTGGAGTTCAAATGGATTTGTCAAATATCTGTGGAGTTGAAACTGTGTTTTAAAATGTAGATGAGGATTTCGTCCACAAGCTGTTGCCAAGTGCAACAGCTCTGGAAAATCAGATAAACAAATTGCTTTGAATGTAGCCCGATTGTACTTCGATGCTGAACCTGCTCCCCACATGAACAGTGAGCTCAGGACCTTTGTAGCTGAGACTAGAAAGATGACTCAACTGTAGAGGTGGAGGTGAATGATACCTGTAATGAACACAGCACAAACAGATAAGCAAGCACCAAAGGGTTTTTCTCGACGCTTAATGATGCTTTTGCAGAGATATCATTTCCAAAGGCCATATTTAAGTTTGAACTAAATACCACCTACTTTTACAAAATGTGTGCTCACACCAAATTAAATCAGCAACCTTAATATTTCCGATTGATTCCAGTTGGATAATGAATGTCTTTTAACTCATTTAGACAGTGACCTATGGGCACTGGAAAGACAAATTGCTTTAATGAAAGATATGACTACAATGAAAGCTCAAATTCATTTGAGGCTTTATTTCAGAGCTCTACTGTACTTCCAGTTATCCACATTGCAAATATTTGAGATTGTGTCACAGTTTCAGCAGGAACACAAGGACCCAAATGCAGACTACAGTGGCAGAACTGGTGCAGTGCAAAAGTCCAAAGTCCATGAAACAGGCAAGGTCCAACAAAACAAAGATTTGGTCAAAAACCAGACAGGCAAACAAAACACAATGAATGGAACCAGGGAAACTGAAACTAGGGAGCACACGTACTAAACACACAGGTGAAGGCAGGACCACAAACACAGGTGAAACTAATCTGTCATGTTTTAGTTCAAGAAGTTGAAAAGTTGAGAGTGAACGAAAGAAGGTTTTAATGACTTAAAGGCTGACAAACACAAAATAACAAAAAGCTGCTGAGGAGTAAAGGCTGAGTGCAATAATCAATAATAATAATAATAATAAAACAGTTTAAACAAACAAAAATCCAGAACTGAGAACTAGAAGCAAGATCATGTTGAGAAGCACCAAGACAGAAAAAGGGGCTAGCAAACTGTACACGGGACTGTGGAACAGATCGAGAAGAAGGGGACAGGGAGACAACCCGACAAACTGAAATCAAGAAACACAGAGAATAAACAAGTAGTAAAGACGTAAAGATGAGACACTGGTGAACACTAATCAGAGTGGAACAACAGACAATTAAAAAAGGTTGGAAACAACAATGACAGGAAGTTACAAACACAAGGAGAGGGGAGAATTCCAAAATAAAACAGGAAACACTAAAGAAGAAATCCAAAACCATGACATATTTATGAATGAACAGTATATCCTGGGAATCCAGGTTAATTAGATAGTATTAAAGGACCAGACATCCTGTTTAACTTGATCGATTTACAGACTAAAACAATCACTATTGAATAACTAAACAGTGAGCAAATTAGGACAAACTTGTTGCATCCAAGTTTGGAGCAACAAACAAATAAGAAGCAATCAGGCCTTTTGCTATTAAGTTTTTTTTTCTTTCAAGACCTTAAAGCTTACCAAATAAACGCTTGACATGACATTTGCCAACCTCTTATTTATGGTTCTATGACTTAACGGTAATTTCTTTCACACATGACCATTTGCTAGAATTTTATGCCTATGTTTTTATTTACTTCATTTTTAAGCACTTTCAGTGTTTGAACATCCAAGCCCATGGCGCATTGCTCGCCCCCAGTACACACCCCATCACCCTCCCAAAATTCATTCCTTCAAAAAAAAGAAAAAAAGAAAGAAAAATGGACTCATTAACAATTGCTGCATCCACTGAAAAGTCACTATGAATGATTGCGGGCTTTCCAGATGGTTTCCTGTCATATTTCATACAGTGTTCTGTCTTGTCTGTAGACCTATTGATCTGTTGTGGCAGGAGGCTTTGGACCAGATTCAGGCAGCCTCTCGAGCATGAAGGAAATATAGTTCAAATGCAGCTTTCAACCAACAGAGGCACTTAAAAAATGTTTTTTCATGAGTGACGATCTGTGCTGTCAGCGTAGTTTGCTGATGACTAATGTAACCTACTTTTCTTAACGATGTAGTTTTCATACATCATATGGTGCTGTCAATATGTCACTTACAGTGTTGTATGTGCAATATTAAAGTCTTTTGCACAAAAGTGTAATTAAGTCCAGCTGCACTGCTTTGTTGACTAAATTACAAATTAAATTAGAAAACTCAATTTGCATCAAAAAACAATTGTACATTTTGCATTCGTGATAAAATTAAATCAACGTCCTCTATCCCTCCATGAATTTCAGCCAACAATATTTCTGGTATTTCCTATCATAATTTTTAATGATTAATGAACAGTTAAAAAACAAAATCCCTGCCCGGGGGAAATCAGATGCTCATCCAAGAAGTTTCCTCTGGCTACGGAACTGTGAACATCAATCAGTCCCTCTTAATATGGAGCCCTGAAGTGTTCAGTATTAAATAAATAATAGTAAAGTCCTCTGGTCTCCACTGGTTGTCTGGCAACTGGCCCTGGAAAATAAAAAATATGGCATATAATCCTCAATGTAAAAGAGCTAATTGTTGTTTTCACACTTTGGTTTTTGTATATGTTTACCAAACAGTAAATAAACCATGGTATATCAAAGTTCTGAATTGACATTTTAATTACTTTTGGACAGAGCCAGCTTTCTGCAAAGCCAAGCTAACCAGCTGTGGGCTGTATTGATACCCACTGTACTATATTTTGATTTCACATTCCTCAAGCATTCAAGCACCATGTCTCCTTCTGTGGTTTTCCATTGGTCACAGTGGAAACAGAAGACCAGTTGGGTGTGATGTCTGTCCAACAATTAGTTTGCAGAGGAGCAAATCTCTCTCCTGTGGATATTCCTTCTCCCCGCACAATGAATCCAAATGATTTTGGTGACCTCCTGACCTTTCCTCTAGCACCACCCTCAGCACATGTGGTACATGTATGCGGTTTGCTCTCCAACACTTTGTCTCTGAAATGAGCAGTGCAGTCCGGTTTCTAAAACAAACCCAAAAGCTTTTTTTCTGTGTAACTCATCATCTGTCATCTGATCACATCTGGTCTAATATATTCTTGTGTACCTTTATATGATCTCATTTCTTAGTGAATGCTATCTTAATTTTGAGAAGCCATTGCCCTGTTATTTTATTAAACATCATGCTGCATGCATTTGTTGAGACAGGCTAGGACACAGATGAGACATTTCAGGAGACTTCTTGTGCCAGGTCCTTGTCCTTCAATCAGCTCTGGTGGAGTAGACATCAGATCTACCTCCACAGCAGCACTGGAGGAGGCGTTGGAGGACATTTCTCAAGGAGAACAAAAGCCTCGTTTTGTCCCTCGAGTGTCACTGTATGTAAAGTCAGTGCTAGCTGACCTGAGAGCCTCATACAACTGTTCCACTGGAGCTTGTTCTTTCACCGAATTCCACCCACTGAGACTATTTTGAGGCTAAATCCTCCAAACTGTATCCCTGCCACCAAATTCTTCTTTGTTACAGACTGATGCAGCATCGACGGTTGCTGCTAGGAAAGAGTTGACCTTATTGATGACCTCTCATGCTATGTCCCCTCTGAATTCAGGTGAAATCCTTCCAGGGACATCACAGAGAGCCTGGCTGAAAAAGCTCTCCAAAGTACTATGTGAAATGCTCAGAGGACAAAGGACCAGCTGTGGCCTCTGGAATCTGCATGTCGCATTAGCTGACTTGCTGGCTGAGGGAGCTTTCCACACTACAAAGGCACTACGATCACAGTACACTGTAGACTTTCAGATGTGGCAACCATTCATCACAGCCTATTGCGCAATGCTATCTCAGCTCTTGGCATAAATGCATCTATAAGTTGGTTTTCGGATCAACAGTAATCAATAAACATGCAGAAGTTCAACCCTGTCTCCTAGAAATTAGGTTTATATATTATTAAATTGTTTTTGCAATTATGTTGTGCTGACAAACACTAATCACTGTCTGGATTATGTTCACCAGGCTATCAGACTAATATAACTCATAATCTAATAGGAATGCTATCTGAGCATCACCCATGACTGATCTGGTCCTGTTTACACTGTACGAATGAATGTGAATGTACTAGAGTAGTGACAGTGATTCAATACTCTGTATACACTTTTTACACAGTCCTTCCACATGTATACAGAGCATAGTACATTATACATATTTATTTTATTGTATTTCATTTCTATACCTTATTTTTATCTTCGATGTCTTGCACTCGAGCACTGTTTGTGCAACTGCTGTTCTTAATGCTGAGCTGACCTGTTTTTCTCGACGCATTTCATTGTACTGTTGACCCTGTGTCACCCAAATAAAACTGAAAGTGATGTTGGGTGAATGAAGTGCAACATTTATCTACCGCATCACAATCGCGTCGAGGTGGGTGGTAAGAATACAAATAGCTGGACTTTGACTCCAGAGAGCAGTGTAGCAAGAAAAGTTTGAGGAAGGATAGCGGTTTTGATCCAATGTTGATCATTTCACAGTGTCTACAGTGTAAACCACGGCACCACCGTGAATCAGCATTTACGTTAATAATTGTGTTAATTTGATGTGTTAATGAATATGTCCTCATTATGTGGATAGAGAACATAATCTGAGTGACATTACTGACTGAGAGGTGAGGGGCCGGAAACCAGTGACAACTCCACTGTGATGAAAAGTGACATTATGAAATAAAAAATAACATAAAGACAAAGTATCATTGGATCCGAATCATTATAAAGTAATAATAAGCTTTTAAAGATGGTATTTTGACATAAAAACTCGAATGATGTTATAATGAAATAAAACAAAAATGAGGAGATGACATTTAATTTATGAGGTTTTTTAAAAAGGTCTTATTTATTTATTTATTCAATACTGCACACTTTGGGGCTTCATTTATAAATGCTACATTTCAATATTGACCTAATTTTTTGTGCTTCTCTCATGGATAAGACTCCTGCTGCAGCTCTGTAAATGATTATTGGCAGTCGTCGACACCATCTTTTATTGATTTTAAAAGGATTTTTACAATACAGTCAAACCTTAGTAAGGAGGAGAGGAGCAGGAAGAGATTTGCACTGTCGTGTTGTGTTATGTTACAGCAGGAAACTGACTGATCCTGTGTCCTTAACTTTAATTTCCTAAAAACTGCTTTGTGGTATCAGCAAGTACAGCCAGATTCTTGTAATGAATTATTGGACATAGCAGCCTATAGCACTTTGCATAATAGGGAGTCTTATTGTAGTCTAACAAGCTGTGTCCAAGTAAGTGATAACTTTAGTGTCAGATACTTAAAAGTCATCACGAGAGTGTCAAGCTTATGCTTTGAAAAGCCATATCTGCTGATATGCCACCTTATTAAAATAGTGTATGACTACAATATGAGCAGCAGGGTGACTTAGCAGTCATTGTGTCCTGTATCTTACAAGGTCACATGTTCAAACAAGGTGAATCATCATCCCAATAATGTGGAAGATGAAGAGGATTTTCTCTCCCGAGGCACCATTTTGTTACAGACTTGTATATTTTTAGGATAAAAATCCAATAATGACACGTTTTAAGCCTCTGCTGCTGTCTCTGCTCTGCTGGATTCTTCTTTCTTCTTTTGTTATAATGCTGAATTAGGCCCAACATGTAAAATAACATATCACATAGCAGCAGCCATTGTGTCAGTGATAGAAAACCTGGTGGGGAGCTTCTACTTTTCTCAGCGCTGCACTGAGCATCTCAGTGTGAGAGCAACTGAGACCTGACCTTTTCTCTGTGCTTTTTCCCTTTGATCCGTCCAGACACAAGCTACTTCCTCTTTATTGGGCCACCGAGAAGGGCTTTGAACTTAGCTTGCCACTCAGTGATTTAAGTGAACAAAGTCTTCTTATTGGTACCACAGCGGGCTCTCTCTTTTTCTCTCTTACTGTCATGGATTAAGAGAAAGAGGAAACCGAGAAGCCTTTTGAGCTTTCTGAATATCTGTACTTCACCAAAGAGTGGAACCACCAAATAGTGGAAGGGAAAAAAAAGAAGAGATCCCAGACTTAATGCTGGAGCTGAAGTTAATTGCTGTGCTGATAACACGTCAGCATAATGGTAAAATTGTGGCCCTCAGCGACAACATCGTTTTCTCATTTCAGTGAAAACAATATCAATGCGACATAAAAGCTTTCAAATACATTTCCGTACAATATGTCTTAGGCTTTTCTGACAACTATCTGATATTGTTTGCTCAAGTGGAACAAGTGAAATGATTAAACATTACTCAGATCTTCTTTCCGTTAAGCTTGAAATTAAGCAAAATACTGACGTCAGCATGCAAAACATGCTCACAGCGACAACGCGAACATGACAATGTTTGTGCTGCACTCATGAAATGGAAAATAAGGAAAACTGGCCATTGTTATGACTTGGAATTGTGTCTGAGATGTTTAGCCTTGCTACTGTACCATTTAAATCGCCTAATTAAGCTACTCTTGCTAAGTTATTTAACAAGTGAAACACATATACACAACAGACTGTATGGCCAGACCATTATGCTACACATTTACAGCTTTTAGAAATTCCTGAAAAATCCCAACTTTGACTTACAACTTAAAATCTTGGGAACATCAGCAATCTTCACGGCAGTAAAGTGTCGCTACAATGGAAGCGCCAACAACTGCAGTTCCTCGAACAGCCACTCAAGGCTGGCTACAGAACAAGGCAATTTCCATAAGCCCTTATGTAAAAATGTCCAACTTCACAGCAGAAGTAAAAATGTTTACAGCCTGGTACAAAAAACTATTTTGCAAAGTTATGTGTAATTAAGAGTGTGGCCACAATTGACAGGCGGGTGCTGTCGTAGGTGGCTCGCTTCATTCAGCCTCCCTTAGCTCCCCCCATGCTCTTTGCTCATTTTTTGGAACCAGCAGAAGCAGGACTACCAAGATGCAGCCACATTCTCTTAAAAAAAAACAACAACCTATTGTTGAAGTCCTACGCCCATGTTTTTTATAGTCGCAGTTGCAGCCTACGGGTATCTGGAAAAAGGATATCCTCCGCAATCTGATTAGTAGCATGATATGTGAAAATTAGGAGAAAGACAAATTTCTTCTAACATCTTTAAATTAGTTATTAGTTAAATTAGTTAGTTATTTATATTTCATCTCTTTTGCTGTTCATGTGTACTGTTGGAACTAAAGCCCACTCAAAAGTGACTGGTCAACACTACTTGGACCCTAACCTTAATGCTTCCAGTGCCAAAATCTTGCTCCCCTTTCTACAGAACTGTTTATAGAGATTACTCAAAGACTGATGTGAACAGTTGACGACAGATACATATAAATACCATCTAAATGATATGATGTGACCATGGCATTAGCAGGTAGCCCTAATTTTAGCCCAACCATTACACCTGATGATGGTGATGATGTTTCCACTGGACAGGGATGATACACTTCAAAAGAGGGTATAAACAAACTACATTTAAATGACTGCACGTATTCTGCTACGTTAGCAGGCGAGTAAGACTGCCACGAAGAAGTTGATGATGTCCAACTCATCAATAATTTCTGATGTCTCTCATGGCATAGCCGATGTCAATACTCTACCTATATCTGAGAAAAAAATGTATTTTTATTGCCTAATTTATCTCTGTGTTGACATGAGATGAGAAAAAATATTAAATCACTGATGAACTCTCCCATTACACTCCAGTATATCACACCAGCCTCCTCTTGTGATATACTGCTTACTGTATGTATGAAAAACAACCCAGTGTCATATTTTTATGCAATTTATTACCGCGTTGCTATGTGATGCATACAGATGGTTTATGAGGGCCAATGCCATAATTGAACTTTTTTTCAATCCAGCACCCAATATCCTGCTTCAATCTGTGAGAAATAAAACGTTGATTATTTTTGTCGTGTAATGCGTCACTTCGTTTATGATGTGAAATTCAAAGATAATTTGTCCACTTTTCAATCTAGTGTTAACGTTTTCTTCAACCCAAACAGCGGTGACAGAACATGCAGCTATGAGATGATATGATGATACAGTGTAATTACACTCTCTCCTAATGGAGATGTGTGACTACAATCAACGTACGTTCCATTCCAGGACCTTCACTGACATTTCTGATTACCTGAGATCCCTTAGGGAACGGGCACATACAATAAATGCATGTGCGTGTGTGATTGCGCGCGTGCATTATCTCCCGCATGTGGAAAATAACCCGTTTTTTCAACATTACAGATGATGATGCTGACAGTGATGATTGCGCGCATGAGATAAATGTCTTGACCCTTCATCGCTCCCCGATCTCACATCACACCAGTGAATTTGACCAGAGAGCAGTACCCAGTGAACCCCTCGTCGCCTGTGTTCTGGTTCTTGAAATAAATTAACATTTCAGTGCAGCCATTTGGCTAATGGAAACACAGCTAAGGGATAAAACGCCTTCCAGCAGCAGGGGTGAATGCTTATCCCATGTAAACAACATGGTGGGAACAGAGTGACCCACCTGTTCCCCGCACTGAACTCTCTGCTGTCATTTACAAATGGGTAACAGGTGCATTTGCTTATGTTGCCTCCTGGCTTGGCACGTTGCCCGACGCCAGAAAAAAATTAATAGAGGATAGGAAAACATGATAACATATTTGTAATTAAAAAAAGAAAACGAGTTTTGAAATCAGATATTTAATTCCAGCATTGCTGTATACTATGAATTTAATTCAGGCAATCAAAGACTGTATTTTATTTATTTTTGGGTTTTTTTGTTTTTTTTGTAGGCTTGGAGGTTTGAATAGGAATGTTCTTGTTTCTGTTTCTGCAAGATTAAAACTACCTCAGCGCTAACAAATGCTAAATTGACTAGTAAATGGACTTCTATTTATATAGCGCCTTTCTGGTCCATTGACCACTCAAAGCTGTTTTACAACACTTGTCACATTCACCCATTCACACACTCTTTCATACACTGATGGCAGAGGCTGCCATGCAAGGTGCCAACTGCTCATCAGGAGCACTATAGCGTTTTCTGCCCACACATGAACAGCGCAGCCGTCGGGAACAATTTGGGGTTGAGTATCTTGCACCAGAGACACTGTGACTGGACTGAGGTAGCTGGGAATAGAAATGGAGACCCTCCGATTACAAGATGATCTACCAGCTGAGCCCCAGCTGCCTCTCAAGACAATGTGAAAGGTAAACAGAGGGAACTACCACAGGAAAGAAATACAACACACACAGAGGTGCACAACCATGATAAATGAAAAATCTCAAATCATTTTGGATGTTCAGAACGAATATCAACCCAACACAATCCTTAAAATTTCATTAATTCATTTATGGCCAAGTCCAAAAACAAAACAAAACAAATTATTGTCTTAAATTGTTAACAGGATAGTTTTGTATAATATACATAACTGACTTTAAATGTGTGAACTGGATGATCCATTATAAAAACCAAAGCCAGCAATGGTTAGCTTAGCTTAGCACAAAAACCAAAATGTAACTTTATTTTTTTATTCTACCTTCGTTCAGAGCCAGGCTCGCTTCCCCAATTCCATTATTTATGCGAAGCTAATCAACAGCTAGCTGTAGCTTCCTATTTAACAGACAAACAAGAGTAATGTTTGTGATATCAATCGTCTCATCTAACTCTTGGCAAGAAAAAAAAATAAACATATATTCCAAAACTGTTAAATCCCCCTTTTTAAAATTGCTTTTAGCAGATGCGGAGCAGCATTGGCTTTCATTTGGAGCAGCGTTACTGGCTAGAAATCTAACATCGATTGCTTTTAGCGCTGTTGTGGTCTGAAAAAAAATGGTGGTGAGGAAAACATATCTAGAACTTCAGAGGTTTTTTGGTGAATGTGTATCTCATTACTGCTGGAAAAACAGGGTTGCTGAGAGAAAAGAGACACACCAGATGTACTGGGAAGCCAAAATAAAGAGCAGGAAGATCATTCCCTGTGTGTTTGTCACCAACACATAAGAAATTAGACTCTATATCAGGGGTCGGCAATTAGCGGCCCGCGGGCCAGAACTGGCCCGCCGTCAATTATATCTGGCCCGCTAGATGACGTTGATTTATTTTAATATATATATATATATTTTTAAATATATCTTTTAAACCTCATGTTTCCCTTCAAAATACAAAAATTCCACAGATTTCACAACATTTATTGAAAAGTAGCTGATAAGTAACGTGACAGCAGCCAGAACATCTACGCAGCCTCTTTACTTGACGTTTCTTGACGCACAGGTCGGAACGCTAATTGACACGTGCGTGCGCTGTAACCTGTGGAAAATAAAAGCGTCCTGTGTCCCTCTTGCAACGGACAACGTGAACAAATATGTTTTATTAAATGAAAAAAACAAAACCAAACAAGGTCGGCAGATCTGCGCTGCTGTATACATTAATTACGGCAGGTTGCTAGGGCAGGTTGACTGTTCAGGGTTCTCGCCAGCGCTTTATATGGTTGCGGCCCGCTACGCTAAAATTTCAGACCGGCAATTTCCCCCCGTTACGTTATTTTTATTTTAGCGTAACGGCTGTTTTCAGTTTTCGTCACCATCGTCAAAAGTTTTTTTTTTTTTTCTGTTAGCGGAGCCGGCGCGCATGGCGGTCCATCCAGGTCCAGCATCCAGGTGCGCACGAGAAAATCTTCGTCTCGGGGGTGGGGGGGGGGGGGGGGGGGGGGGGGGGGGGGGGGGGGGGGGGGGGGGGGGGGGGGGGGGGGGGGGGGGTGTTCGCCTGGACCGGCGCTGCCCGTTACTCTAAAATAAAATCCTGGTGAGAAACCTGACTGTTTCATGACAGACGCAGTGGGCGTTTAAGGCCGTAAAACCCCTAACCACACACTTTTATACACCTTGTTACACGCAATTTGTACAGTGCTCCCTTAAAAAATCAGGACGTTCAACTTACGTGCGGTTCTCACTCAGCCAATCAGGACGCGGCCCCCCCCCCCCCCCCCCCCCCCCCCCCCCCCCCCCCCCCCCCCCCCCCCCCCCCCCCCCCCCCCCCCCCCCCCCCCCCCATGGTCATGGCCCGCGATGGAATTGTCAGAAAAAAATTGGCCCGCGCCCAAACTTAATTGCCGACCCCTGCTCTATATGAATATAAAGAATATTATTAGGGCAGCTTTAAGTTTTACGTTAAGACCTAAACAATTCAAGTCAGCTTCAGAGTCACCTTTCCAACCAATAGTTCAAAAACTAAGCTCATGATCCATTTGCCCTCCATGGCAAAGATTTGCTGAGCTCGAGCATACACAACATGCATCCAATGACTCTGTCTGTATTAGCTCTGCTTTTGACCACATCATTCAGGATCATAGATTATTGCCATAGTGATGGACTGGTTGCAACAGATTTAAAACATTAAGTCTCTTTTTTTGCGCTGCCTCCTCCTCGAGATTTAACAATGCCACTTATTTAACTCCTCGAAAATAAGCTGTACGTCAAAAAAAAGGAACAGCATCTCCTCTTTTTTTCATTGATCTTCACATCTGTGTACTGTATGGCATTTAAATCCTTCTGTTCAAACTACTTCTCTCCTCTCTAATTGCATATGTCTTTGCACATTTCTCCTCCACCTCGATATTTCTCCTCCCCGATCCCACGCTAAGTAGAATTTCTCACAGCATCCGTCGCAGCTGGGGCGCTGCAGGTAGCCCATTTGCATAGATTGTTCAAGAATGCTAATTGAAAGGGGGTGCTCTCAGAAATCATGTCGGAAATCATTTTGTGTTGCTTTGTTGTGAGTATCGCTCCATTCATGGCAAATGAAAGAGGTTTTATTATCCCATTATGGGGGCCTATGTCGCAGTGACGTGATGGCTAGCGTTCCCTCTCAATGCTATGTTTTACGAGGGGGAGAAACTTTTTAATAGGATCCTGACAATGACAATTATCTGCAGGCAATTCTCCTTTCTTGTGAACGAGGTTCCATTAATTGCATTTACAGACTCTGAAATGAAGTATGGCGAATGCTTTAAGTCAACGACTCCCAAACTAATTTGCATGGTAATGAATATATTTCTTTGGGAATCTGAAATGATCCCATATGAGCTTTTTGGAAGCAATGCTATGAGATACTTGGAAACAGAAGTCTGGGAATAGGAGGTGAGCATGAAGGAAGGCTCTAATCAAAGCCATTGTGTGTAAATTTTCCGTTGGTTTAAATCTGCCAGCCTCAGTCTAAAGCCTGTAAAAGGACCATTTATAGAAAGGGGAAACTGTGCCTCCTTGCAGAAGCTTAACTGACGGGTATTGTTTTGCTGTAATAAGACTGTGTCCCAGTGAAAACAAATCCCTTTTTGAAAACATGATTGATTTCTAAATGGGTTAAGAACTTTCGGAATTAGATCATAAACAAATACAAGGCCAAAGATTTACATGCGGAGAAGAGGAAGTGCTTTTCTATTTCATTTTCCTATCATGCTTTGGGCTGTTTGGCAATCTGCTAGCTCATCATCGTCCATATTCGACCAGTAACAGCCACCTTGTTGTGTATTAGATCAATCCTAGACAGGCAGGCAGCAGTCTAATCTCTCCTCCAGCTTTTCCCCTCTCCTTCTTTCTGCCCTGCCCTCATCGTGAATCTAAGCCAACTTTTTTCGCTGCCTTGACCGTTGTGCTAAGTCCTTCCTTCACTCCCTTTCCATACTGTTTTTTCCAACACCGATGCCCCGCTTTTATCTCATCACTTTCTTCCATACATTCTCTTCAGACTGTTGCCTCCACATTTGCCCTCTAGCATTTTAATATCCTCTACTCGCTCTCAAAGCCCCTGGCCTCCACTTCACACCCTTTCATATTTTCTGTCAAACCCTAGGACCTCTCTTTTGGCTGAACTCTACCTCGGCCTCTCGTCCAAACCGCACTTTACAACTCATACACTCCGGTCTCCTTGGCCTGGTCTACTCTTTTACAAATTCTACTCTCTGTCTCTTCCTTTTCATCTCTTTTTTTCCCCCGCACCCCTGTGACTGAGGAATAAAGGAGAAGCATGAAGGGCAGGAATCAGTATTCTTTAGCAAAGAAAACAAAAAAACAAAACACGAATTGACAGGCCTGAAACCTCATGGCGGCTTTATGGATTCTCAGCGCGGCGTTGAGCAAGAGGCTTGCGCAGCCATGCGAGACCAGCCACTAGAAGGCTAAATACAAAATAACCCCGAAAGAGATCCGGGGATATGGGATATGTGTCTGAGCTATCTAACAATCTCAGGCGGCTAGAATAGCAATATACAGTAAACTAAAGGGATGAAAGCATACAGAGGGGATTGGTATTTTGGTGGGTTTTTTCTTGTTTGGATTGGAGAGATGCTGGAATGCTCGCAAGTCTGAGCATTTTCTTGAATGTGACGTCCTATTGAGAGTGCAACAAAATCTAACCTTGCCAGGTCCTAACCTCTTGTTATATTGTCTCAAAATTGGTTGACAGCCAAACAAATGTAAATGCATGGCAACACAGTCTGCGGAGCCATACTGCTGAGTGCAGTATGAATTGGCCGGCTCCCAGCTGACTAAATAAAAATCTGGTTTGATCCAAGGGACGAGCAATGCCACAGAGCCTGTGTGTGTGTGTGTATTAGCTATGTAATGTGAGGAGGCGAAGGAGAGCACAAGGGAATCGCTCTATAATCTACTCCGCCATTCACAGTACCTTTCCCGCTCAGTCCATAATACCCCCAAATGGGTTTTACTGCCCGGGCTCAAAGCTAGCCGGTGAGCACTGGAGACAAAGTCCCATTTTGGTGAAAAATGCCCATCTGCAAACAATGCAGCAGAGATGTGCCCAAAAAAACCCACACACAAGTAAACAAAAAGTGTCTATATCTGGCTCGGAGGTAATTAGGGAAGGTTGAGTTGTTGTGTATCGCTGTTGGCATATCAGTCTATAGAACAGAGCCGCTGTTTTTCGCTCAAATTACCTGCCAATGGCTTCGTCTCTCAAACACAGAAACAATGCACTGGCAAAGCAGAGAGAATGGGTGATAGAGGGAATAAGCAAAGAGCGAGAGAAAGTAGGGATCATAGCCGAAGCACGAAGAGATGATGGCAAAGCCTGTGCACGTGATATTCAAAGGAGTGACAAGAGATTAAGTGAATCACAGAAAGAAAAACAGAGTGAAGGAGCTGCGCACCCCCTCTGTTTATTCTCCGTCTTGTAATTACTCGAATGATTAATGACCGCTATCAGGAGTTTTCATAACATGAAGGATGATCTTACAGGAGCTGTGAAGTTTGTTTGAGCTGCTGTTAAGTTTTGTCATGCCTGGATTATTGGCATTCATGTTGTGTCTGTCCACGATTCACAATCCTGTTAGAACTGTTGGGGACGGGAGGATATATGCTCTGCATAATAGCCCAGTGTTTTAGAGATCCACATAGAGAAGTGGGTTATTAAATGGGCTAATTTTAGTGTGGAACCAGACTGATGTTACTGTTTGCCTCTGCAGTGTCAGTACAGTCTGTTTTCTTCCTGCAAAATTGGTTAAAGGGAGTGCGGTGGTGAGTCACTGAGCTAAATTATACTGTGTGTACTGCATGTTGTGCATTCTCATGGCCACTTTCATTAATCTCTCCCCTGTGCATATTATCTACCATCAAAGGAGAACTGACAACAGGATGTTTTATCGTTAGCTTAGCTTAAAGACTGGAAATGGGGAAATAGCTAACCTGGATCTGTTAACAAAATAGTCTGGCACATAACACGGGACTCACACAGGAGGCGGAATGGCAGCGGAACAGCAGCGTCGCGGTCCTTTGCCCGGCGTCAACTCACACCGGACGCGTAACGGCAGCGGAGCGAGCTGACCGTTTTCACGCGAGATCACGCGAGAATCCTGGACGTAAGCGAGACCCCGCGACAAAAAATAGGAATGAAACGGAAAGCTCGCACCGTGGCGCGGAGAGCCGCTTCTGGGCCGCTTCTGAGCCGCGCCCGGTGTGAGTGCTCTCATTGACTAGACTGGCTTCTATTTGCTACAGTAACCGCGACAGTACCGTTCCGCTTCCGTTCTGCGTCCGGTGTGAGTTGGCCTTAACCCCGAGTAAAACCACTACTTTTCTTTCTTAAAAATCGTTAAGGTTTAGAGGTGTGAGAACATGGAACCTATGGCATTGGTTGCAACATGCTAGCCAACAACAATAACAAAGTAGCAAAACGTTAACTAGCAAAATTACGTGATGACTGAGCACCAAACAAACCAAACAATCCTCATCGTCTACTTCAACTTCACAAAGCTTATATGAGCTCTGTTTATATACTATAAGCAGAACTCAGCTAACACTATGCTAACAACCAGCTAATAACATGGTAAGCTAAGCAGAACACCACTCTCACTGGTAGAACCATAGAAATCAATCTTTTTATTTAAAACACATTGTGTGCATAAGATAACTAATTATAATTTAATTTGATTTAAAACAATTAAATCTTTTTGATGCTTTATTGACTTGTAATCAGGTCAATGGTATCTCCGTTATTGAAAGTGAAATGCTGCAAACTGTAGCTGCTGTTAGCTAATGTTTGTTCAGATTATTAGCCGGGCTGCCCAGACTGTAAACTCAAACCACCAGAGGATGGTTAGTGTTTGTAGCACAGGCATTTTGGACCTTTAGAAAGAAGAGGTTTTCAGGCCGGCGGTATGAGCGAATGCTGACAAGGAGTACAGACGGTGTTGTGCCAGAACCGGAGCTGGGCAAGCAGGCAATGTAACAGGGCTCAGCAGCCTCTATGAACATACACAACAAACAAATAAATTAAAGTGGAAAAAGCTAAGAACAGAAACCAAGTGAGAAACTACTAGACAAAAGCTAATATAGGCCTGACTTTTAGTCGTTGGTGAGATATTTGTGAATTAAAAGGCTGAAAGACAGATGCTTGCTTTAGGACTAGTAATTAATATTATCTGGCTGCTATGTGTGCTATGGATTTTAGCAAAGTTAAGCAATTCGTTTTTTAACATCAGTAATGTAATAACAAATACATGTGTACAACAGTGGTATTGCACTTTGAAACTGGAGACACTAAATCGCACAAATACCAATTTCTTTGCGACATTGCTTTAAATGGCTTGACTGGATCATTTTATATGAAATTATCTTAAAGAACAATATAGATCCAGAGACAAAAAGCAACACCAGTCTAATATTTATGCTACCAACAGCCTACACACCACAGTGAACACTGGCAAGTAATTTTCAGTGCATAGAGTATATGTCATTCTTGCTCAGTAATGCAGCCTTAAACATAGGCTGAACCCTGCTGAAAACACAGCGCCCTGTTATTAGTTTACCTCAAGTCTTGGTAACCACTAAACAAGACTTGGCCATCACAGAGCAATGCCATGCTTTATCTGCTTCACTTATGTCTGAATGTGTCTTATTGTGCTACCTGTCATTCATTTCATTATGTTTTCATTCACTTTCATCCCTGAATACTTCATTCTCTCTTTCCGTTTGCTTTTTTCGGTTTGAAAGACGTCGGAATGGAGAGTAAAGTACACACTCAATCATGCAGAATTTCAACCTGCATTAGCAAGTTCACGTTGAGTGGGATAATACACAAAATCAAAACATGTGCATGAGAGGAGATAATTGCATTAATAACACCTCCTGCATCACACAGTCTGGCTGAACAGTGAAACGTATTGTTATTGATTTGTCATAGTGTTAGTTATTTATTTTCAGGTGCCAAAATCACCAGAGTGGGCTTAAAAAACACAATCAAATATATAAATATAATATATATATATATATATATATATATATATATATATATATATATATATATAATATTTATTATGTTTCTTGCTCTTTCATTGTTTTCATTCATTGACGCATGAAAAGCAAACAATTCCACAGAGATAATATCAGATTCATTACATTCAACAGCTAATTTGCATGTCCCTGGGTTTGTCCATTTTCTGCAGGGCAGTGAATGAAACGTTCAGGCTTGCAGCCGTAACTTTTAACCAAACAGCACATTCAAAAAGTGATTGATTTGTTTTTTCAGCAGGTTGGTTGTTCATTTAATGAATCAAATATTTCAATTGTGGAGCAGGTGGTCTACGTTGCTGCTGGCTACACAACATTTTTACAAAGATCAATTCATTCATGCCTATCAGACAGTCAGAAGAAAGAGGAAGAGATTTTTTTTTTCTTTAAAATCATTTCCTTTCTTCTTTCGATGCACCGCAGTGATGATTTCTAAAGGCAGGATTTTGTCTTGACGAACTGTAATGCAACACTGTCACTTACTTCACCTCACTTGTTTGTTTATACACTGATGCAGAGGACTTGGGGTGAAGACTGTCATCCACATTTCACCGCCGCATGCAAGCTTCAGCAGGTTAGCACAGTTAAAGTGACAAGCCTGCATGTGTGTGTATCCCCAGGTAAGGCTTCCAGCCTTTCTCAATCTGTAGGTGGACAGATGATAGGATTCTTCTTCCACCTCACTTGGCCTTATGAGTGTGTCTATGTGGGTTTTTATTGTGTGTGTGCACCCGTCACTGGATGTGTACATATACCAGACAGCATATCTGTGTACTAGTTGTTTTTTTTATGACTGTGTATGTCTGTCTGTGTGTTAGGTTGGCTTTGTGCATGCCTGTCAGACTTCGGATAGTGTCTGGGTGTGAAGAGGGACACTCTCAAGGCTGACAGCCCACAGGGGGGAAATGTTTCAGGGGCAAATATTGCAGAGGTGTAAAGCTTCATGCTGGTAAAGTGGAGTGAAGGGCTGAAGCTGTCAGGTGTTTTCTCTTTTTGTCAGTCTTTTTTTCTGCCCTTCACTGCACCCTCTCTGATTTTTTTTCTCTGCATCTCTGTCTTTTTCCCTGCGTCACCTTGCTTGTCTCGAATCAGCAGCGAGCGCCGCCTTTCCGATTCTGTCTCTTCTCCTAGAAGTAATTGCACATGAAGAATTTCTGACAAGTACAGGCGACACCTGATAATTTATCAGAATCCTAATCTGTTGAAATTCTCTTAAGGACAGTGTAATTAGGGGTGAGGTATAAATAAGGACTGCTTTTCAACTGGTACGTTTGAAAAAATACCCTGAAATTAAAGCTGGCAGCGAGCAGCGACGCTGTCATTTCACATCCAAAATAATAAGAAAGTGTGTCACTGTCCAAATATTCGAGAAACTTACTCCGTAAAGCCTCGGAATCCACAGTGGGAAGAAAAAGAAAGTCTGTATTTTCGTGCCATTACTCTCCTGGGCAGAGCTTACACGTACAAAAAGATTCCCAATCATTACTCCACAGTTCTCGCTGTAGTTACCAATCACGGTCTCAACCTTTGAATGACTCAACCACTGTTTTTTCTCAACCTCTCATCACCACCGAGAAACTCACCGCCAGTTTCTGTACAATTATTATTTCATCATTTCCTCTAAAAGAGAAGGAGAAAAGAATTTAAGCTTTCTACTTTATCTACTCTCCCACTTCTCTGTTATAGTGGGCTCTGGTACCTATTAATAATTAAATTTCTCTTTTTTTGTATTCTGATCACTTTTTGTGTGAGGAAATACTGATAGCTGAGCTAAAAATATATATATATATATATATATATATATATATTTGTTGTATTTTTGGAAACATTTTTAGGGATGAATGAATGAATGAATATTTTTAACAAAACCTGCACCTGCAAAGTGGAGGAAGATCTCCACTTCCTGCAACTCTGCAAAAATCCATACAGCCGCTGCCATCTTGCTCGGGTGACGTCAGCGTGATAAAAGCCTACCTACCTTACCCCATCTGCTGAATTGGAGGCAGGTTTACAGTGCAGCCAGCCACCAGTGGACAATTTAGATTTTTTGGGGGGGGGGCTGTCACGTCATCCATTTTACAGTCTACACAGTCACTGATGGGGGAACCCTGGCAGCTCACCTGGGAGAGTGTGCACCCCAAGTACAAAGAGTCGCTACCACATTTTGGGTTTCGATTCCAACTTGCAATTCTTTGCATATCATCCTTCCTCTCACTCTCTGTGTGCCATGTTCCTTGCTCATCTGCAGCTTCTACCCAGCAAGCTAGATTCAGTTTTGGTGAAGACAAATAACCAAACCAAGTAAATAATGCACAGGAGTCAATGGGCGTTCAAAATAAAAAAAATGGGCCAAAGCAAAATGAATGAAGGAGCAGTTTGTGACCTTATTTTCATGTATTTGTACAGTGGTTGGATGTTTTTTAACCACCACCTGTCATCCATCGATGTAGGCCTATGCATGTTCAAATTTGCACACAGAACAGGTGACAGGTATTTTGGCTGAGATACGTTTTTTCTCTCTCTTTTTCTCACACCACAGCTGAGTCAGCTACAACAGCTCAGAAACACATTTTGGGCAGTCAAAAGTACTACTACTACTACTACTACTGCTACTACTACTACTACTTCTCATTTATGCACATAAAACATTGAATGGGAATTTGAAAGTAACCCCATAATTTTGGGCTGTGGGCATTATGACCACAAATCTGGATATTATGAGCATCATTGGCAACAAGTTGTTATTTCCATTAACAGCAGCAGGATGGGTGGTGCAAAAAGCTTAATTCCTTTAACAAATCTTCTTGAGGCAGAATCAACAGACTTTGTTGCATCAGAAAAGATCCAACAGCAGCTCTACATCGAGGTTGAAGGCATTGCCCCTGGAGATTCACTAACCGGCTTCACACAAGATGACGGAGCACAGCAAACAGCACTTAACGGCATCAGCAATGTGCCGCAGGTAGGAAGAAAAAAAGGCAGTGGTAGGAATCCAAACACAGCTGGATGTTTGCGTCAGGAGCTGGAAGCGGTGTTCTACAGGTGCAGCTAATTGGATTGACAAAGAGGATGGTGATTAGTGACTGGTGTCTGTGCGGGTAAGTGAGAGGAGTGGTAGCTTTAGGCTTACTCGATTAGATGACTCAGAAAGGAGTTGGCCTTTAGGTTCAAGCTGATAAAATGATAAAGGGAGGCTGCAAAATATTGTGAATGAGAAGGAACCAGGAGGCCGGGAGAGTAATGAGTGAATGTACTGGATATCAGGCTCTATATCAGGTAATTATAAATTGTCTCACATGTTGTTAGGGTCAAAGTGTGTAACACTGCAGAAGTGCAACAGTGAGCAGCCTATGAGCCCCAGAGGGGCCGCTGAGCTGACTCATCCTATTTGTGGTCCAGTTACGGTAAGTGCACGGCCGGATCATCGCACAGGCTTCATAGGCTTAAGCCTAGGGGCCCCCACGCCCCCTCGCCTCGGAGGGGGCCCCCGATTGGTCAAAAGAAAAATATATATATCATATTCATTAGCTCAAAATCACGCCCTCGCCGCCCAGGGGGCCCCCAATTGGTCAAAAGAAACAAAAACTTTCATATTCATTAACGCAAAATGAATATTTAAATAACCGGACACTGATTGGTTGTGGGGAATCCGCCTTCCATATATAAACGTTAGGCGTCACGCACTGTGTCAGTCTGACTCTGTAGTTGAACAGCGACAGTACTTATGAGCGATAGAAAATACGAAAGCGGTGCCCAAAAGCGCAAAGCGCAGCGGCAAAAAGCCCAACCAGGCCAAGCTCTCTTGAGCAACATGCCAAAACTAACTGGGTTTTTTAAACCGAGTGAATGCCAGTTGGCAAGTGAGCATAGCTCCAGTGAATCCACGCTAGCTACTGTAGCTGGGGCCCACAGCAGCTTGTAGCTTAGGGGCCCCTGACCATGTTAATCCAGCCCTGGGTAAGTGTCATTGCTAATAGACAAGAAATCACTGTGCTGTTATGAATTTAGCTTTGGACTTTATTGTTTTGTCATATACACTTAGGCCTAACTTTAAATGTGTAAAAAAAAAAAAAAAAATGAATGGCTACTTAAGGCTGGCTACAACTATCTTAATCCCCATAAGGCCCCATGTTAAAATGTCCAACTTCACAGCAGAAATAAACATGTTTACAGCCTGGTACAAAAAACAGTTTTGGTCTCTATAGCTAATTTCCCTGTTCATGACAACTGCAATGATGGGGGGTTTGTATTTAACTCACCCATTCAAATGATATTCAGGCTTAAAGTTATGCAGAATTAACAGTGCGGTCACTTTAATTGACAGGAGGGTGCTGTTACAGATGGCTTGTTTGAGCAACCAGGCTTTATTCTGTCCACCTTTATATTGTTTTTATGTTGTTTATGTTTTTTCCACTATCAGACAGAATCAGTGTAAATACTCAGAAGTTGCTTTAGATCCAACCTTAATTTTTTTTAAAGCACTTCAAAAAGACGTCCAACATCCTAAAATTGGGTATTTCAAGATTTGAACACATCCAGCATTACCTTTCCCTAGAAGCTGCTCAGATGTTTCTGTTGTCTTACGACCTTTCATCTGGCCTATTGCACCACAAGATGATTCCAGGCTTTGCACTGTCTCTACTCCATAAGACAACAACACCCCTACCACAGTAATACACTAACCAAATTCAATCTGCTGAGTCTCTGACATACAGTTCATCAAATCACCCTCAGCTTGGTGCCACCACCTTTAAAGTATCTGTCTGAGCTCTGCTGAACAATAGCAGTCGCAAGGACTTCAACCAAGGATGACTCGTTCTTTCATGATCCAAATAATTTACACAGTCGGCTTTTTCTATTAACGCCACAAAAAATGGAACTCCCTTCCATCAAACCTCTCTGGGTTTTTATTCCTTCTCTTTGATGGCAAAAAGGTGATTAAAGGGGACTCAAGAATGCAATCATCCATTTTAATATCATGGATCATTAATTCATCAAATTCATTCTGCAAACACTGTATGCATACAGTGACTACAGTGCTGTTTGTTATTGTTTCACTTGACATGGGGATGAAAATAGACTTTTAGCTATATCTCTGTATGCGCCAGTTTTCAAGGATTCAAATTTTTTGTTTAATATGTGTGGTCCCAGTCAAATAAATAAATAAAAGGAAGGCTCTGGTTGGTGAGCTGGCCCACATATCTGCAGAACCCAGAGGTTCTTTGTCCAAGTCTGCACATGGCACCTCACAGTTCACAGTCACACAGTATTTGTTACGCTGAAACATCATTTGGGATGTCTACTGGAGCTTTTCAATAAGGGCCCAAATGTAATTTTGTTACATGTGATGGGAACTGATGCACGATACTGGCTGGTGGAAGGACTTGGTACAAGGGGATGTGAGGGCAGGTGGATATATCCTGAGTGTGGGTGAAAAAAAAAAAATCAAAGACAGGGGATGTGTGCAGTCTTCAAAAACAGACCTGTGACTGGAAAGTTTCCATAAACACAAACCAAGGAGGAAAAAATACAGAGAAAACAACAGAAGCGATGACTGGTGCATACTTCTCCTTTACTTCTCATTCATACCCAACACCTCTATGCTCACTACTGCATGAATATTATTAACTCTTGTCATAATCCAAGCTAATCCAAATTAACATAGAACTTTTAAATATTTTTTATCAACAAAGGATTAAATGATAAGGTGAAATCTGAAAGGTGTCGTCATAGTGACAAAACCAGAGAATTATCACCAGCTACATTTTTGCGCCATGCAAAATCGTCTGTCTGTCTTGATTCCAGCTGCAGCAGACAGCTGTTTTTAGAAAGAAGCTTTTGTCGCTGTGCACTTCCTGCTCGGCTCTGAACAGCAGATAAACTATAAGGAAGCAACTAGCTTGTTAGCATAGCATTTGGTAGAAACCAAAAATGCACTGAAGAAAAAGTGAATGAAACACTTATATTTTTCAGATGGCCTGATAGGTCACTCCAAATAAATGGTTTGTTCCATTGTCCACAGAAAAAATAAATAAATTCAGATTTATTTAAATCTCACCAAAATCCAAGGTTCTGATCAAAAACCCACCCGGACCCCAGGTTCCCAACCTGGGGTCCGGGTTTCCCTTAGAGGCGCTGCCTCAGGCTTTGTCTGCTTTAAGGTTATCACAATTAGCTTTGCACATCACGTCGACTAAAATCATAATCACACGCTAACTGGATAATTTATACAAAAGTTTATATATAAAACTATTTTAAAACATTTTTGTCCTCAAAAGGACATTCATCGTGCCAGGTAGCTGCTGGGTCAATCTTGTTTTTCATGCAGTGGCAGCATCGCAAATTTATTTTTACTTTTGTTTTATTGAACAGGACAGCCAGAATGTGTCATTTGTGGCAAGAGGCTAGCTAATGACAGCATGAAAACATCAAACCTGACAAGTCATTTTTTGGTGTGTGTTGGTTTGGTTGGTGCTCCGCTTTAAAAGGTTAAGAAACACGACACTACAGAATTGTAAAAAGAAAATGTCTTTACTCAGAATGTCTTTACTTCCTCTCATTTTTATACCCATGAGAATGACTGGACCTCATAACAATACGAATATAGAAGTGCCTACACACACACACACGGACACACGCACACACACTCTACAATCCACTCTAACACACTGTGGTAGACCACAGGCAAACAGCAGGGAAGTCACAGAGTAATGGGACAATCCATCACCAGTAGCTGCATGCTGCTGTACGGTCTTAGTCAAAGAAACCCACCCATGGAGGCACTAAGGCAGCAGGCTGGAAGGAAGCAACCACAAGGTACTGATTTAGAGACCAGAGGTGATAACTGGTGAGTGGGAGGAGGCGGCAGCAGGACGTTTTTTGCCAAAATTGCCAAGTATGATCACTGCAGGGGTGTGTACTGTGTCTTTGTGTATCATACAGTAATAGTACTATATGCTGCCCGTCAGAAATCCAATGTTAAATCACACAGATTTAGATTTGGTTCAACAGCAAGAAGCCACCTCTGCGTCTGTCTTACATTACTCTTTATAATTTTATTTACAGACATCCAACAATTCCCACCATGAGCAAGCACTTTGCATCAAAGTCCTCTTGCTTACCCATCTCCAGGGAGGACAACATCTCTGCTCCTTGTCAGCGTTCACCCGCACCCTGGGTCTGAAAACTCCGTCTTCCCAGTGGTACAACAATAAGACTCGCCTGGCAATCTAAGCTCACAGTCCGTGCAGCCAGGCTAACAGACTGAGCTAACAGCAGCTACAGTTTTGCTCTTTAATTTACTCTTCAAATCACAGAGTTGATGCAGCTTGAGGACATAAAAAGGGAAAAAAAGACATTGTCTCCATAAAATATGATCCAGTTTCACCAAAGTCTGTGAAATAGTTGCTGGTGTGTGATTCAGTGTCATAAAGCGTTATGTGAGACACCACTCACCTGATTACAAGTAAATGAAGCAACAAAATGATTTCAAATATGTTATTTAATGGTAAGAAAGTACATGAAGTTCCTTTAAAAAGATTTAAAATGATTTATTATGATTATTTTGTGTTGTGTCAATTATTTATACTAGTTGATGCCAGAAGCTTAAATGGGTGCCTTTTCCGTAAATATGGCTGATTAATTAATAACGTTTCTAATAAAAGAATGATGGCCAGTCTTGAGAGCCTCCGTTGGACTCAAATAAAATAATAAACCCTTTCCCAAACACTAAATGAAAAGAAATGCCATAATAACTAGAAATATTTTATTCTGCTTCAACAGACCAGATGGGATTTTTTCTCTGGTATGAGACACATTTGATTTTGGACTGATTTCGTCTACAAGCCAAAAATTTAAATGTAACCATAAAGTGTGAAGCATTTTCCCAGAACACCTCATAAGACAAACCATACAATCTTAATAAAGTCGCTCAGACATGACTGTGCAAGTGCCACAGCTAGTACAACACAAGAAAGCGCCTGGCAGAACAAGGAAAACACAATAATAAATGGATGTATAAAAACTGTCGGGTCAGCTAGTACGCCGGCTGGTTTAGTTCCAGTGTATTCTTTTATCCAATTTTTCAGTATGGATGGTTTCTGTCTACTTTGGTTCTGATTGCAACTGCTCAGAAAAAATGGAAATGATGCAAAAACAACATAGATATTGTTTCTGGGCTATTACAACACCCCAAAAACATACAAAGACGATATCTCCAAGCACAATCAAATCAAAAACACACTCCTGCTGCCATGGAACTAACGCTAAGTCTGATCTCTTCACAAGCTGATATGCCTTGATCCAATTCAATCTAGAGCTCATTGAGAGCTGTGTGCTGGAGACATGTGGCCAAATCACCAAGGAAAATGAAATTACACTAGATTTAATAGAGCTGTATCGGGCAATGAAGAAACCTATCGTGGAATCAGCCCTCAATCCATCGTCCAAATGGAGACAGGTGATCAGCAAAGACATGGCCCACAGATACGATTAACGAGAATCAAAAGGGGAAGGCTAGAAACTGTGTGCACACGTGAAAATACAGAGCCACCGCACTTGAAAAAAGAACACGACAATGAGCAGTGCGTATATAAATCAATGTACTACACGCAAGCGCAGATTAAAAGGTCAAGACAAATTCGAGAACACACAACACACTGTACTGGCAGATGCAGTAGATGCACATACTTGCAGACACAAAGGGAAGCACACACACACACACACACCAAAACACTCATGCGCTGATCCCGCCTCCTTACACATTCATGCCACGAACGGACAGATCGATTCCTAACCCCACTATTCAATAGTAACCACATTAATCCACCACTGGGCACAGTCGGCATGTCTACCAGACAAGCACTCAGTCAGCCACTCTGCTGCTGCTTGGGATGAGTATTGGTTTACAGGGGGAGTCTGAGGGAGGGAGATGGGGATGGATGAATGACTGCAAGGCTCTTTAAAATGACAATATGTTCCTCTGTCTGCTATTTGCAAAGATGCCTGGTTGCGTGCATGAAATCAAACTACCGCTTTTGACAAAGTTCAAGCAATTGGTACTCTCTGTGTGTTGTGAATATGCATCTACAAAGGACTATCCTCTAGAGAAAAAAAGACAGCATCAGTTATTTCACCCGATGCTCAAATATGTTCACTTCCAGTGACAAAGATTCTGGTGGTTGTAGGATTTGGACATGGGAGACATTTGTTTCTCAATAAAGATCAGTTGCTTTCTTTTTTTGTATTTTGTTATTCCATGACGGTCTACACACCAGTCCTGTTTTGTGGAGTAGTTCATATCCTGACAGAAGAAGTAGTGAATGGAGTAATAAGGTAAGCTTCTCCTTTGTTTATCTAATAAGCTACAATGGCTTCCATTATTTTGGACTCTCTGGCTGTAAAGCACTGTCTCTATAAACAGATATCTGCATATGAATGCAGAATCTGTAGGCGAGGGAGCGAGATTTTGGCACCGGAAGCGTTCCAGTTTGTAGTTATGAGTAGTATTAACCAGTACCAATTGAGTAGGCTTTAGTTGCAACAGTGGAACACGTTGGCGGAAATGCAATCTTGGAATCGGCTATCATCTAACGATGGTTTTGCTTTTTATTTTTTATTTTATTATTTATATGAAGTTGCCCATTGAACTACAGAAGAAGCCTGGGCCCATATAGCTCTAATCTGTTTTCCAAAATTCTGCTGCCTACGCCGGAAGCCCAGAAACATTGGCCGTACTCTCCAGAGGCTAAATCATCAAAAGATGCGATTACTATTAAGATGACCTCTATTCTTCAAAAAGGAGAATTATGTCTCAAAGGTCGTGTCTTGCATCACTGTTACGTTGGGATTTCCTTTGGATTTTTCATCCTTCTCTATCTCTGAGGTGCATTATTGTGCCAGACGTCTTTTCCTTCTTCCACCCAACTTTAATTAAATCCCGCAGCTAATTCTTTGCGTGCCTGTTGTGTGTCCATTTGCCTCTGCGCTTCAACAGACCAATCCCCACCACCTGGTTGTCTCCTCTGACTTACTCGTTGTATTCAGCTCTCCTCCCAATGAAAAGCAACTCTCTGGAATTTGCTGAAAGAAGTACAATTTAGCAGCCATGCCAGCAAGCAGGCTGCTGGCAAACTCCTTAATGAACCCATTACAGCCAACACTCATTTCCCTGACTGAATTCAAAGAAAGCCCACTTTCCTGGAGAGCCCAATCCTCCTGCTCTCTCAGTACTCATTTAAATCAAGTATATTTTCTCTTCTGGCTCAGTGGTAGTTCAATCGTCTATAAACAAGAAAGGTGTGAGGCTGATACCTGAAACCTAAAGTGACCTGAAAACCCCCTGTGGTTTAAAATGAGGCTGTGTTTTTTACTTGAGCTGCTTTGGCGAGGATTACAGGCAGACTGGTAAATCAGAATATAATAATAAACTGATACAAAAATCTTTTGTTGTTACTTTAATCATGATATACTGAATGGGTAAAAGGAGTATTTTAACAATTCATTGTAGTTTAATTGAATTACATGAAAGGAAAATGTCTCTGGTGTTCAGAGACACTTCCTCAGATAAATGTGCTGGAGCGTGAATTTGTGAATAAAGTTTGATCCAGTGACTTGTTTTCCTTGTTTGTACTATTCCCATTGCTCCTCTCCATCTCTTTTCGCTCTGTCTCTCTCCTTCTTTGAAAATAGCCTCAGGAGATTTGTAAGCTTTTTTTTTTGTTATTGATTTGAATTAAGGAGCTTCAAAAGATGGTTAAATGCATTTTGATCCAAGCATAAATTTTAGACAACCACATGCACATTGAAATGAGTTTGAATACAGGAATGGATGGATTTCACTTTAAGATCATCGGCTTTACTGATATGCACGAAAGGACTTCGACTAACTGCGTGTGTGTGTGGTTTAGTTTGCATGTGTGCAAGGATTTCGGCGTCCCTCAAGTACTGTCCTTGCAGCAGTTTTCCAGGAAAACAAACCTATGAGGTGCAAATACAAGCACACACACAGACGCACACTCTTGTCAGCAGTGATCCTTCCTCGTGTTCAGTAGTTTTTTCCTCCCTCTATCCGCCTGCCTTTTGTCTTCCCTTGGGGATGCTCACATTCTTAATTCATGCCGTATGAAACATTTAGCAGCGCAACTGCTCAGTGCAGTTTCCATCCTTAATCGATGCATGGGAGTAAAGCAGACAAAGCACGATTCATGAATCACTTCCTGCACTGATTCAGCCTATCAGGTCTGAAACCCATGGTCACGAAGACATTGCTAATATGGAATAATGTGGAACTCCCTTCAAGCCAAGTAGCAGCTTTGCAGGTATTTATTGAGATTAGAAATCAGTTTTCATACTTCTAATGCCTTCCAACCACTTTAAAATTGGAATGAGTAATAAGGCTGCTGCATTTCATAATTGTACTCTTTTTTTAATTATACATGTAATAAACAAAGTCTGTGGACAGATCTAGTGTGTGGTTATTTCTGTTTTTTCTGTCTTTGATAAAGTGCTGATGAATACTGAATGTTTTCCGGCCACACTATTGATGGCAAAATCTTTTGGTTAATCCTTGGTCCACCATTGTAGTTCAGACTGAAATATCTCAACAACTGTTGGATGGATTGCCGTGAAATTTGTACAGATATTCATGATTCCCAGAGGATGAACCCTTTGTGATCCCATTCATTTTCCTCTCACACCACCGACATATCCAAGTTTTTAATTATATTGTGAACTACCTCAACATCTACCTGATTGACTGGTACAAGGATTCTTTGTTCCCAGATGATAAATCCTAATGATGTTTGAGATCCACATACTTTTTCTTGAGTGCCACAGTGATTGACAGTCTTATCTTAGTGGATGCCATTACATTTGTTACATATTCATGTCCTGTTGAGTATTAAGTATTGCCATAACTTTGCTGAGACCCTTAATGGGGAAATTCACCAATTTTACACATCAAACGTCTTGTGGAGTTCTTGTTCATTTGTGAAAAAAGCTGTATATAATACAAGTTGGGACTGAAGCTACAAGTTATTATAGTGAAAAATAAAAAACAGACCCATATTTTCTGAAAGAAGTGAGCTTACCAGACCTCCACAGCCTGCTCCTCATCTCTGCTTGAGGCTAGCAGCTTGAGGCTACGCTACGAGCACAACACACTGAAATCTCCAACTGAAATGTCTACAGTTGGTTATTTAGTTTTGACAAGAAATGCATGGAAAATATTGTAAATGTTTCATGTTTAATTAAGTAACAGCTCATGCCTTACCTTACTTTATGACCCGTTTTTTTTATAATCAAAGACGGGGATGTACTTGATTTGGTCTGGTTGTCATCATGATTCTATTTCTGACAGCAGCTAAGATAAGAGGCCATGCTTTGTTAACAATCTTTAGAAATATAAAACAATAAATAGCATCCAAGCACAGGCTATGTGGATACAGATGCATGGTAAATATATTTGTGATAACTGTATTCCACTACAATGTGTATGCAGGTGGTGTTCATCTGTTTGACAATTTGATGACTGCAGTTATGTTAAATGGTCGTATCCGGCTGATTCATGTGCATGGAAAGTAAAGAAGAGCCACATTTGAGATGGAAAAGTGAAGGAATTTAGTTGATGCCGTCCCCCAGGATTCCTATCATAACAGGTCGGTGTGATTGGTTCCAGCCCAGTGCTGCCTGGGACCATTTAGATAATAAAATGGCCCTGCAGCCTCGGGACTCATACATACAGATGCAAATGCCGTTTATGCACACATGCACGTACAAATAGACACATGCAGATGGGAAGAAGGACAATATTTTCACAGGCTCATGTGCAAGGGACACTGAAAGAGACACAGCCCAACAGGCATAAAGCTGCCTCCTCTGAACTCTAAAGCTGGATGTGAATAGACTGCAGTGGAGGTAGCTGCTTCCATCTCTTTTAAAACTGCTACACACGGCGAATGCACTCTACAATAAGGTCTTTCTGAAGATCGACTTGCCAGGCAATCAGGCCACTACTTCACCTTTGTAATAGTTTGGTGTTTCGAAAAGTTTAAAAATATATATATTTCCCCCTCTCCTTGTGCAGGGGGATAAAAAAGTATTCTCTGTAGGATGGTGAAAAGCATCACCGGGGTTTCATGAATCATTTTTAATCTTGTTAGGAGCTGTATAGGATGACCTTTCTCTGCGTGTCTGTGTTTACCTGCCAGCCACTGGGCCTATTGTGCAGTTTATAGGGCATGCAGCTCCTACACACTGTTAGTCGAGACTAAGGTCAGACTGAGTCATTTTCTGAACCACTGGGTGTGTGACTGGACTCATGTGTGCACACATACTGTACAGCAGCATGAAGTCATGCTCACGTACACCTAGTGGGTAAACATGCAGGGGCTGGCTCGGGTTTCTCCATGTGTGTGTGTGGAAAGCCCCATCCACTTTGTGTCTGGAAAAACTGCAATGGTCTGTGCAATGATCATATAATTGTATTCAGGTAGTTCTTTTTCTTGCAAATGTTGAATTGTAGCTTGAGTTTTTGATCATTTCAAAACTGTGCACCGTCTTAACAGACGACAACAGAATGAGGAAGTGTTCACCACTTTTCCTTCTCAAAGACTAAGTCATAAAAGATTTTCCTTCATGGTCTGGCAGTCGATCCGGATGGAAATATCCTAGCAACTGTAGTATGATATGTCATGAAAGGAGTATGGATCTTATTGACTTTTGCTCTAGTGTCAACATGAGGATAGTCTCTACAGAAATGTTTCAACAACTGTTGGATGGTTTGCCATGAGAGTTGGCACATGTATTCATGTTCCTCGCCGCATTAATTGTTGATCTGGCCTGAACCCTGAAATACTTCAGTCTGGGGTCACCAGACAATTGATAAATATTGCACAATAAATGTTTGTCATATGAAGAAACATATTCACTCATTAGTTTAAACACACTCTTGCCTCCTTTAAGTACAGGTGGTACAGGGAGTATCTTGTATTACAATTTAATATAATCCAACACAGTCAATGTTGTTTTTGTTAAGATTGTAATAGAGATGTTAATTAAACTTTATTTTTTGTTGAGGCAGTAGTTAATGGTGGTCACCACTGCACCACAATCCATGTTTTGGCAAATCAGTTTTAAGATTGAAGCTGTATGTGTGTGGAGGCTAAACTAAAGCCACACTAACTGTGTGCCCCTGGGAAAAAAAGCCTGTTTAACATATATAGTTATATTTTCCCATGGGGTAATGCTCTTTAGGGTTTGATTTGTTCAGGCAGCAGGTAACCAAATATGTAAAATTATATTATAGGTCTGGTTTGGTTTCTTTTCTGATGGTCTTGAATGACTCTCTAGATTGGTTGTTGCTTTTGAGAAATAAAGTTGCTACGTCTGGCAGAAGGTCGACAGCATTATCTGCTCATACAAAATACTTTTTGCTAACGTCTGGACAGTTGGCGCATTGGCTGTTGAGGGCGAACCAATGGTTGGCAAAGGGGAATCTATTGGCAAACTTTGTAATATACTAGTCATAGGTGTATTTTGATTTGTGGATAAGCACCTGAAAATAAGAACTGTTACCTCAGACCAAAACTTTTATATCTACAGAGGGTGTGAGTCGTCTTTAATGGAGTCTGTTCTATGTTTCTACAGTAGCCCATAACAGACAAACCAAACACTAGCTCTAGATGGGGCATTTAGATGCCACTAAAGTGCACTACACACCGGACCTATAAGATGGAAATTCACTTTGCTATCTGTCTGAACATACCTTTAATTATATTGTATTATATATAGGTAATAACACGTGACTACCCCAGGATATTTTTTGTATTTTTCAGTTGACTGTTTAATTTTTAACCAAAGTGTTTGTGTGCAGTTTTCCACACAGCAAGTTAACTGAACTGCGTAGAAACAGCAGCAGCACTAAAATCGATTTAGGCTGACATTCACTGAAAAACAGACCTACGGGGCCTGCAGGCAAACACATGCTTGCTCAGATAAACACATATGTAAATTGCATCTCACAAAGCCAGCTGCATGTCAATTACACAACTAGAGATCTGACATCTTAGTGACGTCTGCATTTTCCATAACATAATATTTTGCTAAAAGCTGCCAGTTATGTCTAAAATGACTCTATGTAAGTATGTTGTGATCTAACCACTTAAAGACAGTCCCTGCTTCTGAAAACGAGAGTAATCAACAGGGACAAGGCATTCTTCAAACATGTAAGAGTAGGCAAGCTTCATGACATGTGGAAGTGGCTCTGAGGTGTGATTTTATGAATTTTATTGGACAATTTTAGTTAAATTGCCACATGTTTTTTTTAGTATAGGCACCTTGAGTTATAATTGAACCTCTCAACCTGGAATTTGCTGCACCATATTTTAACCATTCTGCACAAAAGGATCTCTTGTTACCATCTTGACAGACAGTTTAAAGCATCTGTGACAACGAAGACTGTGTGTGGATGTTCTGCAAGCTGTTGAAGTCAGGTTGTTCCTCTTTTTATCAGCCTACAGCAGGATTTCTTTCCTGTTTTTTTTTTGCGTGAGCTCACTGGAATTAACCGCACACACTGCACTTTATCCTCCGAAGACAAAATGAAAGAGATCTCTCCATCGCATACACACCCACAGAGCAACATCCATCCATGTATTTTACAGACGTCATCCCATTACACCTAACTTAATTGCTCTTGCAAATTCGCAAATTGACATGCGATGTCTTAAGATCCACGTCTAAGCTAATGTTCATTTCCTTTGCCTCACGCAAAGGTTCTTATTCCATATTCCATCCTCACACATCAAGGGTTGAACCTTGCACAAATCGAGTGAGATGTCAGGTCCAGATGTCTTTTCACATCCGGAAAACTATTCTACTGAATGCACAATAAAAGAAGCTTTGGTTCAAACTCAGACATGACCTAGTTCATCCTGCAGCAGTTATTTTGTCTAAGGCCATAAAACATCCAAAAGAGACTCCCATTTCACTCTCTATACAAGCATTTTTCTTTCTATTCCGAATAGCCCATGAATATATATATATATATAATAAACTGCATACACCTATTGATGAATGGTGACACCAGTCTTACTGCCCATGTGTTAAAATCCATCCTTAAATGATGCACCAAAGGCATTTTAAGGTGTTTTCTGAAAATAAGTCAGTCTGATGTCTATGTTATGTTTTTGCAGGAACATATTTTAACTCTGAGAAAAGAGCACAGCTCTTTAAACACAGTTTTAAAACGGTATGTGTCTCCATTTGTCTGTTTTTGAAGGATGCAACTGATACGACAATATCAAAGCCACAGGACTCCAATAGCTACAGGTAGATGCTGATATCTGATTTCAAAGCCAAAAAAAAAAATCCGTCTGATTCATTCAGATCAAATTTATGTGTTTGCTCTGGGAAGCAGAAGACATGACCCATTCAGCAAATATAACAGCTTGTCAATGCACATGTCAATACATACATAATGCGAATGTTTCTTTTCATGTACTGATATCAGTAGTCCAATAAAAGTGCAGAGAAGTCTCTGCAGTTGTCTGTATTCAAACTTTTTAAATTAGTCTTAATCATGATTAAAAGCAAAAATATCTGATTCACGGCACCGCACAAAACAGACTCTGTGCTGAATTTTGGTTTTAATTACGCTCAGTGGAGTAACCGGCAAACTGTGAGTCTAAAAGTGATTATGAGAATATTGATTTTGATAGAAGCAAGCAAAGACAAAATCTGCTATCAGGAAATTGTGTTTCTTTCAATTCACATTGTAGCCAAGGCTGCGCTGTCTCATTGTATTACACCAATATACTGTAGAGTCTCTTTAAAAAAGAAAAATGCCAGTTAACTAAAATGCTGTACGGTAATTACCAAAGAAAATATTCGGATAACAAGATGGAACACCACCTCGACGGTGTACGCACACACTCCCACACACATGCACGCAGAAATGAAAAGTCTCTCTCAAGTGATTGTTGTCATTAGAAAACGGTCATTTTCTTAATGGCAGAGGCACTTAGGTCTTGGTAGTTAGAAATGTTTTTCATCATCAATTAGGATGACTTGGAGCCTTTCCTTTAAAACATTCTCTGTCTCTAGGTCTCTTTATCTCTTTTTCTCTTGCTCATTTAGACACACACACACACACACACACACACACACACACACACACACACACACACACACACACACACACACACACACACACACACACACACACACACACACACACACACACACACAGGCTTTGCAAACCTAGTTTCAGTGTTGATGAGTGAGGTAGAGAGGGAGCCTGATGACCATACAAATATAGCAAAGGCACTTATTGGCTTGTTTCTCTTTACCTTCTTTGTCTGCTCTGCAAACACACCGAGTCTGCTGCATCAGATTGGATGAATGTGGCATGAATCAAAAATATAGTCTGTGTGTGTGTGTGTGTGTGTGTGTGTGTGTGCGTGTGTGTGTGTGTGTGTGTGTGTGTGTGTGTGGCTTCAGTGGATTAACACAAAGCGGGTCAAAGCTCGCCCTTCACATATCTTGTTTACCGTGGTCTGAAAAGTATGTTTGGATGGGTCAGGGAAGTTCTGTATGCATGTGTATGAACGTGTTTGTGAGTGTGCATTTCACTTTCCTGTACATTGAACTGTGTTGGCAAGAATATACTGGAAAATGTGTTACATATGCATTCCTGCTGTTACATTAAAGGCTGAGTCGCACAATCAACAGCAAAATATTGCTGCAAAATCATTTCGACTGAGTTTTGCTTGCAGGGGTGGAGTAAATCTATGCAAATCTTTCAGACTGAGTTCACGCTGAACTTTAACATGGGAACAGCGAGCGGCCTTGACAGTGCCGACCTTTGAGCAAACGGAGAGCCTCAGATTTCAAAATGGATGAAGCTGCTGTAGCTTCTTAGCTGTGCTGCACAATCCAGTTTTATTCAACATTTCTCTGTTTATGTGGAGTATTAACCGCTCAACTAAAGAAGAATTGTATGTAGGAATTGAGAAGTTTGTAGACAGGAGTTAATGGTAAAATACATCTTTTATGAAAACAAGGTGTCTTCTTAGCGACCCAGCTTACTGACTGACACTGAGCTCAATTCAATAGAGTCTTGAGAAGAAAAAAAGGAAAATGTAGAGTACACTGCACAGCAGAACAAGAAAAAGAAACTTTGAGAGAAATCGTGATTGACAAGGGATGTAAGGTTCTCAACTTATCAGCGTGTTAACAGTTAGTTTGACAGTTAACAACCAACTCGCCTGCGAGTACTCCCTACAACCTCTGTTTCACAAGGATGCACGGATAAACACTGCTGTGCCCCAAGGGAAAATTTGCCACATTTTATATGGATGTCCACTCAGTGTTCAAGCTTTTCCCCCATGCCCAAAAAGGACTAAGTTAGCTGTTTGCTTCAAGCTGAAATAGCCTGAAGTTTTTTTTTTCTTGACACCATGTGTCAAATGATGGAAGGACAGATTTTACAGCTACAAAGCATGCATTATTGAAATTATTGCTTCTTGCTAAGGTGGTTATTATTGGCTATACTGCAATGAAGCTCTCTAACCAAAACTACAAGAATGTCGAATGTCAGTATACAGCATTATTCTCCTTACCTGTAAGTATAGTCTTCATCTGCAGATGTAAACTTCTGCTGCTGATGTTTCAGTCAAGTAGCTCATGTAGTACCTGTAGTACACAAGGAGTAGCAATTTTTGTAGATAATGCTGGAGTGTAACAATGTACATTTACTCAAGTAAACCTCTACCCCACTACATTTCAGAGGGAAATATCGTATCTTTTTCCCCACTATACATGATACATTTTACACTTATTCATCCATCAATCCAAATATGTTCTAGGTATGTCATATTTGCAGATCAATAGATCAAAGGTCATCAGATTGCCATCTAAATATAGGTCAGTTATTTTACATAAACCTCTGTTAGCCCATTGTTTGAATCCACCATCCGCTCTACCAGGTATAAAGGCATCATTACCCCATATTGGGGCAAACAGAGCGTTTGGGTGCATCCCCAGTGTAGACGTGCGCCTCATGCCAAACAGAGAGGGGATTTTTTTACAAAAGGATTTTTTGACATGGTTGGAATACAGATATGACTGAAGGGATAGACCTGCTGTTATAGTACGTTCAATATTTAGCCACGCTGGAGGAGCAGGAGCAGGAAAAAAAAAACATTGCTGTACTGTAACGCTGTAGTTAGGCAACTTTGAAAATGTAGATTAGTTAAACACAATATAAATCAGCTAATAAATGCCGATGTATTATTATTGATGACGTATTTCAAATGAGTTTCACCTTTTCCATAAACAACATTAAAGTAATGAACACGTTCATGTAATATAATATTCATTATTCTTAAATCGGCCATTCTGCACTCTTTTGCTTATTCAAGTATATTTGAAGCTACTGCTAAGATTAGAGTAAGATAAGTAGTTTGTAGTTTAAATGAAGTACTTTTACCTGTAACTGTATTTTTAGAGTATGATTGCTACTTTTATCGTAGTACAAGATCTAAATACTTTATCCGCAGCTGCAATGATAAAGGACATGTGACAGAGAAACGACAAGGAATCAATTCATAGTAACAGAAAGAAGAAACGTACAAAGAAAGAGAGACTTGAGACCAACTACCTTGGGGCAGTTACAGACCAATGAAACATACATAAATACATAACTGACAAAACTTAAGCTCTCTGTTTGAAGGATGACGAAGAACAAATCACATTTTTCCACAAAGCTAACTGAGGTCTGATTCAAGTGAAGGCATTTCAAACACGAGCTCAAAAATCATTATTCCACATTACATTGCAGCTGACAACTCCGTGCTCCGTGACAGCTAAAGGGATAAACCAAACAAATATCTGAGAGGTGGTGAATTAACTCTGCTGCCTTCTTGGATTAAGTGCCTTGCTAAAAGGCATTGCACTGGAATTTAATGAAAAACAAAGTGTTTTTTTTTTTTTTTTATTTACACTTGCTCAGTTGTACCAGTTACCAGGCACTGGGGGTAGAAACTAAGATGCTTTCCAGCCATAAGCCCTCTTCTCTAAAGGCTTCCACTGTTACTGCAAAATTACCCGAGTAGAAAAACAATAAATGTGCACTTTCATAACATGCTCAACATACACAGATTATTTTATTTAAAAAAAAAGGGAGGGGAGGCAAATTGCAAAATCATCAACTTGTGATGATGCTTTCTCTTCCTGACTTTCTGAACTTTGCATAATGTGCAATTATGATGAACGCAAAAACATTCATTACCGCAGTATAGAGTTCACATGCAGCTGGATGCCATTTAAATGGGTCAAAGTTGTCGCACAAATAAATCATGAACGAGGGCACAAATATCGTCTTTTCGCCACCAAACCTTGACCTTCACAGTGCTTGTTCAACTAAATAACTGTATGTTTGCATGTGTGTGCAGATGCAGTAACACATTGTGCTCGTTAAGTCTTACACTAACTAACAGTAGAATTCATCATCGCTCGCCATGTATGCACTGACAGCGTCTGTTTATTATCACATCGAGATAACATTGTTCTCTTGGCGGTTACAGTGTTGTGCACATCTGAATTTTACATATTCTACATGTTCCATGAAGCCTAATGAAGACACTAAAATATGGAAATGAGCAATCACTCACTAACAGACATATCTATGGTTGTATGGGCGACGTCAAACACTGATTTGCTTTTTCGCTGGAATTCATCTTTCCTGTTTGCCTTTTTTCTTTGCAAGAATTAAAGAGGAAAAATAATTCATTTAGAGTGTGATGCTTTTGGTAAACAAGCAACATTTTCGTTTGCAAATGTATTTATTAGTCTGTGTTGATTTCGAGGAAAAGAATATCCCATTAATATTCTTGTTTATATGCAGTCATCCATATTATAGTAATTATCTGATTGTGTCAAACACAATCTTCCCAGCAGACTAAGCCACATCAATCATTTGCCTGAACCCTGCTGTCATATTGGTCCCGTGGCTTTTCTCCAGCAGCCATTCAATTTTTCATGCAAAACAAGCTTTATATATATATATATATATAAAAAAATAAAAAACTTAAAGTAACATCACTTCACACCACAACATCATTTAAGTTTGTCGTTTTTTAAAACTGCTTCTTCGCATTGAAAGGAATATATCTATGCTCTATATTTGTTCATAACTTTATCACCAGGCAAGAATAACAGTACTGGATTATTCTGCAGATGGCAACCACACTATGGCCAATTTTCTCATTACTCTTTGTCTCACCATATAAAGGGCAAACTACTTCCTGCACTGGCACTAGAACTTGTAAGTAGTGGAAAATGTCAATCTGTATAGTAAAAAAATTCCATATACCTGCTTTCAGTATGTTTTTTTTCTTCTTTGGAAGCTAGTCATTGGAAAAGGTGTAAGTCTAATTGGTAGGTGTGTTTAAATACAAAGAAGATCAGAGACCTCTGTCTCAGGAAAATCACAGACTATTCCTTTAAATGTGAATGCAAATATGAAACATCATCCTCAAAGGTTTGCCCTGTATATGTTGATTTTCATATACACATAGAATCTGGAAAATGCAATTTAAAAAAGTTATTATTCAAGAAAAGCGTGAATCAAGCAGTGATAATTTCCGTCATGTTCTTGACACTTTATCTCGTTATCTTCAGCAAATTTATTTCTCAAATCCATTCTCATAATGATCTTTGTCTGATTTGATAAACTTTATCTTGCTGTTTATTATAATCATTTAATTTCTCAGCATTTTGCTAAATCATGTTGTATTCATTAATTAAATATGTTTTTCCTTTGTTTACCTCTTCTTAAGTCGAGTAGAGAGGAGGTCTGTTGCTTTATGACGGTTCCCGTCCACCATTACAAAGACCTGAGATTCATAGCATTGTACATTCCACGCCATGTTTGCCAACCCCACAGGAACAGATACTGTATGAGCAGTGAGGTGACTTTACTGTAGAAACCACAATCTGTTGTGCAAGATTAGAGGATGAACACAAGCCCAAAAAATACTTGAACCCATACAAAACCACTACAAAAGGAGTCACGGGGGGGGGGTGCAATTGATGAATTAATTCTAAAGGTCTTAAAGAGCCATACCAGATACATATTTTCATGCCTTTAATGTATCCCAGGAGGCAGGAAGAAGTCTCAGCTGTATGGGTCCAAAAATGTGACAGCCAGTGAAAGCCTTAAAAACTTTTTCGGCCCAGTGAGCAACTCATATTGGAATGAATGGGGCGCCGTCTTGGAACCATCTTGTTATCAAGTTCTCTTCATTCATGGTGCTCGCACATGGGATGTCAGGCAAGGGTTCTCGTTCTTTTTTGCTGTACAAGCAACTCCTGCTGGGCAGATAAAATGAATCCTAACATGTTACGCCCCCCTGGTGAAGCTCATTACTTGAAGATGAAAAGGAGCAGTGGGCTATACCGTTCATATAAGTTATGTCTTTCTCAGGGATTCCCCCTGGCAGTTGAGGTAGGAGTGACAAGGACTGTAGAACATGGGGAACTGGGTATTCCATACATGAAAAAATTTGAAAACGAATGAAAGCTTTTAAAAAAGATGTATATTTTTTTGCACTGTGGAACATGCACTATAAAAAAAATAGGTCAGCAGCTGCCAAACAAAAATAAATAAATAAAACTAAAGCAAGATATCATTATTTAAGCTCTCCTCACTAAAATTATCCTCACCCAAACTCATTTCACTTTTGACTGATTTGGCATGTTTGTGCTTTTACTGAGCCACATATTGAATTACAGATAATTATTGTGATTTTTGTATCAAATTTACCAAAGGCAGATTGTTTTAATGACATTTTCTGTACAAAAAATAAGCAATAAGTGTAATTTGCCAGTCAATTTTTCAGTTTGGTTGTCAATTTACAGAGAATGTCTGTAATTTTACAGAGTTTTGTATACAACTTTACAAAACAGAAAACTACTATAAAAAAGTATTTTCCATATATTTACAGATTTTTTCTTTTTTTTACATGGAGGATGTAGTAGCAGAGTTATGCTCTGGGGTAGAGGGGCCATCCTAACAAAAGCCCTGCCTCAGTCTCCATTAGAATTGGTGGGCTGCAGGAACATAAATACTACCAGTCGGGTCTACCTGTTGGCTCATAGCAGCTCTCTTTATTGTCCAGCTAGCTGTTCTGCCAGTGTGAGATGGCCATTAGCCAGGCGGAAGCACTATCAGCATCAGCCTGAGCTTCTAAAATGTGAGGTTATTCATAATGTCCCACTGGGAAGTAGTTTTTTTTTTTTTTAGACTTGAAACTCAAATAGCAAACTGTGCCGTAGTGACACTGCCAGGCATGCAGAGAGAAGAAAGCAAAACGTATCTCAGCCAAAAATCACACGTGAATGTCAGAATGCATCAGTGGACAGTGGATGTAAAGGCAGCTGGAGAGATTCAGGGAGCAGATTTTCAATATAGCAGTAGTAATGCTGACAACAACTGAAAATTGGCTCTGGAAAATGCTCATTTAAAGCCAGCATTATGCGTGATACTGTTTTTCTTTGTGGATAAACAATCTTAAATAAAAGGAGCCATATCTCCTTTTATCAAATTTGAACTTGAGATAATACAATTTTAGAAAACACAGCACTAGAATTAAGTACTGTGATATGACAGCAGTTGTTATATAGCAGTTAAACTCCTTAAAATCCTCAAATCCGAATGTGTCTGTAATCAAAGCGATAGAAAGTAGTGACTGTCTCTCGCTTTTCATGCCACTGTAATATCCTCCATCGTTTCCTGTGAAACTGTCACTGTGTCCACATGCATAATGATTAGTTTCAACCATGCATGAAACTACACTGAAGGGGGATTGGGACAGTGGTCACGCTTGTCAGTGGTAGACAAAGGATGGGTTCCATTAAAGAAATGAACTTTTACACACACACACACACACACACACACACACACACACACACACACTCATTCAGTCATGTGGTCACACAAATACAGAATTGGAAAAGTAGACACACAAGTAAGCTGCACTGCATGGACGAATGATGAAATCAAACAATGGGCCATTTTCCAGGAAAAGCAGTCAGAAATGTTTTTTGTTATTTCATGAAAAAAGGTCCCATTTTCTTTTGTGTGGGGACATTTGGTTTGACCTCTCTGTCTGCACACACAATATAACCTTGTCTTCTAAAAAATTATGTTCATATGCTACACAATGACAGGAACACAGACATACAATCTCTGTCTATCTGCCCACAGCATGACCGAATGGGTTATCTTTTTTTTCCCTTTTCTCTCTCTTTTTTTTGTTTTTATAACTATTGTTAAACTGCAGAATGGTGGATTTTTTTTTAACCAAATGACTGTGGGCCATCACAGCAGCCATAACAATTACACTGTTCCAGCAGTTGTTGGAAAAAAAATGACATGGCCCTTTGAGGAATGAAGGCCCAGGGTAACCTTGGCCAAAAGTTCTTTTAGAGGACTGTTTGTGTGGAGATGTATTTGCAGGGCAAGGCAAAAAGGAAAAGCCGTGGGAGTCAAGGCCCAATCCCCATCCATTGATTTTAATGGAGCTCTCCAAGCCCATATGTCTGCACCAAGGCCTTGTGACGAACATATTGCCAGGCGAAAATATACATTTCTTTCTCTCTTTTCTCTAGCTGGAAAGCTAATGCAAAAGGTTACATCCAAGTGGGGAATACAGTGTCCATGGTCCAAATCTGGATGCTGATGTCATAAATAAATAACTTGCCATCAGGTAATACTGTACATAGACTCTGATGAATAATTCGCCCCATTTCAAACTAAAAAAAAAAAAAACATGTCCCTTTCATATCTGTGCAATAACAACACATGTGTAGCCAGGAGTCAGTTAGCTTTAGCATAGAGACTGGAAGGGAAATTACTTCTTAAACTTCAAGTATAAGCTAATATCCCGTAAAACCCTGTGTTTTTTTTACATTGTCATTTGTGTTCTGATTAAACAAACAATATACTAGGTATTAATAACTAAATGCTTCGAATAGCCGCATGTTTCGGACCAAGCTAGCAATTTTCTTCCGCTTGTAGTCTTTATGCTAAGCTAAGCTAATTGATTTCTGGCTCTACTTTCATACTTAACGCACAGACACAACCAATCTACTCATTTAACTCTCAGTAAGAAAGGTAATAAGTATTTACCAAAATATAGAACTTTGCATCTAATTTAGCTAAGCTAGCTGTAGGGTTCTGGTATTGTACGGGACAATGAGTGGAACATAACAAAGGTTTTTCAATTACACTTGTGCTTGTTGGCGATGAAATGTGGTGCACAAATATTGCAGATTTCCTGGTTTTGACTGATGCAGGGAAAACTGTATTTTCCTGATATATTGCTTGGACATGAAATCTCTATCCATTGATGAATTTAAAGGCATCATAAAGAATGCAATAATCGAAGCATCACCAGTTCCTGAGATGCCGCTGTATTTGATTAGCCGTTCTTTTGTTTTATTCAAGCGCCTCCAGCACACAGCCCATTGGCATAACTCTATTGCTTTTCACAAAAGCTAGTGTGCGCCCAAAACAAACACTTGCAGCCGGTGCCTAGTAAACATAACCAAGTCTTAGGCACAGTGTTTGAGTGAGACATATGACTGTACAGTGTTACAGTACATCCAGCTTCCAGTAAAGCAAGACCCCACTCTGACTCCAACAAGCTCTTTCTCAGCTAGTCTCCCTTCCGCACCCACTCATAGCTTTTAGACATCGGCGAACCCACCACAGCCCGCACGCTGATTGCAGTGGAAACATTGCGACCTCAATTCAGTGTCGACAAACTGAGTTACTGTGACTGCGAGTATAGCTCACTTGTAGCTAAGTGGGTGGTGACATGTTTTTTTTTCTGCTGGCTTCTTGCGGTGAAAAACACATTCAGCAAACATTGCACAGCTGTTGACAAGAACCATGATGCAACAGGTGCATAGGGCTTCAAATTATTTATTTATTTATTTTACATCCAAACATACAACAGCATATCAATATTGAAATAATAAGAAGAATGTGGGTACCCACACTCACCTTTATAAATTACAATCTATTAGATCACTACAGCATTGTTAAATGATCATAGGCGGGATGACAAGAAATTTCGTTTGTTTTTGTACCTGTGATGGATCAATTTGTGAGTACAACAATGAGCTTTTGAGAATATAAAAGAAGAAAATGTAATGATAAGCAAAATTAAAGAAGAAACACTAAAAGCACGGGTGCCAGGAAACTCACGTAAGGGTAAATTCAAGTGTTTTCTGATCCAATAAACAACATACCCAACACAATATTCCCTGCGGTGTGTTTTGTTCCCATATACCCCCGTCTTCCTACAAGCCTGATTCTCATTTACATTAGAAAACATATTTTGTAAATTAACGAGCAGAAGGTTGCAATCAAAGACGTTATGCAGCATCTGTCCCTTAAGCTCCTAAAGCAGAAATGATTAGAATTCGGGCCAGAATGCAAAGTGTTTTCTTTCAGGCTGGCTCCCCATTTGAAGTCTGAAGTTTGCAAATGGTGACAGGTGTTATGTTGATACTCTTTTTCTTGCCGCGCTCTAAACTTGCTTTTAATGGCAGCTGGTGAATTGTGGTGGATATATGCTGGGGTTTTTTTAAAGAAGAAAACAAATGGGTTACTTTCACAGGAGAGTTTGGCAAGACTTATTTCACGAAGCTATCCTCGACTAAAAGTCAGTCCCTGTTCTATTTTGTCCAGCGATTTCTTGCTTGGTCACTCTCTTCTTTTATCGTCTTAGCTTCCTCCATCAATGTCACCCTCAGTCTTTACACCGTTGGCATTATGTCCATAGAGACTGCTGAGCAATTAAATTGCCCATTGAAAACAAGTTAGCATAGTTTTTTCCTAACTTCAACTTTCTGAACGGAATGCAAATTTAACACGTCGTCTCAAATGGTAAATGTTGGAAAGATTGGTAACAGTACTACAACAACAAGGCTCCGTGGGCTTGCTGACAAAAGGAGAATAATGTCCTGCATCAACATTCACAGGTTATACAAGCACACCATAAATGTTGACAGGAAATTCGTCTCTCAAATGTATACAGCTGCGAAAGACGTCCAAATAGATTTTATTCTTCTTTGAAAAATGGAAAAATATGCACATAACTACAATATAATCATACTTCATACTTTCTCCCACAAAGGAGAATTGAAATTTGAGTAACAATATTTATTTTCTTTTTCTGTATGTACTTTTCTCTCTGTGAAACACACATTTCTGGTGAGCCCCTGCAGACAGTATTGGCTCAGCTCCTCGCATAGACCTTGTGGGCTGGGTTAAGAATGCAGAAATTATGGGTACCGTGTACACATATCACTCGTCATCTCTCCCTTTTTAAAAAAAACAAAAAACACTCCAATCAGGCATGACTGTTCCCCCTAATATCCTCCTTGAAAATTCACAAACCCAACTTGTTAGAAAATACATTTTCCACATTGGATATTTCACTTCAAAAGTGTGGTTTAAAATTCAGTGTATGATTGTTATCACTCGACACCTTAATACATATCCCCAGACTTGTGAGTCCATGGATATTGTATAATGCAGTTACACCTACAGTCTGCTATTTGGTCTGAACCAGAGTAGAAAAAATGACTCACTATTTTTTATCGTCTTTTCAGAATCACAGCAGGAACTGGAGCCAAACCCAGCAAGCATTGATCGGACAGAAGGCAGCAAAACACCCGTAGACTGGGTCAATACTCACCAATAGGCTACAGAGTAAATGTACTTTCTGACCTGTGTAGTGTAATATCCTACTGCGTAACAGTAGGCCAAACCAGGGAAAAATCTGTCACTGTCTGAACCAGGAGAGTCTGTCAGGTCCAATAGATGCCGACTGTTAACCGCGCCAAAGTGTAGAACTAAAACCTTTAATGAGGCAGCAGATGTTCTAGGATGAAAGTTCATGAAATTACTGTCACTAAAATGGTCACTGCAGAGGCGGGTGTTGGTGATCTGTCAACATGGCCCTCCATCAAAAATAAGTCAATTTCTTCTTCATCTCTTCATTTTTGGGGAATTTCAAGAAAGTAGCAGTAAATAAAGCTGCCAACTCTGGCATCCAGGGAAGATGTTTTGCGGGACGTTGAAGGCGTAACTCACAAACAGGAGAATGCTGATGCACTGAAAAGTTTTTTTACTGTGAAAGTGCAAGGGGACTGGTCAAAAACAACCAGTTTTGCGTTTATGATTTTTGGGGCGTGTCTCAAACTATGGCTCGATGACACGCTGAAGCCATACTTCTCATGACCCCTCCCCTAGTTTAACCCTTTAACTCTACATCACAACAATTATTATCCAACATGTATAATGTGTTGAAAAGAATTTCCTTTACACAGACTTTAACTATGGTATAGTATGTGGCCCCTATGGTAGTTAAAAAGTGATAAAGTGCCCTCAGGGGTGCCCTTCCAGTGGAGAAACCATAATGTAGTGCACTAATGGCTTCCCTTACAATGGAGATAATGCAATGCGGTGAAATATAACCCTCGGAAAGTTGTTTGGAGCTGTTTCATCACAAATGCATCGCAACTTTCTGCGAGCTGTTGCCCCGCCACATGCAGCTGGTGCCCTGTTTTTTTTTTTCACCTTTGCCCTTCAGACACCTGGAGTCTACCACCATGTATAAGGAGGACAGTAATGCATCTCACCTGTCTCACAAAGTGTCTACAGGTACAGCATATGACATTTGGAGTCAGGTCTTTCCCCTCCTCCTGTAGGAGATTTGTGTTTCTTTTTTCGCCAAATATTCTTTAATATAAAACATTTAGTATCCTTGTTCATTAAGTTTTCAGGGCATCTTGGGAACAAAAAGTTATGGTTATAAAAGACAGAGCTATTTGCTGCGCTCAGCCTTTCCCCCCTATCGTCTGGGAAAAAAACAAAATGAAGATACACTTCTCTGTGCTAAAACAGAAGCTGCGTTTACTTTGATAATGACTTTACCTAAAGTGTGAATTTTTAATGATGAATATTTGGCAGTATCTTAATGAAGTGAAGAAACTGTGCTACTGAACAGATGAGTCAGATTCTTGTCTGATTCACTCTTACGCTGTCTTGATGCTTGGAGGAAGATTGCAGGTGTTTTTGGTACACAAATGTTTCAATATTAGGTAATGTTTTTTACTTTGTGGTTTTGAATATCTATTTTTATAAATAAATATTTAAAATATTTAATATTTCTTTGCTTTCACACGCAGAGTCACAAAAAAACTAAAGATGAAACCTGGTTATTTTAACAAAAGGAGCTGAACTGTTCAAGGTTGACCATTTAAGAAGATATTTTTGTGTAATTACAGGTCTTGAGGCGTTTTAATTTTAGTTTTATAATAGGTGACATGTGGCCAATGAAAAAAATGAATGAAAAAAAAAAGTCAAGCATTTTTAGATGTCCTACAAATGATGTAAGGGATGCCTGTTCTTTCATGGTAGATGTGATGCTTTTAGATAGCATCTACTGTACTGTGTGATAGCAAAAGCATGCACGCAAATCTGCATCCAAAGACAAGTGGCTAGTGTAATAACAAAACATAATAGAAATAAAAAAATGCTAATGCTGTTTTATCAGCCAGTCTGGTGTTTTCAGCTGATTTAATGAAGGTAAACGCCGTGGATGTCCATACATTACTGTAGTCAGAGGTTGCGGTTCAGTGTCAGTTGAAATAAATAGTTTGTATTTTAAACATTAATCAGTTTCATCAGTAGTCTTTGTATTTAGTTGTGATTCCTGTGGCGACCGGAGTGTGAGGTGCCATGCTGACTCACAAAGCAAACCGAAAAGGTTGTTTTCGCTTACCACTGTTTACAACCTTTTCCAGCTGTGTTCATCTGGAACCAGGATCATGACTTCTACCACCAGCTACATTACTTTTTTTATTGTTGTTACCGGCAGACACTGTAGCTACTGGAGAACCCCAGACTAATTTGGGATGCACAGGTGCCTGCACTTATAATATATATTATAAAGATTGCAGACCAGTGTCATAGAAAGTTTTTATTAGTCCTGCCCACTGCAAAGTCTCTTCAGCAAGTGAAGATGACTTTGACCTTTTTTAAGAAGAAGAAGAAGAAGAAGAAGAGAGTGTCATGACTTTCTTCATGGCTGCGAGTGATATTCAAGTTCAGCTTCTAATAAATAAAGCCCATGTCTACTGTATATTACTTTTCCTCTGAATCTATGGGAGTGCACTGAAAATGTAATTTATGCCCTTGTTTGACTTGCAGACTGGGTGGTCAGATGGTTCAATGTGAAAATGCAGCATAGGTTAGCCAGAATAAAGAATGCTCAAATCGCTAACTGTAGCTCATGTTGCTCATTGACTGAATTAATGTGTGTTGGACAGTACAGCTTTAAAATGAACCATGATGCTAAAGAGCTGATAGAAAGGAGATATGTCATGATGCAAAGCTGCGAAGCTAAATGCAAATGTTATTGGAAAATAGATGATGAGAAAGAGAGAGAGGTGTGTCCACCATCAGAGTGGAGTCAGTCCAAGCTACAGTCCCTGAGTTTTGTTCACCAGCAGCTGAGTTCAGTGAAGCCACAGTCTGGAGGAGAAAACAGATAGTTTCAGAGGCAGCGGTCTGTTATACAAGCATGTATAATAATGTCACCATAATATTCAAATCCTGTCACACCATAAAACATCCAACAGATGGAATGAACTAACAGAAGCCCATTTCTTACTTTTATTTATTTATTTATTTTTTCTCTTTAATAAATTTGTGTTAATTAATTTCTGTTTTCCAGATCGCTGGAAAAAGACTCGTTGCTGATAGGAATCTGACGGTTTAAGAAATAATAAAAGATTTGTTCAAATGATATGAGGACTTTTTTTTTTTACTCACAGAGAACAAAGAGATTCATGTAAAAAATAGAAATTGGGTGAGAAATTCTGAGATATTTACTGTATCCATTTTAGCTGGGACAAGATTTCAATCATTCCATATCTGCTGTAACTAATAATTTACACGACTGCTTATTAATAATGTTCAATCATGGTCAATCATATGACCGACTGACTACCGGGCTCAGCAGGAGCACTTGCACAGGTGTTTGATTATTACTCCATACTGCCAAAAGTATGACCAATGCACGCATGAGTATGTTAAACTTCAGCCTGGTGAACAACATTTTTACTGTAGGCTAAAGATTTCAAGTAAGTAAACCTTGCAGTCATTACAAATGCCTCGGCTACACAGTGTATGATCATATGTGGCCATTACAGATTGGACATTCAACATTAATGTGACTCATAACATGCAAATTGGCAATTACATACCAACATTAAATAAGCTTGTTAGCAATAAAGCTCAGGTTATACAAATGTACCATCTGTTTCAGTTAGCTGGGTACAAAATCAATTACTATCTCCTGGATAGTAATTTATTTAAATAAAGTTTGCAAAAGTGAAATGCTACTGATGTTTTTTTGTTTTTCAGTATGTACATTCTTCAGAGCTCTATTTATAAAATATGTGAGAAATAGAATATAACATACATAAGGATGTTTTCAGTAGAATATAATCACCTGAAAAAAAATCATGTTTTTATAATGATACACATTGATTGTATTGTAGCCCAGAACTAAACTGAACTAAAACACCTTTCATGTCCTAAATCCTACACAGTGGCAAAAGAAAAGCTGCCACTTCCAGCCAGGTTCTCTTAAACAGGTCACCTCTGTGATTTTGAAGGTAAATATCAAAAGTAAAATACTTAAGGAGAACTTTCAAGAGTCCTTTTTTTTTTCTAAATTCCTTTCTTTGAGGTTTTGCCAGTTGGTAAAGATTTGGATATTCTGTTCATTGTGGATTTACTCTCCATGTGAAGTTTTGGACAGTGCAAACTGGTGTGTCAGTTTTGATTTATTAAGCTGTTGCAGCCGTTTTTTTTTTCTTTATCAGTTGTGAGACGTTTGAAGATTATGTCTGTGTGTCTGTGATGTCGGCTAACTACAATAATGTATGGTGAGTGTAACATCACTTCCATTGGTGGAGAAAAAGCACACAAATTCTTCAATAAAGGAAAATAGGTTATATGGTACCACCAGAGCCGCGTTATCCTATGGGGCAGACGGGGCTGCAGCCCCGGGCCTCGCCACTAGAGGGGGCCCCGGCGAGGATCAGACGGTCTGATCATACAATTGATACATGTCGGCATCCGTAATCAAATCCACCATGTAGTTTAGCGCAGACCTACAGGTGGAACTCGAAGATGAGCTCATCTAGTTTGTATCATTCAACAGCGGGACTACCGACCTCTCCCCCAGAAATATGATGAGGCTTTTGAAAGAGCAGGACCTATCAAGCGTGTTCCCAAACGTGGACATTGCCCTTCGACTTTATTTGACGCTCCTGGTGTCAAACGCGAGTGGTGAAAGATCCTTCTCCAAGCTTGGATTAATTAAAAATCGCCTTCGCACCACAATGACGGAAGGCAGATTGAACTGTCTTACTATAATGTCGACTGAATATGACCTGCTCCGCCAGATTGATTTCAATGCTTTAATAAAAGACTTTGCGTCCCAGAAATGCAGAAAAGTGCGATTCTAAGTGACCATGGATTTCGAATGCGTCATGGCGGTGTTTTTAGGCCTATACCATCCACATTTTAAAACGTTTACCCTCATCATTTGATTTTACCCACATGGACTTCCTTTGCAATGCCTTTTTTTCTCTTGCAAGTTTTTAAAAGTACATAAAGACAGAGCTGTTATATGGTTCAGCCATCGTTCTTGTTCAAAGGCGCTCTGCCTGTCTGTCAATGTTCATTTAAAAAAAAATAAAACGTATAAAAGGTTCTATAATTACAATACCTGTTCCAGCGTCATTATTTAATTGCATTGTTAACTTGTAGACTACATTTTAACAGTATATTTGGTCATATTGTTTGTTATCTGTTAGATTTTAATAAGAGGGCGGGGCCTCGGGTGGGTGTCTGCCCTGGGCCTCGGCAAAGGTTAACGCGGCCCTGGGTACCACAATGTAAAAACACACGTTTGTATTGCTAACTGTAGCTAATGTTGCTCATTCACTCAATGAATGTGTGAAAGTAAAGCTTTGAAAGCGACGAAATTAACCACATAGATGTGAAAAGGCTGTTACGACTCCCTGTGAGGAGTTTGGTCTCACAGTGTTTTCCTATTTTACTCTTTTTCCACTAGCAGCAGCATAAAGGACAGATCGTGTAGTGGAGATGTTTGGGTGTTGTTACGGCCGCCGCTGTTTCATCCCATTAGGTCTTTTGTGTCTATCCCAGTAGGTAAATGCAGGTGTGCGGGGGCCATTAACATATTGGTCCCTGGAAACCAAGAGGATTGGGTACGACGCCCTCTGCATCCTCTTCTGGCCAGCCAATCCGCTGTGTCCAATTGTCCTGGCCCGGGGCATTTAAACTGCAGCCGCCTGAGCGTTATTTCATGGAGAATGAGGGCAGAGACCAAAGACCTCATCTGTTGATCTTAAAAACACTCAAAAACAAGTCCTGCTTTCAAAACTTTCATTTACTATGATAAAAATTGTAATTAAAAACCTAATTTACACCCTATCTGGGTGTGTGTGTGTGTGTGTGTGTGTGTGTGTGTGTGTGTGTGTGTGTGTGTGTGTGTGTGTGTGTGTGTGTGTGTGTGTGTGTGTGTGTGTGTGAGAGTTTTATAGAGCAGCAGTATAGGGACTCTGCTTGATTACCATTCCTCTGCAGCACAGACTTAACTACCTCTATGCAGAACTTTTTAAATCGCCGTAAAGGGTTAAAGTTGATGACATGAGCAGTTTGACTGAAAGGCAGGCGATTCTTCCTTTATTCAGACGCAGTCATTTTTAATTGGCTACCTGTAGCCAGTCCATTGTTAAATCCGACTTGCTGATGCAAGCATTAAACTTTGCCAAATGGCAGTTAAATTTGATATATGGGGCCCGATGGGGGCGGGGTGAGAACAGGATGCATGGGAGACCCGCTGTGAGGAGATGTTCTCCGAGGGAGAGCAGCTTTGTTGGTTTGTTGTCTCGAGACCTTGTGCGGTGACGCCTCTGCTAGAGGCTATAGAATATGCTGTAATAAAAATATGCTTCATTTCTTTTCTACCCTCGTTTTAATAATGCAGAAAATCACGACCTAGATAAACGGTGTTAATGAACTGGTCCAGCTCATCATTCCACATCAATCAAACAGCATGACATGCATAATGCAAACGGCCTATTTGTTGAGTCACAATGTGAAATGATTCCTCGACCTTGTTTGATGAAAATCAATTCAGATCAGTGCCGCGCTATTTATTTACTCGTATTAATATGGTGTAAACATCGGAAACTTGTTGCAGCATTGCCACAGATGAAATTTAACACCAGTTCAAAAGAACCCTTTGCATTTCATGTCGAAATGTGCTGTGGACATTTTATTCATTAACCTGCATTAATAATACATTTAAAGAATAAATAATGTATGGCTCAATTCTTCTATAGCACAAATTTGAGTTTAATTGAGATTTTTCTGTGGGCTGTTGTATCATTTAGAAACCATCAAAGGCCTCGTTAGAGTTTGTTCACTTTACTAATTGATGTCTTTTCAGATGCATTCATCTCTGATACAGGAAGTATCGATCGCTGTATTTCAGTGCTTTGAATCTACCCGTACAGTGCAGTGTACATAAAGTATATACTGTAGCTGCCTGGGAGCCTGGAGGCGTTTCTGAGTGTTTCTTGCCTTTTTCATGACCCGGCGTCATGTACTGTAGCGCTTTGATTGAGAGTTCCTGGGAACAAATTGTCCATTTAGCAGCACAGACAATGAGATAGGTCATGAGGGGATGATTTCTATAGTGTATGAAGGCTTTTGAACACAGCTTGATTTCTCTGCTTGGTCAGACTAGGAATGCTTGTGAGAGATTCACTTATCGGTTACTGTTGGAAAATGTGTCCTGATGCTAGCCTGAGCTTTATTTTTTTTTTCTGTTTTTTGCTATTATGAAGCTTTTAAATCACAGATGATATATTTAAATCAAGGCCACAAATTAAAAATATTTTGGTATCAGTTAGCTGCAAATTATTAGAATTAAATTATTTAGATCAAATTTATCATTTAGTAGATAAACGGTCCATCAGAATGTTCTTGTTTTGTCTGACTGGCAGTCTAAAACGCTGAGATATTGAAGCTTTGAGAAAGTGGTGGATGCTTGATTGAATCTGACAATTTAACAGCCAATGAAATGTTCCAGCCCTCATTTAAATCTTTATCCACTGTCCATTTGGCTACATGCACCCATCACTGAAAAAGACAGCTTTGCAACTGTGATGCTTAAGTGGGAACTCCGCTTATTTTACAAGTTAGGTCTTTTGCAGCTCCAGAGGGAGCTGTGTTAGATTTAATTACAATTAATTAGTTGCCTCAAGTGATGTCACTTGAGTCAAGCCTACATTATGTGCTACTAGCATAACACATGTGAAATTCTGACTGAACCTATGGTGGGTGAGTTGCAATGTGGGCAAAGCAGGCACCAGGTTTTTATAAGAAAGAAGGTGAAGAGACGAAATCTCTGGTTCTGCAGCATTCATTTGAATTAGTTTTTTTTTTTTTTTAGACTGTCCAATGTGAGTCCTCTAATGTTATAGGAGTGCAATGCCAAATTGGTGAAGGTGAAATTGGCATTTTGGACCCACAATGCAATTGTTTGGAAAGAAATGGAAAAAAAAGTTATATCCTTTACACAGTGAGGATAGAGAGTTTTTGTTGTTGTTACTGTGATAGACATAAAAAAAAATCAAGGTTGCATAGTGAACAGAGACATGAGGGAGTTTGTATTGTGGCAGGTGCGAGCTCTTATCATCTCCAATTAACCTGAAGATTGGGTGATGTGAACAAGCCTGATTTACAGAAAGAAGACTGAACAGGACTTTGAATGCATTCCAGTTGGAGGGTGTTTCCGAGAAACCTGTTTTCTAAAAAAAAAAGTAAGAAAAAGAAAAAGAAATTGCCAAAATTGCACCATTTATCATAGCCAGAAACTGTAAACAGAAATGAACCTTAGTTTTTTTAAATTTCCAAAATGAAACGGACAGAAAAATCATGTTTATGTGCCTCATTTGAAATTTTGTCAAAAAACTAAACTGGACTTGGAAAAAACAAACAAAAACACAACAGCATTCAAATCTTTAAAGAAATCTTTGAATCTTTGAGACCAACAGGGCAAGGATCCATGCAAGGACAGGTAAGTACACATACATTAGACCTTGGGAAAGATGTTTTTCAGTATTTCAGTTTTCTAAGAATAAATGATTATTTCTTCTCATACTAAACAAAGGATGTCTTTGAGTTCTTGCTACTTCTCAATATGATTGTGCTGTTTCGTAGATGCACAGGACTGCAGAAACTGCCTGGATTTTATGTAATGTAGCTCTAATCAGGAGTGCCAGACAGATTATTTATAAATTTGTTTACGGTGGTTGTTATGTACGGGGGTATGTGTATTACCACTAGATACACTCCAGCACTGTGTTTCTATTAGCAGTGGAAACATTCTCCCACAGTCCAGAACGAAGGGATCAAACACTGGACATCGGTCTCATCACATCACTGTCACACTTGTGCACAGCATAGTCACACACACACACACACACACACACACACACACACACACACACACACACACACACACACACACACACACACACACACACACACACACACACACACACACACACACACACACACACACACACCCCTCTGTGCTTACTTCCCCTCTCTTGACTGAATGCTTAGTCTAGCCGTCTCCATGGGGACTGTCTCCTAGTTACATACACACAGACACGGCCACGCACACACTTGTCCCATCCCATTTCTCCCCTGGCTGATCAAAAGCAAGGCACTGTCAATCATACACACGCCCCTCCAATCTGGATTTTGTCCTTGGTTATCGAAAGCAGTCATCCTCTTTCTCGCTGTCTCTCTATTTCTTTTTGGTTCCCTCCATCCTTTCCATCTTTCTCCCTCCTGTCCGTCCCCGTCAGCCTCACCAGCCCTCTCATATCAAAGCCAGTGAGGACAGCTGTCGGGCTGTGGATCTAAACAGCGGGCGGCCGTCATGGCAGGAGGTGAATTAATCCGCCCTGGCATTTTAAACCCCCCAGGCCTCTTTCAAACAGTTACATCTGTGTGGCCCCCTGTATCTTCACCAGTTAATGCACGGCAGGCACTGATGTGGACAATGACACAGTTAAGGTCTGTCATTGCTCCACAATTAATGATAGATGGTGACAATTTCCACTTGTTCACTGGCATGTGGAGGGGTGGTTTGGAGGATACCAGCTGATTGTTCCTGGACATTTTTAGGATTTCAAGGGATCAAAACTGAAGGATTTTTACTGTGGCTTTTTTTAGCAGTTCTTTCTTAAATGTTTCTGTTAATTTGATTTTTTGTAAAACATCTGAGGAGTGAAAGAGTTGATTAACTCAACTTTAAAAGTAGTTTAGCACAGATTTCACAGGCCAGACCTCGAATATATTAGTCTATGATCAAATAAATCATGAAAGTCTAATATTTGAAAGGGTGGAAGTAGCACATTATTGTGAAAGTTTTGCTCAAATAATTGAAATTAGTGACAATTTTCTGTGGTCATTTCAACTTTGTAATACACACTTTTCGTGCCTTGTAATACTGAGGATTTCAGTCCTGTCTGATTCGGTGACACTTGTAAGTGATAACAGCAAGCGTGGATTGATATTGACACTACAGCAAACACTCCTTGAGTATACTCAGCATACTCAGAAATGCAACAAAAGAGCAACTGATGTATGTGTTGTGACAAATACATTTCTTTCTGGAAAAAAAGCCACCACGTGTTCAACAGTTGGATGTTGTGTTTGGGATGAACGGCAAACAGTGAGGATGTATGAAATGAATTCACACTGGATTACATGCCTGTAGACTCTATGTATGTGTGATGGCAAGTTGGAACCAGTGTGGGTACGGCAGAGTTCGCCGCTAACAATGAAAACTACTACATTACATTACATTACATTACATTACACTTAGCTGACGCTCTTATCCAGAGCGACTTACAGATATTTACAGGGTGTCAGTTACAGTCCCTGGAGCAGTGTGGTGGTTAGATACCTTGCTCAAGGGCATTTGAACCATGGCTAGGGCGGGATTCGAACCTGCAACCCTCCGATCCCAACTACACAGAAATGAGATTAAATTAAGAAAGTATTAAAAATTGAGTGAGCAGAACATTTAATTTTTTTCTTTTATACAGTAGATGAATTACCAGTCTCTGGCCAGCCTGTGGTATCTAAACTGACACTCATTTGAAAACTTAACCTACATTTTAGAGGACGTAAAACTTTAACCAGTTAAATAAAATGAGATATAATGAATGTAGTTGGTACTTTATAGAAAAGGGGTACACATATTCCCCTTTAACTAGTTGCTTATTAGAATGCATTAGTAGCATACCGGCTCTTCATTGGTCATTTTATTAATGGGTAACTAATTTAATAATATTCCACAACAGAATTAACAGAGTGGTCCCTCAGTAACCTCCTAATTACTGCTTGTTGAAGTTTTTGTACATGAATTACTTCAGAGGGCTTTCCCTCAATAAATATGGTCTTTTCTTATGTAACAAAACCAGGACTTACTCATAACTAATTCAGTAGTAGTTTGACACTTATGAACCCACACAGTTCCCCTATTATAAAGCCTCCTCTTTTACTCTAGTGAATTAATTATAGCACACAACTACTGCAATTAACAGATCCTATTCTTAAGTGATGGGTTACACATTAAAAACTGGAGGTGTATTGTATTCCATCTCACCTTTGTAGGTTTTATCTTTGTCATGTTATATTTTGTGAGGTCGCATTGGTACTATAAGTACAATTTTCAGTTGTATTCGTTGTATGGCCTGATGCTATGCTTTGTCTTGTCAGTACCTCATGTATACCATCCCAAATACGACTAAAAAAGGTTAGGGTAGACAGAAAACTGATGTTGCGGTGATGCCTGGCCTGTCAGGAGTTGTTGGATTTAGGGTGCTACATGTAGAAGGAGCCTGTACTAACAAGTGTCAGAATTTATTTAATTTATATGTCATGTCACAAATACAGAGATATGGTTTAAAATGTGTGTAATTCTTGAACCAAAAAGCTCCACCGGCTGAAACTTATACAAGTTCAGGCAGCACCATGAACATTTATTCATAGCATTGAAGAAACTTTCCAAAAAAAAAAAAAAAAATTAAATAGATGTTTGAAGTGTTCCATGATAAAGAAGATATTTCTACTTGTTAGGACTGTTCTTCTACCACTGAATGAGAACAGAACCTGCGTGTTTGAATAGACGTCTTTACTTTTTTAAAGGTGTAAGCCGTCACTTAAGTAAAGGATCTGTTAATTGCAGTAGTTGTGAGCTACAATGGATTTACTAAGTGTGAAGAGGAGACACCTCCTGAATAGGGAACGTGTGTGGGTTAATAAGTGTCAAACTACTACTGAATTAGTTATGAGAAAGACCTCAATTTATAATGGGGAACCTATTCTGAGTTAGAAAGACTTTACCCTTGTAGTTTTGTGGTTTGTTACCTAAGAATAGACCATGTTTATTAAGCATTATTAAGGGACCACCTTCTAAAGCCCATACTGAGCATTAGGTAAATTAAGATTGTAATTTATGTACAACAACTTACTATCAATAAGCAATAATTAGGAGGTCACTGAGCCAAAACTCTTAGGTAATGGCATTAATAAGTGCTTTATAATCACTAATAAAGCGTCAGTATGCAACTAATATGCATGCTATGAGCAGCTAGTTAAAGGTGAATGTGTGTACCTTTATGTAACTGAACCCCCAACTTCAAAAGCACTTTATTTGTGGGGTTCATTAGATAATTACTAACATCAGTCCTGACTCTGGTCCCACACAAGCAGTTAATAATAGAGACGCCTTGTGAGAGTGTTTCTGGTGAGTGGTGGCTGCAGAAAGATACACATTTTCTTTCTGGCTGCAGCTCAGTGACTGAGCAAACTGGGGTGTCTCATTTGGCTGGTCAGATAGATCCCTACAGTATGTTTCTGGCCGGTCTTATCTACATGGAGCTGTAGAGGACCATTATTCAAAGTCAGGTCCCTGGACCAGCACTGCTGATCCGAGGCATGTTGCTCAGCACTCTGTTGGCTGGTTATCTGACAGAAGAACAGATTTAGATGAGCAAAAAATATAGTCCAACAAAAGAGAAGTATGAAAAATGGACTGTATATTCATATTGAAGAATATTTGTTGTTCTTCAGTATATTTATTTAGACATTTTTCATCAGATCATGGTGCCCTTTTCTATCAAGTTTTCACATGTGGTATCTTAAATTTTTTCAGTGGCGCATTGTTCCTCGAAGCAGATTACATTTCGTGCTTCGTGAGAGAATATGGTCCACCGTGACTGGTAAGTCATTTGTCATGTGGTGCACAAACACAGAAGTGGGTTTGTATCATGTACCAAGGAGATTTTTCTGCCAACTTTTGAGCCGAGTTATCTAACGCATGTGATCTAACTTTGCTGAGGTTATCTTGGTCGACTTCAGAGGCTGTGTGGATAGACACATCAATGAGGATTTGCAGAGAAAAAATCTATATGTGAAAGTGAAACAGGGTGAATGGAAAGACCTTCCACAAGTGTGGCTGTAGTTTAACAGAGAACCAGCCAGTACGTTTTCATGGCTTGACGCTTGATCAGACCTTACAGAGTTCTCCTTCAAAGCATCATATTAAACAGGAAAATGACAGCTTACGCTGCTGGTCTTTTCATTTCATGCGATCTTTTGTAGCTCTGCCATGCATCAAGAACTTAATGTGCATATGGCTCGTTGCTGTTTTGGCACGGGGAGACTTTTTCTGGCTCAAATTGTTCAGCGGATAGAGAGCCCTATGGCTTTCTGGCTGGGGACAGTGATTGAGAAAGGCCAGCTGGCTTATTCCAGGTCTGGACTTGAACTGACAGGAGAAATATGGTCTTGGGGACTGCCAGAGGAGAAAGGGGTTCTGGGAGAAATATCTATTGGCCAAGGTTGGCCAACTATACTCAACCATTCATTGCTTAAAATCGAGAGAAGGTTGAAAGAACCCAGCTACAGTTGGACACGGCAGACGCCCAAAATAAATGACAATGTCATAAGATAATTCACCCAATTCCTACATTTTATATCATAATAAAGCAGACTTGAAGCTACTTGATGAAACTGAGTGGTAGCAGATTTATTTGCCGTTAGGAGAGATGAATCACAACACACTATGTGCAAAGATCAAACAAAAGCAACACATTTCTAGCTTTGCAAGGGAGGAAACATACCGTAAATTCCGGACTATAAGCCACTATTTTTTTTCTACACTTTAAACACTGCGGCCCTATACTATGGTGCGGCTTATTCGTGTTTTTTTCGTGGGCCGAAAACAGTTTGCCTAACAACAGTAGACCAATAAAATTGATGAGAGGGCACTAAAAAGCGTACTATCAAGCGTACTATCACAACTATTGTAAATCATTCATTTCTACTAACCATCATCAACATGGAAAATACTCGAAGAAAAGCATATGATGCGGCATTTAAGTTAAAAGCGATCACTCTGGCATTTGAAGAAGGAAATCGAGCTGCTGCACGTAATCTTGGAATAAATGAATCAATGGTGAGAAGGTGGAGACGCCAGCGTGAAGATCGGGCCAATGCAAAAAGACGACAAAAGCTTTCAGAGGTAATCATAGCAGGTGGCCCGAGTTTGAAAACTTTCTGGAAGACTGGGACAGAGAGCAGGCGGCCGCGGTGTTTCTACTGTACAAATCAGACTGAAGGCAAAAGCAAGGAGGCTTGGATGACAAGCGGGGACAAATCTTTTACCAAAACAGGCCGCATGCGAAGAGCATCTTTAAATCAAGTCTGCCAGTGGATCCTAAATGTGTGGACCTGTGTCAAAACATCAACCATCACCAACGCATTCCGAAAGGCTGGACTGCTGCGTGATGAAGAGGACGGTGCGCGCTCAAGTGACATCGAAAACGAGGAGAGTGATGCAGTAAGTGATGAGATCCTGAGGCTGTTTAATTCCGACACGGAAGTAGAGGACTTTGATGGTTTCAGTGCGCAGGAGGAGGATGAAGAAGGCGATCAGTGACTTTTCTGGTAGGATGCAGTATATAGCATATGTTTTTACCAGATATTAGGAGATACTGGAATGCTGTTCATGTTACAGTCAGTCTCCGCTCCGCCCACTCCAGCCTCCCGGATTCCCGCCCTGTGTCTGTCACGCCCTAATTACCGGCGTATTTAAACCCCCTGTCTCTCATTCACAGTTGCCAGATTGTTAGTGTACTATGCGACCTACTCTCCAGCGATTTCCTTGTGTGCCTTTCGGTTTTGACCCTCGCCTGTTTTTGGACCCTGATCTTGCCTTCCCCTTTTGGATTATCTGCCTGCTTCACCTGATTGACTTCCCGTGTACCGAACCTTTGCCTGAATACTGGTTACCTGCTGAATCCGCCTCCCGAGTCCTGCACTTGAGTCCTGTCTCCGTGCCTTGTAATAGAACAATCTGGCCAGCCATGGACTCAGCAGACTCGGACGCTGTGCACGCCGCTGTCCGGGCCCAGGGCTCCCGGATTCATCACCAGGGGGAACAGCTGTCTGCCGTTTGTGTGGTGGTTAACGAACTCAAGGACCACCAACAGAGTTTCCAGGCCTCGGTCGGAAGTGAGGTAGGGCAGCTGAAGGCCCAGATCCAGCAGCTGGTGACTCGCCTGGAGGGTCTTTCCGTGCTTCCACCTCCGGCGTCAACCCCCGCTGTTCCAACTCCTGCTCCCGCTCCATACTCTCCGGTGGTCTCGGTTGCTCCAGCTGCTCCTCTGGCTCGACCGGATCGTTTCTCCGGTGAGGCGGGCAAGTGTCGGTCATTTCTAGTTCAGTGTGGCCTTCACTTCGAACTACACGCCGGGAGTTTCCCCACCGAGCGGGCTAAGGTGGCTTTCATTGTCACTCATCTGTCAGGCAGAGCGGAGGCCTGGGCCACAGCAGAATGGGCGCGGGACTCTCCCATCTGCTACTCTCTGAGTGCATTCACGGACGCTCTGAGCAAGATCTTTGACTCCACCGCTCCCAGCCGGGAGGCGGCCCAGGCTCTGCTGTCGCTACGGCAAGGCAGACGTCGCGTAGCGGACTACGCCATCGAGTTTCGCACCCTAGCGGCCGACAGCGGGTGGAACTCGGCCTCGTTGTTCGACGCTTTCCTTCATGGTCTCTCCGCCTCCATTAAAGACCTTCTTGTCCCTCTGGACCTCCCCTCCGACCTCGACTCGTTAATCGCCCTCGCCATTCGCACCGACAACAGGCTGATGGAGAGGGAGAAGGATAGGGGCCGGCGTGCCGTGGTCTCTCCCGGGCACCCGACGCCATTTTCGGGTCGCTCGCCACAGCGCTCCAGCGCTGCAGCGCCACCACCAGCTTCGGAGGAGCCCATGCAGCTGGGTCGAGCCCGGCTCTCTCCAGAGGAGCGACAGCGACGCCTACGGGAGGGCAGGTGCATCTACTGTGGGGTGTCGGGACATTTTCTCGCGTCTTGTCCAGTAAAAGGCAGGGCTCACCAGTGAGGAGAGCACTGGTGAGCCAAATAACGTCTTCCAGTGATCTCTCCCGACCGCTCCTCCCTACAGAACTTGTCACCTGCGAGCAGAGGGCTGCTCATCCGGCATTAGTGGATTCGGGCGCAGACGCAAATCTCATGGACCAACAGGTGGCGGAGCGTCTGGGCCTTGAAGCCGTTCCCCTGTCCGAGACGCTGGAAGCCACCGCCCTCGATGGTCGCCTTCTGTGCCGGGTGTCTCATCGCACCCAACCTGTCCGGCTCAACATAAATGGTAACCATTCAGAACTCATCAGCTTTCACATCTTCCGGTCGTCTCTGCACCCGCTAATTCTGGGGTTACCTTGGCTTATTAAGCACAATCCTCACATTGATTGGTCCACGGGCAGAGTGTTGAAATGGGGAAAGGATTGCTGTTTCACCTGTTCTCCATCCGTCTGTGCTGTCAAGTCTGTAGCAGGTTCAGATGCCTTAGCACCAGATGCCACCTATTTGTCCGGTTATGACCACAGTGAGCCTCCGGACTTGACCGGTGTTCCCGGCAGCTACCACGACCTGCACGACGTTTTCAGCAAGACTCGGGCTATGTCTCTGCCTCCTCACCGTTCATATGACTGCAGCATTGATCTCCTTCCGGGGACCTCCCCACCCAAAGGTCGTTTGTACTCTCTCTCTCCGCCAGAGAGGGAGGCCATGCAGCAGTACATCGACTCCTCATTGGAGGCTGGTATCATCCGTCCATCTTCCTCCCCTGCTGGTGCTGGCTTCTTCTTTGTGGAAAAGAAGGATAAATCTCTCCGACCCTGCATCGACTATCGCGGCCTGAATAACAGCACCATAAAGAATAGGTACCCCCTCCCTTTAATCTCCTCGGCATTCGAACTCTTGAAGGGTGCTAAGATTTTTTCTAAGCTGGATCTTAGAAACGCCTACCACCTAGTGAGGATCAGGGAGGGGGATGAGTGGAAGACAGCATTTAATACTCCTTGTGGACACTATGAGTATCTGGTCATGCCTTTTGGTCTAACTAATGCCCCAGCTGTCTTCCAGGCTATGGTCAACGATGTCTTGCGGGATATGTTGAATCTGTATGTTTTTGTGTACCTGGATGACATTCTGATTTTTTCCCCGGACGAGACAACACATATTCAACATGTGCGGTCGGTACTGCAGCGCCTTCTCTATCACAAGTTGTTCGTGAAGGCAGAGAAGTGTGAGTTCCATGTGACGACCGTCTCCTTCCTGGGCTTCATCATTTCCACTGACCATATCCAGATGGACCCAGAGAAGGTTAGTGCTGTAGCCAAGTGGCCGACCCCTTCAAATCGCAAGATGGTGCAGCGTTTCCTGGGGTTTGCAAATTTTTACAGGAAGTTCATTAGGAACTTTAGTGCGGTGGCAGCCCCTTTGCATGCTCTAACCTCTCCCCATGCCAGGTTCCAGTGGTCCTCTCAGGCTGAGTCTGCCTTTCAGAGGCTTAAAGACCGGTTCACTTCAGCTCCGATTCTCGCCCTCCCTGACCCACATCTCCAGTGCATTGTGGAAGTGGACGCCTCAGATCTGGGTATCGGGGCTGTGCTTTCTCAGCGGTCGACTGCGGATGGCAAGCTCCATCCCTGTGCTTTTCTTTCTCGGAAACTTTCCCCAGCGGAGAGGAATTACGACGTGGGTGACCGGGAACTGCTGGCCGTGAAGGTGGCGTTGGAGGAGTGGCGACACTGGCTGGAGGGAGCTGAGCAGCCGTTTCTGGTATGGACCGATCACAAGAATTTAGAGTACATCAGAACAGCGAAGCGCCTCAATTCCAGACAAGCCAGGTGGGCGCTCTTCTTTAACAGGTTCAACTTCACTCTATCATACCGTCCGGGTTCAAAGAATGTTAAACCTGACGCCCTTTCCAGGATGTTTGATCCAGACTCCAGTCCTAAGACACCCTCCACAATTCTCCCTTCTTCCTGTGTAGTGGGAGCAGTCACGTGGGCTATTGAGAGGAGAGTGAGGGAAGCCTCTGCTAACACCCCTGCTCCGGCAGGTTGTCCACAGGGCCGTCTTTTTGTGCCTGTTCCATTGCGTCCTCAGGTGATCCATTGGGCCCATACGTCACGAGTCGCCTGCCATCCGGGAACTGCTCGGACCATCTTTGTTATCAGACAGCGTTTCTGGTGGTCAGCTATGGAGAAGGAGGTGAGGGAGTATGTGGCTGCCTGTCCGGTTTGTGCAAGGAACAAGGTCTCCCGGCAACCCCCAGCGGGCCTTCTGCAACCTCTCCCTGTGCCCCACCGCCCCTGGTCTGACATCTCGTTGGACTTCGTCACAGGTTTGCCCCCATCTGAGGGTAACACTGTGATTCTTACCATTGTGGACCGGTTCTCCAAGATGGTACACTTTGTGCCCCTTTCCAAACTACCCTCTGCCAGAGAAACGGCAGAGATCTTGTTGCATCAGGTGTGTCGTCTTCATGGTTTTCCCAGGGATGTGGTGTCGGATCGCGGTCCACAGTTTGTGTCTCGATTTTGGAAGGCGTTTTGCTCTCTCATAGGGGCCACTGTCAGCCTGTCCTCTGGGTTCCACCCTCAGTCTAACGGACAGACTGAGAGGCTCAATCAAGAGTTGGAGACGGGTCTTCGCTGCCTTGTCTCCCAGAACCAGAGATCTTGGAGCAAGCACCTCATATGGGTGGAGTATGCACACAACACACTTCCTAGCTTCTCTTCTGGTCTCTCTCCCTTCCAGTGTGCATACGGTTACCAGCCGCCATTGTTCCCAGAGTCTGAGGTGGAGGTGGGGGTGCCATCTGCCCAGGTTTTCATCCGCCGCTGCAAGAAGATCTGGGCTGGGGCCCGCCACATACTACTCCGTAGCGCCGCTCGAAGCAAGAGGGTGGCAGATCGGCGCCGGACTCCAGCTCCTTCATATCGACCGGGAGACCAGGTTTGGCTATCGACGCGGGACCTGCCACTTAGGGTGGAGAGCCGGAAACTGGCTCCTCGGTTTGTTGGACCCTTCCCCGTCTCCAAGGTCATCAACCCTGCCGCAGTTCGCCTTCGGCTCCCCAGGTCCATGAAGGTCCATCCCACATTCCATGTCAGCCGCCTGAAACCAGTTAAGGAGAGTCCTCTGGTCCCAGCCTCCAGACCCCCGCCACCCCCCCGAGTCGTTGACGGAGGTCTGGTGTACACGGTTAAGCGACTGCTGGCGGCGCGAAGGAGGGGCCGGGGATATCAGTATCTGGTGGACTGGGAGGGGTACGGTCCAGAGGAGCGGTCATGGGTGCCGGCCAGCTACATTGTCGATCCGACCCTCATCAAAGACTTCCATCAGCGTCATCCGGATCTTCCTGGGACTTCCGGTGCCGTCCCTTGAGGGGGGGGCACTGTTACAGTCAGTCTCCGCTCCGCCCACTCCAGCCTCCCGGATTCCCGCCCTGTGTCTGTCACGCCCTAATTACCGGCGTATTTAAACCCCCTGTCTCTCATTCACAGTTGCCAGATTGTTAGTGTACTATGCGACCTACTCTCCAGCGATTTCCTTGTGTGCCTTTCGGTTTTGACCCTCGCCTGTTTTTGGACCCTGATCTTGCCTTCCCCTTTTGGATTATCTGCCTGCTTCACCTGATTGACTTCCCGTGTACCGAACCTTTGCCTGAATACTGGTTACCTGCTGAATCCGCCTCCCGAGTCCTGCACTTGAGTCCTGTCTCCGTGCCTTGTAATAGTTCATGTAATTTCATGTTCATTGTTTAAGTAAAAAAGCATAAGCAACGTAATTTGTGTGTTGCTGATACAAACGTATATTTCACGGTAGCTGCGTTACAGACACCGTTAGAAAAAAAGCATTTACAATATATTTGTTTATGTTACTTAGCGGATTAAATTTTAAAAAGTTAAAAAATCCTTACATGTGATAACATTTGGATTTAAGTTCTCTATATAAACATAGTGATAAGAGTGGATGTTGTCCCTTACCTGTCCGCTTGTCACCCGCTGTCAGTGACTCATTTCTTACAGTAATAAAGACATATAATGAAAGAATGAATTAGTTTTTGAGCTATTTTTTCATATTACTACGTGGGATACCTGCGGCTTAAAATCCGGTGCGGCTTGTACAAGTACAAAATTGAGGGTTTTTTTCTAAAATTAGAGTATGCGGCTTTTAATCAGGTGCGCTCTGTAGTCCGGAATTTACGGTAATTAAAAGGGCTAGTGTGTAGGATTTAGTGGCATTTAGTGGTGTAGTTGCTGATTGCAGCCTCCTTGTTTCACCCTCTCCTCCCTAGCAAAACAAAGAAAATATTTTGGACATGAAAACGCAAAAGGCTCTGGAGCCAGTTTTAGTTTGTCTGTTCTCGTCTATTGTAGAAACATGGTGGTTAAACATTGCAGACTCCATGGAGGAGTACCCACAGCGTAGATATAAAAGACTCATTCTAAGGTAAGAAAAGCATAACTGTTCTTATTTTCAGGTGATTATACACTAATGAAAAAATAGTTATGCATATTATATTCCATTTCTGCAATATTATGTAAATAGAGCCCCCTAAATCTGACACACTGGACCTTTAAAACATATGTCACACCTCATGGCAAAGCAAAATTGATCAGACTTTTAACCCATTGCATCTACAGTATCACTGTTTATTGCTGCCATATGTCATGTCACATCTTATTGCTGCATTCAATAACTGTAAGAAGTAATGGACTAAATTAGATCAATACCATTTGGTAACATAATGTACATATGGATTACACAGTCCATATCAATAATGCTGCAATATTAGTTTTTGATTTCTCAAAGGGCCAATCTGTTGACGCATTGCATCACTCTCAGTCCTCTCTGTGAGTGATGTATATATATATATATATATACATAGAAAATGCTCAGGGAGTTCAAACACACACAGTTTAAAGAGGAAGCATAGCAGAGTTGAGTACATTAGGGGGTGCAGGTGAATGGGCAGCTATTAAAAACAGATTTCGCAGCAACGTCCACATCCCCCAAATGTAACTGCCATGACTGGCTGCACTCGTGTTAAATTAAGGGCACCTAAAAGGATGATAAATTGGTTTTCCGCAATTAAAAAATAACGTTCCGTCACTGTGCTAATCGTTTGTGATGCAAAAGTGGTTCTGACAAATGTGGCAGCTCGGCATGTCCGCTTTCGAGTTAGTCCATTTGGAAGCATTTTAGATACATTTTAAATATATGACATATGATATATTCTAACTGTGGTAACCCTTTAAAACCATGGCTTTGCTTTTTATCCCTGCACAAGGTGCACAGCAGACAGTCTGCACCGCTGCACACGGTTATGCTCACAGTATGATACTATGCACCATTGGTTCCTTAAAGAGAAGTAGATGCATAGTGTAATCAAATGGGGTGAAAATGCTCTATCAACCGGAGGTGTCCTGCGATATTTTTCAACACTATACCACATAAAATGAAATAAAAGTTTAGCCTTACCCCCCTAAAGCAGCTCAAGCCACAGAATGTGCCTTCCATCTAGCTCTGTACTGTACCCCTTGAGAAGTCATTTTACTTTACTTAACATTTGAATTAATTGAGGTTTATAAGGTAATAAGGACTCACACCTGCCAACGCAGCATGCTAACTCACTTTTACAACTAAAATTGAGGAGTAGAAGAGAAACCTCATGTAGAATGTAGAATGTAGAAACTACATGTTTCGTGTCAAGCTGTGCAGCCGGAATGCTCAAATACTAGATCACAGGTGGGTTTTACATTTTATCATCATGTCCATTGAAATAGATTCCTTTCTCGCTGTGAAGAGATCCCTTTGTACTGTGATTGCAGCGTGAAAGATGTGGGACAAAAACCTCGAGTCCTTGTCTTGTGCAAAAAAGAATTCAGTCGATGCTAATATGAGGCTTCAGCAGTGTGAATTAGACCAGTGTAGTTGGTATCTTTCAAAGTTACTGTCTCCCTTAGTACAAAAGTCTCTCTTTGTGTTACAATGCCTCAGCTTAGCATGGAAACTACACTACGGAAACCCAAAGAGAGACTTTTGTACTGAAGAGTGCAACTTTGGAAGATTTGTCAAACAGCTAAAGCCTCATATTATCATGACTTGTGCCCGGTCTCTTACAACTACATAAGAGGGGCATCTCTTGACAGCCAGTATGGACAGGAGGAACAAATACAACAAGTAAAAACTGTTTCAAAGTACATATGTGAATATTGAGCTAAGATAGACTTTAAAAAAAGGGAACCTGTCCTTTAGAGGACCAGTGTGTAGAATTTAGAGGCATCTAGTGAACATCACATCACCCTTCCTTCGTCCTTCCTAGACTGAAGGAGACACTACGGTGGCTCCAAATTGAGCGCTAATGCTCTTGTCCATTCTGGGCTACTGTAGAAACATGGCGGACTCCATGTAAGAGGACCCACGGCATATGTAGACATGACAGGCCTGTTTTAAGGTAACAAAAATATAAAGATTTCTATTTTCAGGTGATTGTAATTATACTGATGAAAACATATTACAAGACATATTATATTCCATTTCTTTAAATAGAGGCAATTAAATATTGATTACACTAGATCAGGAAAATCAAAGACCTCCATACACAGCAAACACAGGTCCATGGTGTATATATAAATAAATATTTTCACACTGAAAGAAATGTAAACTCTATGATAAAATTATACCTGACACAACAGAACTAAATTCTAGTTTAACAAGGTGACATGAGCATGGATGGCGGAGGTGCCAGCAGAAGCAGTCAAGCAGGGGTGAGTAACACTAGCATTAGCTGTAAAGCATACTGGGGCAGGCAATAACAACCTGCAATAACTGTTTTTGTTTTTGTTTTTTTTAATCACTTGTGGACAGTGGAAACAAGTTAACAACATGGACAGATCATCACCTCACCTCACCTCTCATCACCACTTTAGGTGGTAGCTTCTTCACTACAAGCAACCCCTTTCTCCTTGTCAAGTTGTGTTCATATACTTTGATATATTGTAATTGTAAAATATTGATTATAGCTGCTTCAAGCAATAAGCTGCTTTAATGTACAGTAGCACCGATGTCAGCAGTGTTTTAGTGGCCGCAGTTACCCTGTGTATCCCTGCCAATATTTACTGCGGGTGTTAACTTTATTTTTGGAACAATTTTCATTTGCAATTCAGCCCCTGAAATAAAAATTGAGGAAGTATTGATTCTACTTTATAACTTCATTATTCAGAGGTGTATCAGATTAAACCTGAACTAAATCAATTATCATTACATGGATCTGCAACGCTTTTTTTCCCTGAACCATGTAACCCTTGCTTTATGTTTCCCTTTAAGTATGTTTTATCTTTCTCCCTTCATCTGTCTACAGTGTTTAGATGAAAAAAAAAAGACTATTATATGAGTGCTAATGCATCCTTTATGAAACAGCACACGGTCAGTCCCTTGGTGGACTATGTGGAGCTTATAGAAAGAGATGCACATAATTTATAAAAACACCACACTATATTTTTCTCCTTTGCTCCTCAGATCCTCGCTTATTTACCTCAGTTGCTGCCAAGATGTGTTATGTTTGGAGCCAACAAATGTTATTCTACAGCACACACACACACACAGACTATCATTTCTCTGCCATATGTTATATAATTCATATTTCATCGTTGATTTCCTGACAACTTGAGAGCTTGTCAGTCTGAATGATTTATTGATGGGTGGTATGTGGGAATACTTCACCTGTTGTGACCTCAATACTAACTGGCAGTGGGAGCTATGCAAATTAAATGGTCCATACAGTGCACTTCAAAGGTGAGACAATGTGATAATCAATATTTAAATATCAATCACACTGTGTCTACACTTGGCAGTGAATGGACTTTAATTTACATCCAATCCCACACAGAGTGTTCAGAGCTCTGCATTGCTGTACGGACAATGCAATCAATGGGATTTTTTTTGTACTCATTATAATACTGTACATGGTCTTTTGATGTAGACTAATATTCCCGCAGTGGAATTTACAGACCAGTGATCAAATGAGGCCACTTCAAGAATCCGTCTTTGTAAAACACACAAATGGTTGGCTGATCAGCATCCTTCAACAGACTGCGTTTTTATTGTACAATAATTCACAGACTCATTGCCATGGATAAGAGGTTTTTACATAATGCTGCTTGCTATTCATTCCAAGAACAAAGTGGAGCCCCTCCTCGTGTCTCACTCCCAAATCTGCGGGTGAGCTCATGATTAATGTGTAATTGACTTGATGAATGGGTTTCCCATTCCATGAATCCATCAAAATACTGCTTGATTAAGCGTCCTCTGCGCGTCTGATTAAAAACCAGCAAGATCAGCTTCATTTAAACACGAGCACGGACCCATCATGTTTCAAAATCTGGTCACGCCCACTGATTATCCCTTGCAATGCGGGGTAATCAATGCATGGAGAGGGCTGGGTATCGGGGGTGACATAGTTGTGGTTGTAAAGGGATGCTTTGCAGGCGGCGCAGCAGAGAGTCAGCTCAGTTTCAGCAATCAGTCATGCCAACAGAAGGAGAATAGGATGGATAGGGGGCGGAGGAGGAGATGGATAGTGGAGGGGGAGAGTTTGAGAGGTGAGAATGAGATGGAATGGGATTCAGACAGGGACGGAAAGATGGATACAGAAAGTAAGACAGTGCAGTGAAGAAAGTTTGATATAGAAAGTAGGGAGAGTGAGAGAAGAGGGGCTAGAAATGAGGGAGCGGTGCTGACAGCGGGGGTGATAAGCAGACACATGGAGATATGTAACCAGGTATTAGGAACAGAAAGACAGGGTATGGGCTGCATATGACACTCCCCTTTTCTTATACCTCTTCTTATTGCTCCATCTCTGCTCAAAATGATGACGACCAGGATCTCAACAACAAGGCAAGGCAGCCTTTACAACACCTGTATGTAGCAACTGCATGATGTGAGTTGTATAACATCTCAGCGAGCAACTGCAACAATTAGTCATGCTTTTTCTTTTTTTTTAACAGCATGAATATTATTCTGAATGAAACTTTTCAGACCGTACATCAGCCATATGGCGATTGTATAAAGGCCTCAGTTCCCAGGAGGGTTTGTGTGCTGTGAGTGTGTATGCCAAGACAGCGCTGCAATGCCCACAAGTATTATAAATAACAACCTCCAGGGTGCTGTTGTTATATTTGACTATAGTACAATAGGAATATGTTCTATTAATGGTAACTACGCTGGCACTTTTGGAAGATTACAATCATGAAACAGAAAAATGCACTTTGAGATTGAGATGATGGGTTTTTCACTCAACCTTTACACTTACAAGCCCAAAATACAACTACACACAAAGACATGCAAATGTGGAGAGATGCAGTGATGGGCAATGGCACCTCTCCAGCTACCAGTCCATTCCCCATACTTTGGCCCATGCTGGACTTAAACCCACCCATTCCCAGTTCCCAAGCTAGGTTCTATGTACTGAGCTATTGCCACAACAAAGGAAATTATTATTATTATTTTTTATTTGAACTGCAGGCTGTCTTCACCGTTATATCTCAATGTTCCATGGACAGTGGTTGTGCTCCAAAACCTGACTTAATGCTCAATGCTGGCACAACGCTGGTTCCAGGCAAGTACGCATGATTTTATATTTAACAGAGCCTCAGCATCAGACGGCTTGGACTCCTGTGTAACACCAAAGTGTGGCATGCTAGAATAGAAAATTCCCTCACAAGTCTGTTTTGGTGGAACTGTAGTGTCTCTTCCAAAAACTTAAAAGCTGTGGAAAAAAATGTAAACTAAATAAATAAATACATTTACAACAGCTCCACTACTCTACCTGCGGCTGTTTGTGCACCCATACTCACGTATTTCAAAAAAGCTTTCTGAGAGAAAGGCTTTAGGAAGTCCACGCTTGGCGAGGAAGTCATGGTGGATGAACATGTGAAACACAGAAATGTTAAGACTTAGTATTTTCAGTTGGGTTTTTGTTTAGTTTGTTCCTGTTTTCAGTCACAGTTTGATTGTGTTTACAGGCCATGGTTTGGGTTAAACCCCTTTTCAACATCAACCAAAGCTTTTCTGGCAGAAAGACCTAAAGGCTAAATTATTTTACTTGTGCAAACATGAAGCCTGACCAGTCCTTAGAAATATATTCAACACTGCATTTGTTGTTAGAGTGACTAACAAGCAACCAAATGGAAAAAAAATAGATTCAGATTATCAACAGATTCAGGGCAGCCCTTATTGTGGTGTATATTATTTGCGTGAAGGTCATTGAACTCTGTATCACAGAGTTTGACATGAGAAGCCTTCTTGCAGGATTGGGTGATACCATGATAAGGTGATACAGTACAATCAGATACTGCCCTGTTGTCTCTGTCCTTGTTGAGTACCCCAAACAAAGTAATAATGGCCTCCATCTACATGTAGCTCATCTCTTGTCCACGATAAATGAAACTTCCAGATTTTCTATATTTCATTCCCTTTGTGGTCGACTCACCCAGTTTAGTTTCAAGAGCTTGGGCGATAATGAGACTTTGGCTTGTCTCGGCATACAAGAGCATTCATTAACGCTCAGATGAGCATTACCAGCAGGAAAGCGTTTCCTCCTCTCTTCTCACCTCCCATTCATTTAGAGGTCTTATTTTCCCAGTAGCCATTAGTCAAATACTTGTTTTCTTACCTCATCTCAAATTGTCGATCGCCCTGTTTTCATCAACTGTTCAACCTTCAGTCTGCTGAACTCTCTGTCACTTTTCCCCTCTTTCTCATTGTCATACCTCTCTCTCTCTGACTGCGTACCCCAACTCTTTGACTCTCCCTCGTTCTCTCTCCTCCCTGCCACCCACCATCACTCCCTCCTACTCGTACCGAACATCAAACAGAATCCATTTCCCAGGGAGAGCAGGACTAGCCCTCGTGAGCCGCTCTTGATCTCTGTCCGAGCATCTCTGTTTGACAGCTTACAAATGGGCCTGAACCCCTTGTAAACAGGACACACACACACACACAGATGCACACACAGATTCCCTATACGCAACCATAAGTGAAGTGTGCGGTTGTAATCTCTGTCACGAACCAAGACCTCTGCTGACCCCTGCGCTTTCAGAGACATGGACAGATTGTGCTGCCCTGCACACTCATGTCTGTCTGGCTGTCTGACCTTTCGCCCCGTGGCTTCACTTATGACCCTTAATGATGGAACAGAAGAGAGTAGTGAAGAGGGGAGTCCATAAAACATGTACCAATTACACACCACAAACACTACAGCTGCACACACTAGATATCACAGATCACATGCGACAATCTGTGCACCGCACTGTAGACACACACACACACAGGTATCAGTTCAAGGGAACATTTACTCCCCCCTTCACTCTATCTCTACAATGTAATTCAATCCTCTGACATGCGTTTCCCCACCGCTGGAGTTGTACTGTAACATCAGCCCGCTGCTCCTCCTGACATTAGGTTCACAAAGATGCCTGAAGACGTCCCAACATGCTGCTGCAGTTTTCTCGCGGATGAAAAATTCATAGGGAACCCTGGCAAAAATCCCAATGCAGCGTGGTCCTATAAATATTTATCAGTCAGTTAACTACTGTGTTGTGTGTAGAGAAGCAAAGGAGGGCTACGGGGAGAGAGAGGTCACAACCCCAAATAAAGCAACTTTTTCTGGATGAACTGAGTAACCAACGCGATATATCGTCAGTACACACGCAAAACCTATTAAAGCTGTCGAACTGCAGCTTATATGTTTCAGCTTCATGTTTTATTTGTTGGCTCTTACTTCAGCATATTAGAGAGCAGCGGTACACACGGCCCTTGAATCAGGTTCTGCGTTACCAGGTTGTGATGACAGATGGGTTGAACTGAAAGAAGTGTGTAGACTGTGGTTAAATGCGTGTTTCATAGATGCATAGACAATTCAGGCAAGCTGGGTCACGTCAGACAAACTGCAATTATTAACCCTAACCCCCAGTAGAATTCTATAATGCTGCTGCAGTTCACTGGGAACCATCACTTAAATTCTCTTTTTTTTTACTCAATTCATTCTCAAAAAAACAGAAAGAAAGTGACAATCAAAAGTTGAAAACAAACTCCTCTTTAGTTTAATTTAAGCTTTTTAAGTTGGATACTTAAAATAAAATAAAAAATAGCACTAAAACTTTTGTATATAGCTATTTCTTTACAGCTACATGGGGAAAAAAGATGCCCAATTTATATGTGTAAAAGTCAACACGACCTGGTCAGTCCTCCCTGCCGACTCTTTGGCGAACTGCCCCCAGGAAAACAGCCTCCTCTGTTTATTTACAGTGATTATGTGATGAAACTTTGAGCAACCCACATTGTTATAACAAACAACAGTAATATGGTAGTAGGTACCATCTTCAGCAACTCATAAGAACAGATCTTCAAATTTATTTGGAAAGGTCACCGTGGCCAGGTCAGTCCTCCCTGCCGACTTTTTGGCGAACTGTCCCTTGGAAAACAGCTTCGGTCTCCAGCAGTGAGAGCCGCGTAAGTCCCACTATTTACTAGTATGAAAAACACGAACAAAGTCGTCACAAAGTCTTTGTCTCTTTCCACTATGTACAGTGCATCGGGATCTCCCTCATAACACAATCTTACAGATTTCATAAGATTGAAAACCCGGGGATGCATTGTCTTGTTAGGCTCAGGATTTTATTTTTCATGTTTTGATACACTGGGAGCGGTCTTTAAATAACGGGTGCTCCTAGGCGCTATATAGTCAAATATAGAACAGGAGCTGTAGGGTCTAGAGGGTTAATGAAATTAGAGGGCGATTAAAATTCCATGACTTTCCTGGCAGAAACAACAAAACAGGAGGGCGTTGGAAGATGGCCTTGAAATACAGGAGAAACCCGGGTAAAATGGGAATGTTGTCAGCTATGAACATGTCCCACAGTTCACCAGAAGAGGTTTGTGTAATACATTCCACCATTAAAAATATGGAAACGCTAGAGAAAGGGTCTTGACACTTCTTACAACTTCCTGCTTTATCAAGTTGAGTAATCGAGTGTGAAGGACTTTCGGGCAGAAAGATGACCGAGGGACCCACAGCAGCAGGACAAATGTTTGAAAAAAAAAGAAATCATGTTAAAGCTCTGAGAGCATGACACAAAATATGTGGACTGATAAAACAAAAATTGACCTTCAGCCTCTGTTATGTCTGGCAGAACCGACACAGCGCATCTCATCATTCATCGAACGCCATCCTACTGTGATGCATGCAGGTGGAAGAATCAGGCTGAGGCGGGCGGCTTTTTAGTGGCAGACGACTGAGGGGAGAATAATCTGAGATAGAGACACGTCCATGAAGGAGAATAGATTTTAGATTGTAAAGAAGATTTTGGTTCAATGTGTACCACACCGTGAGCATACGACAAAATAAACAGCGGATGGTTTCAGAACAAGAACGTAAAAGGTTCCCAGCCAAAACACAAGACTTTAATCCTGTTGGGAGTCTGTGCAGTGCATTAAAATAGCTTCTCTCAGACGCTCCCTCGATCTGTGAGGAATAATCAGGAAATATATGACAGATCTGCTGGGAAGATATACATTTTGTGATCCTCTTGCCATCTTTTGCATTTCAACTTCAACAAATCATTATACAGCTTTTATAGTGCAGACCGATGACTTATGAAGCTCAAGTTGGGTTGGGCAGTATCCGTTCTTTACCATGGAATGATAGGGGGTTGTCACCAAGTAGAGAACTTGCTATATTGTTTACCCCTAATATTGCTGTGATATATCTGGCTTAAAAGCAATTTTGTGATTCAGTAAGCACGTCTGCTTTACAGTAATATTAGATTCACATGAAGCATTCGTTTAGTGAATTAGGTTGAATTCCTTCATATTTAATATGTTATTTTATCAATGAATATTTAATGGACTAAACTGAAATAAACTGAAACTTGGTAAAGACATTCACTGGTGCCAGAGAATGACTCAAAATGACTTTGGTGACTTTTATTCCAGTGCCACCGTGAGTTAACATTTGTGGTTTTGAGTTTTCGGTTTTCGACAACTACTTGATGGATTGCAGAGAAGTTCATATCTTCCTTGGGATAAACTGCAATAACATTATTGATCTTCAAATGTTTCATCTGGCCATCATCAAGTCAAATTTTACTTTGGCTTCTCGCCGAATACGAATGACATCCCCATCAACCTCAACTGTACCTTGTGTTTGAGGTTAATTAGCAAAGCTTAGCATGCTAAAATTAAGCATAGTAAACATTTTACCTACTAAACATCAGCATGTTAGCATTGTGAGCCCTACTGAAGCAGCTGCGGTGAATATCATCATACAGAAATGTAAGGTGTACATATGTTTGGGGATACCAAGTAGTGATGGGAATTTCGGCTCTTTTTGGAGAGACGGCTCTTGCGGCTCCAAAACAGCTCCTCACATTTTATTAATTGGTTGTATTAATTAATTATTATTGCTGTTATAATTATTTTATATTTTTAAATGTTATTATATTTTATTTTTGACATTGTAAAGCACTTTGCTCAGTGCATGTGGTGTGAAAATGTGCTATAAAAATAAAACGTACTAACTATTTAATTAATTCATCACCCAAAATAATGCAATAATGTAAAAAAATAATGTCTCCTGTTGCGTTTGTCCTCCGCGACCGCTCTGTGTTTGTGTGTGTGTGTGTGTGCGTGTGTGTGTGTCTGTCACCCCTGCCGTGAATGCTGCTATACATCTTGACCAATTACATGCAGCTTTTACACAAAAAAGTGGAGAAAAAAAAGTTTTGTTCCCTGCTAGTTTTTTTTTCCTTCACTTTTTTAATTGAAAGCCGAACGTGATTGGTCAAGTGTGAGAACAGGCATGGCATGAGGGAGAGTGTCAGGGGGAGGAGACAGTGAGGCACAGAAGGGGAAAAAAAACAACAACAAAAAAAACACTTCGGCTCTGCAGCATCTGCAGGATATGAGACAGTGAGGCACTGAAGTGAAAAAAGAAAAAAAAAAACGGTTCCCTAAATCGGCTCCCAATGAGGAGCCGGCTCTTAGAACTGGATCGTTCGCAACCGACACGTCACTAATACCAAGGTGTTCCCAGGCAAAACGATCCGGCACAAAATCCACAGTACTGCAGATGCCGCACCAATCCACCCTGAGATAATTTCTTCACTTAGGGCAGCTTGATTGCAATTTGAATTTCTGATAATGCACAACGGCCATACTCATATTGACACTTAATGTACTGTAATTAAAATTAGCGTACTACATTAGGAAGTACGCAGTGTACACAGTGTATTTTAGTGTTATTTTTCTACCACTTTCACTTTTTGTCCCTTTGTGCATGTGAGTTTCACCGAAACACACTAAGAACATTAGAGAAAGTTAGCAATTACCAGAAGTATTAAAGACAACAGACATGAGGATTTCTTCAAACAGCAGCTGTTGATCGTATTCAATAGATACTAGGAATCTGCATTCACCAAGTCACAAATCTGTTGCATGGAGTTGATTTCAGGGCTTCATGCAGATAATGAATGGTGTTATTTACTGAAGGGAGGCCACTGTGGAGCAGCAAGAGAGAGGAGATGGCTGGGAGGCAGGCAGATGTGCATGCGCCTGCCTGTGTGTGTGTGTGTGTGTGTGTGTGTGTTTAGCTCAGTGGCCCCGGGCTAATCTAGCCCATCCTGCTCCCTCATACACACACACACACACAGTACTCGTCAACATAACACCTCCCAGGCACATGCAATGGCACACACACACACACACACACACACACACACACACACACACACACACACACACACACACACACACACACACACACACACACACACACACACTCCTACGCAGCATCTGTCCTCTGCTGGCTGAAGCAGCCCATGAGGTGCTGTAGTTATGAGCAGCTCCAGCCGTGATTTGGCTAAAATGACAGCAGCAACAAAGCAAAGTGATTATATACGTGCATCTCTATGTGTGTGTGTGCTTTAAGTGTGCTGCTATGCATCAGTTCTCTGAAGTCTCTTGAGATGTAGGGTATGTATGGTCTGCACATATAGCTTTGCACGGTTCCATAATAAGTCAACGTGTTTCTGTATGTGCACATTTAAACTGTGTTTGCATTTGTTGTGCCCACGTCTGTGTGTCTAAAATTAGAGTGTACGTTTCTGTCTCCATATCTACATATGCATGATGCAGCAGTCATTCATGTGTGCGTGTGTGTTCCAGCAGTATTTTGGCTTGAGGTTGACAGTAGTGAAGCAAGCGGAGCCCCTGAGCAGGTGTTGTCTAAAATTACAACAGGAATGGAGCACACAGAGCTGCACAGTAGAGCAGTTTAAGCTCTGTTTACTGCACCGCTCAAGCTGACAGATAGTAGAATGCCAGCTTGTCCTTATGCACATGTTCAGCCACCACGACAACCTCAGTAAAGCACCTATAGTCCCTCTTTTGACTGAGTGGTTGGCTTTACATGAAGGAGACATGCAGGTTAAGGGCAGGTGTAAACATGTGGATATCTACAGGATTCCTTTTTAAAAATGTCTGCATGCCTCTTTCCTTCTGTGAATAATAACACAATCCTTTATTTGTTCAGTGGATGTTATGTATGTTCTTGAATCAGTGACCTGCATTTTAAAAAAGTCCTAAAGCATGACCTGATTCCATGTTTGAATTTATTTGTTTTTTCGAAAAAACCTACAATCACAAACATCATTTATACCAACTGTTGGACAAATGCTCCAATAGCCAGGCGTCAACTTCCGGTGCTAGGAAACGAAGCCAATGCGGAAGTGCTAAAAACTGTAATTCCTCAAGCAGCCACTAGGGACAGGCTGCAGAAGTGAGTCAATCGCCATATATTAAAATGCCCAACTTCAAAGCAGAAATAAACATGTTTACAGCCTGGTACAGACAACGGTTTTGGTCTCTACAGCTAATTTCCCCATTCATGACAACTGTACGGGAGGGGAACTGTTTTAAACTCACCCCTTCAAATGATATTAAGGCTTAAAGGTACACATAATTAACAGAGTTGCTGCTTTGATTGACAGGTAAGTGCTGTTACAGATGGCTAATTAGAGCATTTAGGCAACCCACCTCAGGTCCAAGGTCCAGGTCCAGGTTTCAATAAGTGTGACCTAAAGTTCAACTTGCCTCTCGAAAAGGTATTTATTATTATTATTTATTATTAATTATTATTATTATTATTATTATTATTATTATTATTATTATTAATTATTATTATTATTATTATTATTATTATTATTAAGCATCGTAGCCACGGACACAGTTCACAGGTCTAACAGGCAGTCAGCGCTTCAGCCTCGGACAATACAACATATTAAATCATGTCTGATCACTCAGTACACTATAGCTGGCTGCAATTCATCAAGCAGTGTTAGACTGCTGCAGGCAATGATTTGGTCTCAGCGGAGAACACACGTTAGTCAGCAGATTAGAGGAGGAAGACATTCCCATCTCCTCACCTTCTGCTGCTGTTTAGTCAATAAGTGGTAAAGCCCGGGCCTCAACTGGGTAAAGTCTGTCACCAGGTGATCGGATGACCTCACTGTTTTTGACATGTTTTAAAAACAGAAGAGGATATCGTGCTTACTAATATTTCTTTGCCAGGTGTAGTCACTTCCTGGAGTCTGGTCGTCACTCTGAGGTTGCCAAGGCAATCAGCAGAGACTTCAGGAAGTGACTCAGCCTGACCAAGAATCTTTTTTTTTTCTGTACAGATTAAATGACAAGTTATAATAGGTGTTGGTAGGCAGATTACATTTGGAGGGAGCCAGGCTAGCTTTTTCACCTCTCTTTATGCTAAGGTCAGCTGACCAACTGCTGGTAGTAGCTTCACATTTAGCACCCAGGCATGACAGTAGTATCAATCTTTTTATCAAACTCTCTTTCAGACAGTTAATTACGTCTCTTAACGTACTATTTCCACTTGATGTTTTCTTTCTGCCAAACAACTAACCCCCTTTTCTTAGCACCTGACTCCTAAAACTTCTGCTTCCTCCCGGCTGGCCTTGTCTTTTCCTTCCCATTTAAAATAATGGGTTTTAGAGTGCGGTTGGGGCAGGATCACATTTAACGTGTATGCAGATTATGGATTAGAGTACTATTCCGACCTGCTCAATTCCTCATTTTTAAAAAAACTAAAGGGTCTTTATCCATGAGTGTCAAATAGACACTACTCCACTACTGACCCGGTGTTCTGGTCACAGTAATTGTCATGTCTGTCGCCGTCGCCGATGTCAGACGGATATAATAACTGTTCTCTATCCCGGTCAAAAATAGGAGGAAGTAATGACAAATGATATTTCTGACCAAGCACCCTGGAGGTGAACAGCTCCCATGTAATAGCAGTATGGACACATCAGGTAGTTGGGGGTATTTTTAGACTCATATGCCTCCCTTCACTGGCAAGACCTGTCTGATTGCAGCAAAGCTGCCAATTTCCCACTCTTTTCTGTTTAAATTATCCATGATTTTTTTTTCTCCCTGTTCATCTCTGTCCATTTGTGACTTTTTCCGTCATCATCATCATCGTTCTCCATGTCACCCTTTCCCCCGTGTCATTTTTACTCGAAACCGACACCTATGCTGTCCTGCTTTTCTGCTGGATTTTTTTCTCCCTCCAAATCTCCATTCATCCACCCCTCCCTACCTGTTTTGTCTCCCAAAGTCATCCTAATTAGTGTTTAAAGCTCCCGCTCCCCCATGGCGAGGTCGTCTGTGCCCGTAAGCCACCACTGCCTCGTCTTTGCCGTGCCAGCTCTAATGAAAGAGCCCTATCTGCTGCCATCAGTGCTCGTGTGTGCGAGTATGTGTGTGTGTGTGTGCGTGGGAGAGAAACGAGAGACCACTCACACATCATTAACAGCATTACCTCAATTACACAGTCTGACAATGAGAACTAGCTGAGAGAGATGGAGAGTGAGTAAAAGCAGGGAGGGAGGGGGGGAGAAATTGACAGGGGAAGGGTGAGGTGGGGGTGAGGAGAAGGAGAGAGAGAGGTCTCACTCAGCAGAAATGAAGAAACTCAGCAGCAAAAGTGTAACCGTTTTATTCACCTGTCAGGAAAATGTAAAACAGCTACTGTACACAAAACCAATTTCTCAACGGCGCTGAATTCGATCCACCGTTTCTGTTTGAAAAACAGATTCATTCATATTCAAACACAGAGCCAGGTTTGATTCAATCCAGGTTGACACCTCGCCACGACAGAGAGATAGCAGCGCACGGAAGTGGATATTTCTGTGAGGGGCCCTGATGCAATCACACCAGCCTAATTTTTTTTTTTTTTCTGTCGTCCTCCATCTCTTTGCGTGACAGTGCTTTCCTCCTGCCTCGGCAACAAAAGGTAACTAGATTTGACTCTTGTCATGATTTTCCGCCCTTCGTTCCTCCTCCACGGCTGCTTTTTCTTTTTCAAAAAAAAAAGCAACAAAAAAAGAAAGAAAGAAAGAACTGATGCCTGTCTTTTATTTATCGCTGCATTTCCTCTGGGAACAAGAAACAAAACAACAAAGGTCGGATGAAAAAAATAAAAGCGGCGAAAGGGGACATGATGGAGGTGGAGAAGACGCTGGCGGAGGGAGAAATGGTTCAAATCAATATCATGAATCTACAGGGATTTGAAATGGTGCCCAGGGACAGTTTAGGAGCAGCATATCCGCTGCCGATTGTGTGTCTCACCCAAGGGGCAAGGCCAGTCAGGGCTGCTCGACCACAGCGCTCAACAAATCAATAGTCATACATTGTGTGTGTGTGTGTGTGTGTGTGTGTGTGTGTGTGTGTGTGTGTGTGCCACTGTGTGTGCCACTGTGTGTGCTATCTGCCCACAAGCTCAACATTCATTGACAGAGAGGGCCAGGTGAAATGTTAGGTGAGAAAATTGTGCAAACAAGGAGGTTGTTATGGGAGCAGGGGGGTTTAAATGAATGCTGACATAAAGTCGTGGCTGCTTCCCTGGGTGAAGTATTTTGTCTTTTTCCTGTAAAATTGTTTAGTAAATACGGTAATTAGGAAAAATGCAGATAATTAGGCTAAATGTTTCCGAAACATCGTGAGAAAAAGTGAGACTTGAAGTTAAAATGGGATTGTAATTAAATCGCTATGTAGGGTTCTGAATGTCTCTCAGACATATTTACATGGATGAAGAGACACCACCTCGAGGTGAAGCTCTGAAAAACTGAACTGCCTGTCCTCCCGGCTAAACCTACTATACACCATGACATCAGCATCAACAACTGCAGCAACAGCAACACTGCCTCCCTATGACTCACCCCCACCAGAGTAGCGAGAAACATAGGGGTCATGATCGATGACCAACTAACCTTCTCTAATCATGTCGTCTCAGTTGCCCGGTCGTGCTGCTTTACACTTCACAACATCAGAACAATCAGACTGTTACTAACTCAACATGCCACCCAGCTCCTGACACAGGATGTGGTCGTCTCACGACACGATTACTGTAACAGCCTCCTGACGGGCCTCCCAGTGAAACCCTTTCAGATCCAGAATGCAGTGGTAAAACAATTAGTGTCTAGTCCATATTGGATTTTTCAACAATATATTCAACTTTATTTATATTGCGCCAAATCAGCAAAACAAAACTTATCTCATGACACCTTCCATAGAGTGCAGGTCTACATTATACCCTATATAATACTATTTCCAGAGACCCAACAGTCCCACCACGACCACTTGGCGACGGTGGCAAGGAAAAACTTCCTTTTAACAGGCAGAACTTAGAGGTCAGCTGATATTATTTTTTTCAGAAACTCATAATATACAGTATACAAATAGACTTAGACCGCACTTTATTGATCCCTTTGTGATGACTCTTTCAAGGAAATTGAATTCCCAGTAGCATACAGTGAAAAATAATACAATATAAGATAAACAATAGACTCTTATCTAAATATAAATATATAAAGTAAACAGTAGACAAACTCTTAACAGTAAGCAGTAAACTCTAACTAAACATATATAAGTAAAATTTAGGTAAAATAGGATCAAGATAAAATAAATGTAGAGATGCGTATGGCAGACTTAGATTAACAGTTAATTAAAATATTGCACTTAAACGATTGATGGGGTTATTGCACAAAGAAAGAAAGAAGAAGAGTGTCCAGATTATTATTGCACAGTGAGTTCTCTTAACTCTATTTCCTACTCCCCCCAAGTGAGGAGTTTTAGAGCCGGATGGCATGAGGGACGAAGGAGTTCTTGAGCCTGTTTGTGCTACACTTGGGAAACAGCAGCCTTCCACTAAACAGGCTCCTCTGGCTGCTGTTGACGGTGTGCAGGGGGTGGCTGGCATTGTCAATAATGTCCAATAATCTAGACGCCCATCTCTGCTTAACTGCAAATATACTGTATATTGGCATCTCATCTACTGCAATTTGTTGTTAAAATTAGACGCCACCTACACATGCAGCATATATAACTGAGACTGTTATGGGGACACTGACTTCTCCTTGAAATACCAAGCAGCTGAATGTTTATTTAGGACAGCAGGCGGCATTCTGATCACTACTATGGTAACTGAGAATAAGGAGGATACGGGCTGACACAACAGATAGGTACATAACATAGAAGACTCTAGAGAGTCAGCTAGACTGTCAGACCTGTGAGGGTGAACATATTTCCTTGTTTGTATGTACTATCAGCCGTTTGGCAAATACCTTCAACTGCATTGAGTATGGCCATTTCTGGAGTAGTTGCAGTACTGTCCTGAGGACATATAAATCTATAAATGACACTAATGTAGGGCCTTGACTATGCTGTTGTACATGGTGACTTGGGGGTGAAAATGGGGTGGTTTGGTCCAAGTTTACACCTATGACTGAATCCGTTCACCTGAATTGGCAAAGAAATACACAGATTCACTAACTAACTCATTAACGGATTCTGACAGTAACAAATCTGTTGTCTGTCATCTTTTTTCAGCAAAGAAGTCAGATACAAATTTAATCAATATCTAGATAAATATCAGTATCACAGTATCAATAGATGCTCAGTACTAGAGGAGGTCAGGGTTGGGCTTTTGTATCATATCAGAAAAAAATAAATAAATAAATAAAAAATATCCTTCTCACCCTGGTGGGGTGGTATCCGTGTCATCCTCAAGCTTGGGTCCTCTACCAGAGGCCTGGGAGTTTGAGGGTTCTCTCTAGTAAAGTAATTGACATTTCATTGTATAGTGAACATTAATGTGAAAGTGATTTTATGACAGACTATGTGAACCTAAAAGCATATTATGCACTTTATTTTATCAGAAGAGAAGATAAAGAGCATGCTTAATTTACTGTACCTCTGAACTTCTCTATGTGCAGAACTGAAACTACAGCAGATTTAAGTATCAAAAGGCATAAAACATAAACTCCATATCTTAAGATGCATAGACGGCAATTCAGGCAGTTGTGAAAATTCAGCTTTCTAACAGCAAGATAGAAATAATATATAATATGGAATATAAATGCAATTTTCAGTTAGGTTTGTCTGGGAGGTGTTGCTTCAACGTTAGTTACTTTTGATGCCACGGTTTGTGACATAGTTGTACCCGGGTTGGATGATATTGTTAAGTGTTCATGTTACGGTGCAGAGCACAGCATCTTATTCATTTTTAAACATTACATTTTTGAGGTGAGCCACAAGGGAGCATGCAGCGTGACAAACTCGCAGGGTTGGTTGTACACTAATTGCACTTTACAAGCCAAGTCACTGACATACTGTAGATTGTCAGATAAGTGGAGTTACAACTTCTTCTGAGCACAGTCCACAGCACAGATTTTGACATTTGTTGGTTTTTGAGCAATCCAAACAGGTGCAGCAGACTTGTTAACGAGCTGACACAGGTGGGCGTATCTTTTCTTTTACAGTTTGCTAGCTGAAAACACTTCTGGGTCATACTATCAGATTGTATAATCAGTATGCTAGTGGTATTAATCCACGGTGTACTGACTTTAAAATGAGATTAAACAAAACGTAAAATATACCATAAAAACACTGTGCTGCTAAGATATACATTTTCAGATCGAAGTAGATATAGCAAAAAGTACACATTATAATTTCAATATGACACCAAATGTGCATTTTGTACATGCTTCACACTTTGCACTGCATCTTAAGAGCTCAGGCAATATTGTCTGCTCTTATGCATATCTCTTCTCTCAAAACTCAGCTAATTAGCATACTGTACTGCAGGCAACAGCTGGCACTCCATACTTGAGTGCATTATCTGCAAGCTAGGGAACAAACACATGTACTCTGTTGTTGTTTTGCAAGTCAGAATCATTATTATTGCAAAGCTAAAAAGGAATACAAAAATCAGGCAAGGCGGCTGAGGGCGTAACAAGAGAAACCATTTGCATAGCAGTTATTTCCATCAAGATTATTCTATTATTCTGTGGCCTGAATATGAAACTATGCATTGGTTTCAGACAATCAACAATGTGGCAGAGGTCATTTTGCAAAGTGGGTAATTATACTGTGATCTTTCTTCAAGACACTGTGCATGTCAGAGGGTGACAGATGGCGTGATTCTGTATGTGTGTGGGTAGTTGTGTGCAGTCTTTAGTCATCGCAAATTTATATAATAAAGTATTATGTACTTTATTTTATTTTTATTGACTTTGCTTTCATTTTGCTGGTTTAAGCATTGCTTTCTTATGAGCACCTTAGTTACACCACATGGTTATGAAAACGATGACACTGCTCCGTGTCCACAGCCACTATAGTTTATTCCCTCGCACTGGAAAGAAGAATGTGAGGTGAGAGGTTTGCAATCAGCAGCCAAATCCTACATACTGGTCCTTTAAGCTTTATTTTCAGGAAATTCTGTCCGAGACATTTTTTAAGTACATGCCAAATTTCAGACATTTACACTGTACCTTCAAATCTGAGCTCATTTCTTTTCAGTCTTTAGTACCTGCACAGTATTCCAGTCAAAATACTGTGTGCATTTCAATGCACTGCAAGTCATGTAGAGTTAGAGGGGGGGAAAAAATCTCTACTAAAAAATAAAATGGGCAGAGCTAAACTACATACATTACATAAGGGCGGCAGTAGCTCAGTCCATTTGGACTTGGCTTAGGTGGCCAGTTCAAGTCCCGCATGGACCAAATATGGAAGGTGGACTGGTAGATGGAGAGGTGCCAGTTCACCTCCTGGGCACTGCCGAGGTGCCCTTGAGCAAAGCACCGATCCCCCCCAACCGCTCACTGGGCGCTTCTCAGGGGGGCTGCCCATCACTCCTAGACTAGAGTATAGAAAAAATCATATATTCATCATATATTTATTAACTTTCAGCACAGAAATTACCAGAAAAAAATGAATCACAGACTTTTATCCTGATTCAGTCACATGATTATGGTTGGTTTAACTGACTGAGCTTGATGATTGGTCAGAATTACTATTGTGGTTAACTGATTGGCTCCCTAACTCACTGAATGCTAAAAAGATTTTTAAAAAATATCTAAAACAAATAAATAGACAATAACAGTAGTGCAATGAATCTATTACTTAAGTATAACATAGTAGAATACAAAGATATTTGAGCAAATTAAATAGCTGTCTTTCAATCATCTGCCTGAACTGGCACATTCCACCAGTCATTATATCATTACAAACTTTCCCTTTTGTTACAATTTACTTTTACTTTGTCAATTTAGCCTTTTGGGAATTGTAAGGTGCAATACAGTATACTTGTTTTTTCTACTGTGATCCCTTTTTAAACATTATTTTCTGTCACCCATGAAGCCATTGCACATAGACTTTCTGACGTCCAACCGTTGACTGACATAAATTGCTCTAAGGTAACCAGACAGTGCTGCATTCATCTGCTAGTTGGCTGTAGTGGTGGGAAAGAGGAACTTGCCTTGCCTGTTGAATTACCCCTTTGGTACATTTAGCTGAGTAGTACAGAACGGCTTCAGGCAAATTTGATGAGTCATCCATTCAAAATGATTTTTTTTTCAATGCCTTTCTTCCCTCTTGCACTTATCCTCTGCGATATTGACCTAAAACACGCTTTCAGTGAAAACTCCATCTGAATTTAATCTACATATTAAAGCATTACATCTTTTAAACAGAGTGTGAGTTTTAACAGAGCTGGGACGCATTTATCTTTCTTCAGAGGGATATTACAGTAGTGGAAACACAATTAAGCAATTTCAGTGGCTGGCGCTCTCTTGTTTTTTTGCAGATTCTGCACCTGAGGGAGTACACGAATTATTGACAAGGTAGCTCTCACAGTCTTTGCTGAGCTCCTGCATCCAAACAGGGACCAAACTAAGCTTTGTCTCTCAATCTTTCTTTGTTTCATAATGTTTAATGAGAAGTGGGATGATAGCACTGTTCCATAATTTTATGTCTCCATTTCTTCCTGTCGTGTCATATACATTTCTCTGTAATACCTTTTTCTGTCGCCTTTTTGTAATTTTCCATTTTTCTCTGTTGTTATTTACTTTTACTTTTTGCAGCACCCTGTTGTTTTTGCAAATGGAATCAGTGATGATGTGTTGTTGCTGTACTTGGTCATTGTCTATTCAAAGCTACAATCACGGTAGGTCTGTGTGTGAAGGTATGTAACAGGTTTACAATGACAGTGCGAATGTGCTGATGTTCAGCAAGTATGACAGTACCGTGTTTACCAGTATTTTAGTTTAGTATATAGTATAATTTATAGTAGTTTAGAATTTTTATATTGTTAACTTAGTGCTAAACATAAAATGCAAGATTAATGGGAATGTTGTTAGCATTAGCGGCATTTAACCAAAAAAAAAGGCTTAACCGCGATTGCTATCATTCGTTATTTAAAAATGGGATGTGATCTTAGTACACTCCATGTAAACCATTTTTATATTGAAATTTAATGAGCTTGCTTCCTGCTCGATTGCTTCTTGTACCCCTAGTGTCACCTCAAACCCCTATATTAAAGTCCCAAACTAACCCTCACATTAACATGGTTATGACTAGAACCAGAATAGGCAAGAAGTGATTCTTCCAGCTGCAGTCTTCTTCTATTGCTTCCCTTACTATCTACTGAATCCTTTGAAAAAATTCATATATTTGACGCCAGTTCCGAGTGCTGTAGAGGATATTTCAGTACTGATATTACTTGGCCTGTCTCATCTTTATGGGTTTTGATATGTTCAACCTCTGGCGGGGTTGAGATCAACATCCTACATTACGCCATTATCGACACCAGGGCAAATATATATTTTTAAGAAATGGAGATAATAAAATTCAGTCATCTTTCTCTCATGTCTGATTCACTGATGCACTTAAGAGCTCCATTTACTTTTACTGTTGGCCAATGAGCAGCATCATTGGAATAGTGAGGAGGTTACGTATCTTGCTCAAGGGCATCCTAAATATTTCAGAAAATCTTATTACAAGATGTTCTGATGATAATTGTTGTCTGTGTTTGGTGTAAATGCTGATGATGGTTGCTAATGGGCCAACACGAAAGGCTAAGCCTCAGGGAAAGCACTCTAGATTGTAGGTTAAACAGATACTGTCAGTCACTGTTCACCGTCTGTGGCACACACACACACACACACGAGATGTCCATGCCTACATAAACCATTAACCCCAGCCTGCTCTGTATAACGACATCAACAGCTCATCTGTAGCTGTAAGTGCAGGAAATAACCCATAACTGCAATGATAATCGCTCACTGTGCAATAACAGAAAAAAAGGTCACTAAAAAAAGATAAGGACCGCGATGAAGGAATCACACACATGGAGAGCTCTGTCACCCCTCTAAAGGCAATATGTGACAAGGCCACGAGGTCTTGACCTCTTCACCACACACTGATGCTTCAATTACTAGCCCATAAGGCCTAAGGGTACACGCAGGGACAGTGTTTTTAACCCTGATTCATTCCTTTAATTCACAGTTCTATAGTGATGATGTGGGGTCAGCTTAAGATGAAAGGTCAAACACAGAGCCCTGCAAGAAAAGACTTAAGATGTAAGAACCTAAATGAAGAAGGCAGAGAGATAATTGTGTCACATCTACTGTCATATGTTGTGTTGTCTGTGAGCAGACTTTAAAAATGTTCCATCTAAATCAGAGTATACCGTATCCCAAACCTATTGTGGGTATGCTTCAACGCTTGGGTTAATATAGTGCAAGTGCTGACTGCATAAGCACATTTTTAGCCACGCTAGCAGTGTGGCTCTGGGGATGGCAATGTCATTCAGTTTGCTCAATCCATCACTTTTGTCTAGACTGAAATATCTCAACAAACATTTAATGGATTGTTTGTATAGACACGTATTGTCCCTCGAGGATGAATCCTAATACATTGTTTTTCTCTAGCACCAATATGAAGTGGCCATTTTTGGTTTTAGGTGAAATATCTTGACAACTACTGGATGGATTGCCATGAACTTTAGTACAGACATTAATGGTTCCCAGAGGATGAATCCTAATAAGTTTTGGTGATCTCCCCTTGTATCACCAGCAGGTCAAAAATTTCAATTATCCCGTGAAATACACTACAAACATCTACTTGATGGATTGACACAACGTTGGTACAGACATTCATGGTTCCCAGATGATATACGCCACTGACTTTGAAATCCCCTGACTTTTCATGTAGGGCCACCAGCAGGTTGACAAGGGGTGTAGATTATTGCAACAAATAATGGATGAACTGCCCTAAATTTTGCTTCTTACATTAATATCCCGTAAGTGATGAAATGACCTTTTATCGTTGCCACCGCTTTTTGCTTTCTGCTCCAGTAACAATTAAGCAAGCTTTGTACCCGGTGGAAGTTTGGTCAACTTCCTTTCCTGTTTCTTGTACTTAGATGTGCTTTGTGCTCAGCTCATCTACGTTGAAAAGAAAATCCAAAATGGGATTTTTGCAGCAGGAGAATATACCTAGATTCTAGCGTCAATGCTCTGACCTTATCACTCCCTGCAGATATGTATACATAGAAATATTGAGGAACTGTGGGTGGTGTAGCTAAAAGGGACAGGCGGGGATACTGCAGGGCGGCAATAGATGACAATGACAGAGCAGAGGGAGAAATGGGACAAGATGTGGCAAAAACCGGTACTTAACAAATATTAGCAGGTTGACATGCTATGAGATTAAATGTGGTAAACTCGGTCTGCATGTTAACATTGCTATTATTAGTCTCACAATGTCAGTCTCTTACTTGACCTGCCAATATCACATTTTAATTACAGTATATTGCCAAAAAATAACTGTTTATATTCTCTCATTTACTTTGCAATTAAAGAGTGATGGTTTCTCATAAATAGGAGATTATTCTATGCAGTCATTGTATTTACATTCTTTCATTCACGGTGATCATGGCCAACAGAGGATTTGCAGTGCAGATGGCTTTGTTTTTGCACTCTATTATAGGAATTCTCCATTTTACTGTTTGTGAACTATGGCAGTAAAAGTTGATAATGATCCAAGGTCCAGATAAGGATAAGTAATCCTAAATTATCTCCTAAAGGCATGTAACATTACAATAAGTTTTTTTTTATTTTTTCATTTGAAGTTATGTAGCAATAATTTAAGCCACCGGCTGACACTTAAAGTAGAGATCCAGCTATTACACACCAGTTTCTTTCTCTTGAGCTCCTTTGTGTTTCCCTTTCAACTAAATTACCTGCTTTTTGAGAGGAACCCACACAATCGCAGGCACAGAAGGGCATAATGGAGGCAAAGGATAACTGGGTAAAGCTGCTTTCAATAACGCTTAATCGCTTTGGGCAAAATCTCGATTTAAATACAGTTTTTAACATTGTTATTTTCTTTGTGTTGCTTTGTGTCCCTTTGAAATTCAAAATGCTTTGACAAATTATGGCTGAGTGAGGGAAACGCTTTGGCAGCCACGCATAGATAAACACAGGAGGTGGAAATACCTCAGCAGGAGTTTAAAATCTTAGCAAAACAAGAAGGAACGTCAGTCTCAAAAAATTGCTCAGATTTGGAACAATGTAAGAAAGAAAGTTGAGGGATGAGTGTGCTGGGAATAAAGTCAGACAACTTAGTGTTTGATGTGCGTTCGTATGAAAGAACTGGTTTATTGGACTTAATATGTAGTGTTTACAGAGCAGGAATCGTAAAACAGGACTACATCCCATTGAAAAGAGCCAAGAATTGCTAGCATTTCAAGCACAAAGCTCAAGGATAGGAGTGCTGCTGGGTGGCGTATGTTTCCTTGTGTGTGTGTGTATGACAGAGGGGAAAGAAGGGGTGTGTGGGGTGTTTCTGCACTGAGACTGAAATCCATTTGGAAAGTTTGACTGTTTGCTTTAGCCTGCCTTACTTGCCAGATGGCCATGGTTTGAGGTCTGGGACTGCTGTGGCACAGTCCATAAGGCAGCCGTCTCTCAAACCCATGTAAGAATCCCCGTGTGTGGAGTTGTTTTTTGTCCTCTGCAAATTCGCATTGTCTGTAACAGGCTGTGCTGCCTCACTCCTTGAATTATAGAGAAGATACACAATTAGGGCAGGATGTTGGCGTTTGGGATGACTGTTGATGCTATTAATGAAGTTCATGTTCGGTTTTTATACCACTTCTAAGTAGCCAAGTGAAAAGATGAAACAAGGTCGATCGTGTACATATACTGTATATGTCATGCAGACATATTCGCCTTTGCTGCATGTCATCCCACCTCTCTCTCTTTGTCCACTTTCCTGTCACTCTTCATCTGCTTCTATCAACAAAAAAAAGAAAATGCCCAAAAGCCTAGAGGAATAAACAAGTTAACAATGTGTTATAAATTAAACATGTTTTGTTAAATAGTTAAATACAGTAGTTGCTAATTTTTTACAGATTTTTTTGCCTTTTCAGGTTTATTGTACGGACAGCTGAAGAGTGAATGTGGGGATAGAGAGAGAGATGGGGAATGACATGTAGCAAAGGGGCGCAGGTCGGATTAAAACCATGGGCCATTACGGCAAGAATTGAGCCTTTGTACACGGGGCGGATGCTCTACCAACTGAGCTAATCGACACCACAGTAGTTGTTAATTATATGACTCCTGCAGGAGTCGTATCGGCTTGTGAATTTGCCTTTGTGGTGAATTTCACTCTATGATGTCAAAGATGAGGCCTTATTTCAAACTAGAAAAATCTGACATGGTGATTATGGAAAAGTTTGCAGATTTGACATGAACTGTGTCAACATTGCACTTGTTATTTTGGATAAATCTGAAGGCAAGAAAACATACAGTGTAGTTGCTGACTTGTGCTGAATTAATAGACACACAGCACCTATTTCAAACGGATCTCGAGGATCAGAAATTGTGAGTCAGCAATACAGCTGACTCGGGCTGACAGTGCCATAAGGGAGACAGTATAAGCTATTCCTCAAACACCTGTTGAACATGGGTAACAGATTTCCAGAAAAACGAAGAGAGAGCCATCTGGAGCTTGCTAGGCTAACAGTGAATAACTAATAGTGAAAACAAATGCTAAATCTGTAACCGTAACCAGCATAATTAGCACTGCATGTCACTATTAGCCCCTCCTCCCCCTCCTCCCTCTATCAGTAGTGAATCCATTCACGTCTTTTTTTTTTTCTTCTTCTTCTTCTAATTAAACAGCACTAATAAGCAGTATTGATAAAGTACTGGATCGCTAAGCACGATCGATAAGGGTAGGGTATTGATAAAACCCTAACGACACCAGTCTAACTAAGAGTTAATGAGTCAAAGTTAAGCACTTTCTTTATGCACTTTCTTTAGGTTTATGTTTCTAGGTACTCTTCTAGGTCTACAAGTATTGATGTTTGTGGTGATTGCCAGTCACTGTCTTCATTAGTTTGACCATAATTCATTAAATGGTTCAGCTTCCACTGCAGTTCCTCAAATGGCCACTTGAGGCTGGCTACAAAACATGTCAGTCTCCATGAGGCCCCATGTTAAAATATTCAGCTATATAGTAGAAATAAACATGTTTACAGCTTGGTGCAAAAAACGGTTTTGGTCTCTATAGCTAATTTAAATTATATTAAGCTTTAAAGTTAAACATAATTAACTGTGTAGCCGTTTTGCTTGACAGGTGAGTGACAATGGCTTGTTTGTGCAGCTAGGCACTATTGCATCTGCCTCAGGTCCACAGATAATGCACGTATTTGCTGATTTGTTTAAAAGCCGGGATGTGGAAGATGCAGGACAGCCAACATGACGGAGGCTAGAGCCACCGATTCTAAGCTTCAAAATGGTTCTTCAGAAACTTACAGGTGACTTTGTGTTGTCATTTTCAGAATCTGTCACATTGTATTCAATGAATGTGAATGATGGAGGACAAAAAAAAATGACATAACTATAAATAAATAAATGCATTAATTAAATTTCAGTAATGAAAAGGGGTATTTCTGTATTCATACATTTATTTATTTATTTATTTATTTATCTATTATATCTATATATTTATTGATACTTTTGTTATGTATTTTTTGTCCTACATATTGGATATTACATTTTAAACTTATTGTTATATTATTATTACTTACATCCAAACCTTCCTCAGCTGCTGGCTCATGGGAAAAGTTATTGTTGAGCTTTAATACAGAGAGAAATAGTCCACAACCTTTATGTCAAAATGAAAAAAATTAACGAAATCACAGCTGATTTCTTTATATTGTGCATCAGTCGTTACCAACTTGTATGGAAAGTTGTTTAAAGGAGACCATAGATTACGTTACACCACATGGAGCAAGGAAATAATTGCTATTGATTTCCTGGTTAGTCCTCGCTCCTTTTAATTTTACCTTTTTTACTCACCTCTTTCCCTTTCCCACTTCCCCTTATTCATCTGTGTTCACCTCCATTTGGTATTTCGCGTTGACCCCTACCTTACTATTTATTTTTCATTCTCTCCTCTCTGTTTCTGCACATTATTTTCTACCCCACCGACTACCAATCCATCTCTTCCCTTGTCACATCCTCCCATACTCTCTCTATCCATCCATCCCTCCCTCTCTCCCATGTGGACAGACCACTCTGACCTGTATCTGTCTGGCATGGATGAGTCCCAGGTTTGGTTTAAATGCCCCAATTATTCTCCTGAATTATGATGTCCTGCTCTGGGCTATGTTGCTCCATCTCTGTGGCTTTTCCTATGAAAGCTGGCACGGCACAACAGAACCATTTACAGAGGCCAGATTAAGGGCACGTTCACATGAGCGGTTCTCCCCATGCACCAGACCATGGAAAGCTGATGGTTGGTGTAGAAAGCTGACCACATGGAAATACTCTGACCTGCTCTGATCCATCCCTGTTGTACCTTTTGCCTTATACAACAGCCTTTTTCTGTTTTTGTGGACCTTAAAGTCAGAATCCACTGTTTCATTTTGGCACAAATAAATATACAATACAACATGTTGTATGTCTGGACCACATACAAGATACTTTAAATTATTACTATGCAATTGGTTTAGCGTTTGCACTTTGTCTTTCAAAGGTTTAAACAAATAATGCATTGTAAAATCTGACCTTAGCCACGATGCGTAAAATTGGATAAGGTATGTTTAAGGTCCATTAGATGAATAGTCCATACCCAAATATCAACATCAGAGAACTGTCACAGAATAGGTCTCCTCTCTCTCACAGAGGGGAGTCATTATAAAGTGCCATAGCAGTGGGCAGCAATGACTTCCTGTAGCGGCCCTTTTTACAGTGGAGCCACAGGAGCCTCCGACCATTACTGTAGGTCTTGAAGGGGATGTGAACCGTCCATTATGCCTGATAAGTTTATGGAGTATCCTTCCCTTAACAACGAGCACCAGGGGTTCCAGAGCAGGCTCCAGCACAGAGCCAGCCTTCTTAATTATTTCTTATGTGTTGTGATCATTTGAAATTCTACAGATTTAACATTGGGAGGAACTGATACTCCAGAATGGTTCGTTTGTAGAGACTCAGAAACCAGCTTACAAAAATTTACCTATAGCACAGTAATGAGACACATTTAGGACCAGAAATGAAAATCTATGTTTACACAGTCAGTAGTCAAATGTTTAATATTTTTAAAATGGGTGTACGTGGATTTTGAACCAAAGTGGATATGGACTTTTTTTTTTTAGATATATGGTTCTGACACACAGGTGGTTCTTTGCCTATCCTCTAACTACCCAGGGTTCCCACACCTTTTTCATGAACAAATTCAAGCACTTTTCAAGCACCTTCAAGCACCAGTTTTTCCATTTTTCCAGCACCTTTAAATAGGTAGCCTACTAGTTGTGTTTGCCATGATGGTCATGGGAAGCGCAGCGGTGCCACTGTATGGCATAATAATATGGGTCTAATTAGCATTATTTCATATGGTGGTAGATTGACTGTTTTGATTTTTAACTAATTGTGAATTGGCTTGTATTCTCAGCTTGTGAGCGGTGTATTGTGTAACCACCATAGCGCAATAACAGTGACCAACAGGTGTCGATAGTAGTCTACTGTTATTTCTCGGCAGAACACCAAGCGAGTATGATAACTGAGTTCTGCATGTAAAGGCATCGGATCAAGCGCGTAGCCGCTTAGGAAACATTTTTGTTTTCTCTTGGTTTATTGAGATAGACATCACACAAATTTCAAGCATATTCAAGCACTTCACAAAAAATTCAAGCATTTTTACAACCTTGAAAACACTGAATTGAAATTCAAGCATTTTCAAGGAATTTAAGCACCCGTGGGAACCCTGAACTACCAATGTTAAGGCTGTCCACCATATTACCACACAGCACGTTAGCCTAATCAAAGCTATTTTAATATTTTAGATTGCAGTCAACACAGTCCAGACTAATGGCCATCAGACACTGACGTGCATGCATCAGTCAGACTCGGTTCCTTCACTTTAAAAAGGTCAAGATCATATGCGGTGGTTTTAGTATTTATTAATGTCAAGTATACCACTAATGTAATATCATATGTGAGCTAAATTGATCCATTTGTCCACAGGAAACTTGCCAGCTTGATTGGTTTGCGCTCATGCCCAGTAAAAAAAAACTGTAATCTTGTTAAAACACCATGTAGACCACAAGCGCAGCCTGTAGTTAAATGTATGCATCAGTTAGATCACATTAGATTATCACAGCCAGCTCTATTCGGTTGTATGCACTTAGCAGAGGCCCTTCTTCGTCAGTCAATTCTGCTGCCTAAAGGAACATCCGTTGTTTAATGTGAAAGATTCAGTGTGGGAATAAAGAGCAAAGCAGACACACTCCACACTGAAGGTGACTTGATACAATATCCTCTGTGTGGTCACATGTGGCGCGCTCACACTGCTCTCCCAGTTGGAAAGTAGGGAACACATTCAGCTCACACTTGGATGAGCCCAATATAGCCTAACCCTCCCATCTTTTTTTTTTTTTTAAAGCAACTGTGTAATCCAGCCTCCATGGTTATATTCTTCATTTTTACCACCAGTGTAATCCTACATTACAACTGAACCCACTAAACCTCGGGTGACATATGTTCCACACTCTGAAAGGTAGTCTAATCATCCAGCTCTTTTTCTTCACCCTATAATTGATCATATCGCATGTGGCCTTGATTAAACACCCACTCGCACTTCAGAATTAATCATGCATTGCATGAACTTAGCATTAATCACGGTGTAACCCCCGCTCCATCTCCATTCCTCAGTCGGACTGTAATGGGATATTCATCTCTTCAACAATTAATAACATCGGCATGGGGGCCTCCTGCACACTAGCCCCATTCTCTCTGTTCCCACAGTGTTATTTTAAGCTGGTCATGGGTGATGATTGAGGGGTCGCGACGAGAGCTTAAATGGGATTTATTAACGTAGATGCCAGAGGTGAGGAGAGGGGAGAGGAGAAGTGAAGAAGTAGTCGGGTGACTTGCGAGATTGGAAGAAGTGAAAATAGAGAGCGGGCAGAGCAAGACAGAGAAAAGGACCTAAAAGTGATAGAGTCATTGGCATGTTTTCACACGTGTGCCCGCTGGAGAGGAATCAATCTTCTTTATCTCCTTTAGATTTTTTTTTTTTTATATCTCGCTGTTTTTCTCTCTGTAATAACCCCCTGCCACCTACCAGGTGATTCATCTGAAACACTCAGCGGCAGAGCTCCTCTGGGGTTCATAGAATACCTGCCACTGCCATCCACGACTGTACAGAACGACACACACGCACAAAGGAATAAGAGAGCTGGAAAATAGATTATTATGCTCTTCTCAAAGATTCACTTGACCGTAACAAAATGAGAGTAGCCTATCATACACTGGCGCCGCTGTGGAGCATAAAAAAAGCACCAGCGAGATGATTGACGAATACAGCAGCTGCCATCTAGAACTGATTCTTCAGTATTGAGGTCACATGCGTCTGATGAAGTAATGATAGATCACTCTATAACTTTTTTTTTTTACCTTGGTGTTTGCACAGACTCTAGCAGTAATGATGAAATATGTATTTACTTGTCCTGTGGCAAGAAGAAAACTGTGACCATGCAAATGAACAAAACAGAGGCGATAAAGTGAGCAGAACTGTCCTGAAATGACTCCACTACAGACCAAAATGAAACTTTTTAAAGTGAATTAAAGTGAGTGTAGGACATGATGGGAAATATACTATATATTGTTTCCTTGTTTAAAGTTAAAGGAGAAGATTGATGCCACTCATGACTGTAGGGTAAAGCTGAGCATAAAAACTGGAAACAGTGTTTTTACACTTAAGAATAATGAACAATATTTAACTGGTAAATGTGTTTTTTATACTTTTAGACAGACCCACAATATCTATCTTTATGCTAAGCGAACCAGCCGATGGCTGTAGCTTCATATTTACTGTACACAAACAACAGTGGTATCAATATTCCAATCTAATTCTGGGCAAAAAAAGCCAATGAGCACACGTCCCCAAAAATATCAAACTATTTCTTTAGGTTGAAGCGTAACATTTGAACAATGGAATAGGACTTTTCTTAGAGGAATTAACATTTTAAGTCATAAAGATACCATCCCAACTTGAACACAGGTGTTGCACTTTTACATGGTAAACAAGTGTGTAATGTTAGATAATGATGTTTATGTGATGTTACTGAGACAGCTCACCAACTGTCCATTTGAGATACTGTTTATCTATTTGTCACACATAAACACTGCAACACAAACAACATGACTCAAGACATTAAGACACTTAAACCTTTCCTTTTTTCTTCATCTTATCATGTGCATATACTTTGTGTGTGTATTGTAGCACTTTGAGATTTGATTCAAATGTAAAGTGCATTATAAATTAAATTAATGATTATTATTACCTTAGTGGAAGACATCAGCTGTTAATTTCAGTTCCAGTCAAACAGCACCCTCACTTGAAATGAAATACTTTTTCTGACTCATTTCAGTCAAACCATGCTCTCTCTCTCTCTGAGTTTTCAGTCAGGTCACCTAATGATGACATCTTTAAAAGGGACTGTGTGACGAGAATCTTGGGAAATGTAGGAAAAGTCAATGCGCCAACATCCTGTAATTACCACTTGTGGCCACAGTGCATTTTCTTGTTATTCATTCATTTGGATTTTGTTCTTTATTTATAAGGTAAAGCATTCTGTATTATTTACACCAAATATAGCTAAAACGTTTTTAACATAAAATATTACAATAATATCTAAATAATAACAATAACAAATAAATAAATAAATAAATAAATAAATAAATAAATAAATATTAAAACAACTCAAGGACAAACTACTTCCCACAGTCCTGTTGTGAAAATGTGTTAAACAAACAGTGGCTCATATTCCTCTGGGGTTTGAATGCATTTACATTTTTGATGTAAGTTTGCATTCACTTCACACATGTCATGAATCACACACATCTGTCAGTAAACATATTTCCATGAAATAATTCTGGGAGGATGTGAGATAAAATTAAAACAAAGGCATCCTTCAGCTGAAACCACTCCAAATGCAACTAGGTCAGTCTTCACAAATTTCACTAACCCAGTTTCAAAACTGTTCCAAAGGACAGTTTGCTAAATAAACAGCACTATAAGCAGAGGGACGGTTTCACCTTATTTTGACTCAAACAATCTATGAGAAATGTGAACACATTTAATAATGTCAACTAACGAGCACAGTGGCATCCACCTCTCACACGTCCCCATCTGTGAATAGCGTCCTCTTGGCGTTTTTCTGGTGTGGCCTACCTGATGCCAAAAACAGGATGTTCCTTGGCAGGTACAGACAATGTGATCAGGCATCAAAGCATGCCAGGTTCTTTGAAGCTTCTTGGCAGTGGTCAGCTACTCCAGATGTGCTGCACAGCGTCCCCAGTGGACATGGTGCGAAACCACAGGGACAGATGTTTTGCCTCCTGCTGCAGTGTATCGGTACAAATCCAGGACAACTGAGAACACTTGGTTTTATTTATGTATTTTTTTATTAGGATTTAAAAACAATGACTAGTATGAACTGAAAATCATACTCTTTCATTGAACAGCATTCTTATACGAGTAAGCAAACGAGTATAATTCAGTAAAGGGAACACTTGTATTGTAACTTCATCCGTCTCTTTGTATCCTGACTTTTATTCCTTTCAGCACAGTGAACATTGTGCACATGTGAGCCTGGAATTGTCCCAACTGTTATCAAATGAAACCTCAATGACACCGGTACACTGCGATATAAAAGGTGCAATCCTCAAACGAACAAGGACAGACTCGAACAGAAGCTGAAATACGCACTTATATTATTGCACACTTGAGGATGAGATTGCAGGAAACTCAGCAGCATCCCTTTAAAGTGTGTGCCAGTCAATACCCCTTCACATTACTTCTGCACATTTTCTGTGCTTATTTTCTGACATTCATCTTTTTACATAATGAAAAACAACTTGTTTTTCTTAAAGGTGAGAACCCACAATTTAGCGGCCTCAAAGTTTGTTTTATTGCGGTTTAATTTGGCTCACATTGACTGCTTTCATGTCATTCATGGATTACTTTCTGCTAGGAAGACATTTTTCATTTTTCTCAGGCCTAAGACGGCGTGCTGGCTTGTTTTATTTCATATGCAGCCAGAAAATGCCGCCTTGTTTTACCGAAATTTGGACGGCATGCCATGTGTGTCGTTTGTAGCCATCACTGTCACACAATCCATTGCGACAATACCTAAATAAGGAAAGCCAGTCATCAGCTCCAGAGTTAGTTTTTGTTAGGGGCCGGAATATGTTGTTCATCACACAGATAAACATTACAGTACATGCTAGTTGGCACATCAAACTTGGGTTTTTTCTATATATGCAATGTGCATATTCTCTTCCGTTGGCAGTCAGCAACAGAATCTTATTGCCCAATGAAAAGATGTTTTCTTTTTGCATACGCATCAGTGCCAGATGCAATTAACCTGGATTATGCTGAATAGTGAAATAGCTTGGGGTAGGCCAATGTCCTCTGTAGAAACATGTAGGACAGCCTTGTTATTGATAGTTTACCAACTGACGTGGACATGAACAGGAAAGTCAAGGTAACCACCTGCACGTCGCTCACAATCCACGTAAATTCATTTAAAGTATTAAAGGGGGAACTGGCAGCTTGTCTGGAGTGTACCTCGCCTCTCGCCTGGGGTCAGCTGGGATAGGCTCCAGCCCCTCGTGACCCTGATGAGGATTTCATCAGACAGCAACGATGTGCTAAAACACAATGAAAATACAGATTATATACTTTCTACTCGTATTCTATTTCAATAGGAAATATTGTACTTTCTACTGCAATTTTTTAAATTACTTGTTACTTTGCAATTCATTTTATGTATTCATTTTTTGCACGTAAAGTAATAATCCAAAGAAAAAATAAAAGTTTTAATGCAAAACTGTATTTTTACAGTGTAGATTTAATGCTTTTATTTAGGAAAACTTCCCCCATTATTGATTGAGAGCATAAAATAAAACATAAAGACACCATCATCATCTGACACAATCAACAATAATTAAAACATCAATCTCGTCACCACTTAGAAGACTCATAATAAGAATTAGAACAGTTTAACAGTGAATGTTCATTCTGTGGAGAGAAGCTCCGAACTCTTGTCACCTGTCAAAAGATTACCAAACCAAGTAATCCCAGATTCGCATCTAGGCTTGAAAAAGATTGGACCTCACAAGTGTGCAGACACCTTTAAGTTCTGTGTTTGTGAAGGCACAGCATCTCATTTGTAAGAGAAAAGCAGGTTCATCCTTGGGTGAAGCTCCGTTTGGGACACTGAATTGAGGAGAAGCTTTTATATGTTGCTGTGCCAAAAGTGCGTGTACAGTAGTCTCCAGCCACCAACATCCTGATGTTGTACCAAATATGAATGCATTCTATACGACACGCAATGAAGATTTTATTGAATTATTCACTCAAGGTCAATAACACATCAACAATCAGCAGCATTCAGTCCAAGTCTGTTTTTTTTTATCTTCATGCATTATATATGATACACCAAACATTCTTCTTATGCGTTTGTAAGTGGCACAGGGGTTAGAAAAACATGTGATGTATGATAAACCCACAGGTTTCTTCTGTATTCTCTGTTGGCTATTTGGTTGAGCGTTAAGACAGAGCTCACATTGCTGAACAGCAGCCTGCAGCGATAGAACTCTGCACTCTGTTTCATGCTCGCTACTCTGCCACGGGGGGTGGGGGCATTTGGTTTTCCACAGTATTGAATTCAGCAGTGAATTAAACGGCTTGATGTATTCCGGTTTAACTACTATCATGCCTGAAAAAACTGAGTGCAGCAGTCAGCTTTTTCCGTACCACAAATCCCCACTGCTTTTTTCCTGTGATAGCAGCCTCTTAGCATATCTACTGAACACTCGTGCCTGTGCTTTATCTGTGAATGAAATATTACATTTATCATACAGGTCTGAGTTCTAAACCTCAATACAATATTGTTCTGCCTTCCTACGTCGGTATTATCCCACGATCCAATGCTGTATTACAGAAACAATAGAAGAGAAGATGTTCTTTGATTACAGGCCCACTCGTGATATGGTAGTGTGGCGTATATGCCCTTGTACTGTAGAGGACTTCATGAGAGGACCAATTACATTGTTCACTTTGTTCTATATTATTTGTACAAATTATGGTCAAACTGATTTCATGCAGATTAAACATACTGATTTCAGAATATAAAAGTTCTTCATCTGAGTATTTCAAGGATTTTATCTTCACTTCTGAAAATAGCTGTAACCTCCCTGATAGATTTTGTAGTACCACTAGTACTCAGCGCCGGTCCTGGCCACATTTGCGCCCTGTGTGATAACTTGATGAGCGGTATCAAAAATTTGCAAGGTTTTTTTCATTTTCGGGCGCTCGTGCGCCCCCCATGGAGACGGCACCCTGGGCGGTCGCCCACATTGCCCATAGCTAGGACCGGCCCTGCTAGTACTCTCCCTCTCCCTTTTTTGGTAATTTTTCTATTTTATTTTTATTTGTATTTTTTGTATTATCGTATCTACCTTGTGTACTGTGAGCTGCTGTAACATTTAGGCCCTGTTTACACGTACACGGGTATTTTTAAAAACAGAGACATTTCCCTTTGTTTGTATCTTTTACACGCAAACAGTGAATTCGCCTCTGAAACCGAATCTTTCTAAAAACTCTGGCTAGAGTGGAGATTCTCGAAAACTACGGTTTTGCGTTTGCGTGTAAATTCAGATAAACGGAGTTTTAGGCAGCTGATGCGCCAGAAGTGTGACCAATGTTTACCTTTTGCTATGACGATGATCATGGAAGCATTATTCTGATTGGCTTGCAGAGGGTTCTCCTTCTTCCTACACTGCCGCCCATAGGCTTGGCGAATTTATGTGGGTTGACTTTTTTGAAAAAGATGCTATGTGCACAATGTTATTTTGGAAAACGGAGGAAGGGAAATATTCGTTTCTCAACATACCCGGCTATGTGTAAACGTAGCCTAACACTGTTACATCCGAAGTCAGCCTCAAGAGGCGGTTTGAGGAACTGCAGTTTTTGGCATTACCACATAGGCGTAGGCTTCAGTTCACATCCACGGAAGTCGGAGGTAAATCCCTCCAAACTAAACCTCATATAGAATTGCAACTGAATACTAATCTGAGATACAATAAATGGAAAGATTGTTTTTTGACAAGGATATCCATTTACTTCCCAAATATTGCTTTGCTCCTTTTGTTTTGGATTAGATCTGTGTTTCTACATCAGTGTAGCCAAATCTCTGACTCTTTAATAGTTTTTTCCAATACAAATGTGTTCATCTTTACACCCTTGAGTTTTACACGTGCAGATATGAAAGCTGCACAGTGCAACCACAGACTTCTGTTGGTAACTCTGAGCAGTTGTACTGAAGCAGTAGTTGGGTTAAGTGCCATGTTCAAAGGCAATGCAATTTTAGGTAATCAGATCACACGTAGTGTTACGAGATTACAGTAATCTTTTATTCCCTCTAACCATCAAATTATTGGCCATGTTCCCCATCAGTTCTGGCTGTAGTGCCATTCCTGGTGTCAGCTCTGTTGTCAGCCAGCTCTCTCAGTAAGTAGGTCTGATAATGTCTGCTGCAGATAACGGAGGGATTCCCTGAGCTTGTGTCTCTCATGCCTTCCCAGTCCATTAGCCAGCCATACTGCCTGTGTGGCTGACAAATGACTGAATTAGATCTGAGTGTCACTCGATGGGGAAAAATATATTTTCTCTCTATTTCTAGATCCTTGACACATGTTCTCTTCCTCTGTTGTGTTGTATCTCTTTCCCTCTGATGTTTCTGTCTGTGAAGTCTATTTCTTTTTCCCATCTTTTTCCTCCCTTGCTATTTCTCATCCGAGCATTTCCTTACTCCATGACACCAGACCACTCCGCTATTCTTGCAAGTCTGCTTTAAGTGGGATGTTGGGCTCATAATAAAAGGCTACCGTGACCCTTCTCTGCCACAGCATGTTTGGATATGTTGAATTTTTAAGAGAGTGATGTTTCTTTTCTTAAACACGGAAGCTACTTCAGAATGAATGAGTAAGTTTAAAATGTTAAGAGAAATGAGCTGCTGATACTAAAACTAGCTGAATAGATGATTATTATGAGGAATTGCAGTTTTAAAGCTTGACAAGGTTGCTATCAATTGCCCATTTGTTTGATTGATAACTAAATGTAGAAGCTGTGAATTCACTTTGACCTGCTAATTGTAGCTTCTGCAGCATAAAGCACTTCAATAATGAAAAGAGATATTTTTCTAAGTTGATGTGGAACGAAGATAAAATAATTAATTCACTCCACGAGTGTATGTAATTACCACTTTTAATATACAGTACATCATAACATCAGACTAATCCCTTCAATATGACAGATGCTTTTAAAGAGGTGTTATGTAACACTGGGTAAGAATTGAACTCAAATAATGAACAGCATGGTAACGGATACGTGTCAAAGACGTCCACGTGCTGTACTGCAGAGACATCAAATGAAATTAGCATGCTAAATTATTAGCTTCAGCCCATAGGTTATTGTAACAGTCTAACATCACAACATTTTTGGACCACCCTTTGCGCTGATTCAGCCCAACCCACTCACTAATCGTTTACCACAGCGCGCTTTGGCTGTCAATCACAGTCTGTCAATCTGTGTAAAAAAAGTGTATTACATCAGGTTCTCGTGGATCGTGGCTGCTGCTGTGATCCTGCACGACGTCCACTACATATATTAGTACTGTCATTATTGCTGCCATATCTGCTACTGTGGTCACTTTATCATTCATTGTGATTCATTGTCATTTTGTCAGTCATTGTAATTGTACAGTATGTTTGTGTTGATTTGTCCTGTACACGTGACATCTATTGCACGTCTGTCCATCCTGGGAGAGGGATCCCTCCTCTGTGGCTTCCTGAGGTTTCTTCCACATTTTCCCTGTTAAAGGTTTTTTGTGGGCAAGTTTTTCCTCACTCGAACCGAGGGTCTAAGGACAGAGGGTGTCACTCCCTGTACAGATTGTAAAGCCCTCCGAGGCAAATGTACTTTGTGACTTTGGGCCATACAAATAAAATTGATTTGATTTGATTTGATTTGATTAAACCTACCATGGTGTCACCCATTTGTGGATAACCATATCGGAGCCTTAAGTTTGGCATTATGGATGTTGCCATCTTGGTTTTTGGAGCCAGAATTGACTCTGGTCCAAATATGGTGAGTGACACCTGACATCCTAAGATCTGCCTTCTAACTACGCAGTCAGTGACTATATAATGAGGTAGTTTACTTCATTAGTTACATTACAATAAGCTTTGAACAGTCGATTTAGATATTTTATTTATCTTCTGCACAGAAATAAAGAAAAGTGGACGTTCTTGTCCCCCTTAAGCCGAACAACAGTCGGCCAGCAGCAAATTCAATCTGGCGTTTTGCTTTGATGCAAGAGGGAGAAAGAGCCAACATAAAGGCCGGCCCGGCTCTGCACGATAAGGGTGGGCTTAACTCATGGCAAGTGACTTTGTTCATTTTTTAGTCAAACTGCTTTCTCCAAGGTCAGTAATAAACCTTTAAGCTCAGTGGTAAAACACTCCTAATAAGAACGATTAATGTAGGTCAGCTGACCCAGACTGGAACAGACTCGATCCAGCTTGCTCAGATCAGTCGTCGCATACAAATCCTGCTCAGAAACAATCACGACGCGTGTCCCCGCCTTGAGGTGCCTCTATTTTATTACAGACAAAGGTATGCACAAAGCCACCTCTCCTGTCTAAACTCTTACTGTGTATATCCCAAACTTTTAATTATATTTGATGAGCTGCCATAAAAATCCAATTTTCCTCAGTGTCTGCAGGCCTTTTCTTATTGCTCTCACATTGCATGTAGACTACAAACAGCCACCTGACAAAGCGGCACGGACTCACTCAAAATCTCTCTAGTGAGAAAGCCTTGCGTCTTTCTTTTTCCTCTCGCTCCCCTCTGCACCTCTTTGATTCTGTTTTTTCTCCCAGCATCGCTACCCCCTCTCTATCAAATCCTCTCATCTTCTGTGTATTTCTGCACATCCTTCTCTCTCTCTCTCTCTCCCTCTCTCTCTATCCTTCACACCGGTCTCTCGCTCTCTTTCGGCCCAGAAGCATATATGGTTCATTACATTTTTAATGTTGTTTGTAATTGCTTGGCACTCTCAACATGTCGAGAGCGTTCATTTACATTCGGTGTGCAGGGATCTCAATCAGCCCACTGCGAGACAACATGTTTTTTTTTTTATCCAGGCATCTCATACCACTTGAGCTGAAGGAGCTCTCAACGCAAGATGTTAGATTACATTTTAAGATTATTCCGTATTACTATTTGTGGATTCATTTCCTATGTATTTTACAACGTGCTGTGTGTTAATGCTTTCTGTAGTTATGGCCTGCATACATTGTGCTTCCAGCCTAATTTAGAAGCATTTCATGAGTGACAGTACAGCAGGTTTTATTTTTGGTGTTTGTATGTTAATTATAAAGCTACAACCCAAGCTTATCCTAGAATAAAATCTGTTCGCACGCCATCACCTCCGAGGCACTTTCAGACCGAGCTCTGAAATGCATTGTGTCAAAGTGTAGGGCATGTCTGAAAAGCCTATTAGCTCAGCAATTAGCATCTTTATGCACATTTCTCATTATCGCGTGGAAATGGACAAATTCGAAAACATTTATTAAATTTCTCAAAAATGTTTTGCCACTTGCGTTGCGAGTTTGTTTTGACATTTTTTCCAAATACGTCCTGACGAACTTTTAACTAACATGACTGATCATCTGTTTCCACTCTCGGTCACATTATGGTTTTGGGTTTCACGTTTCCTGTTTTATTTTGTAGTACTCTGCTCTCCCATCTGTATGTCACATTACTTCCTGTGTTTGTGTGTTTGACACTAATTTTGATTGTCTGCACTGCTCGATATAACACATCGCTGTGGCTCTACAATACATCCAGGATCAATCGGTTTAACATTAGAGCCTGAAAAGTTATTTTTCTCTAATTACGTTATTTTATTGAACCTTTTTCTTCTGGTTCTCTGCTTGGAGAATTGGCGCCACCTACTGAACATCTTGTGAACCAACTCCTAATAATAATTGTATAATTTTAGTAGGTTTCTTTTGCTGAAATTTCCTGGCACTATTGTAATATTGAATGGGACAGATATGAGAGTGTTATTGATCCTCACATCTAATTCTCAGCAAAGAAAGCAAGTATATTTCCCAACATGTCAAACTTCCTTTAACAAGGTCTCGACTGATTTCCTTCTGTTCATAATCTGAATAATAGACATGACATTATTAAACTTAAAGTGCCAGTATTCCCCTCTAGAAACGCTTACTTGTGGAAAAAGTTCAGAAGAGTCGGATTTTCTATATTCACTTTAAAAAAAAGACTGGGGCTAAACGATCCCTGCATGAAACTGATGTCAAAACAAAACAAACTGTTCCCCATGTCTCTCCTATCTACCAACCTGCCCAGGCCAAGTGCCGCAGCAAAACTCAACTCCTCCTACCTGTCAAAACACAAAGCTGCTCAGTAAGCCCACAAGATTTAATACAGGAGCAGGGCTCTTGCTGCTTTGTAGTGGGCAAAATCTGCCTTTCTTCTCACTTCAACAAGCACTTTGAAATACCCAGCCCCAAACAGATGAGATACAGACAGAGGGGGAAGACAACTGGAGCACAGCACAAGAGGAATAAAAAAGAAAGAAGAAAAGAAGGAGCAAAAGATTTAATACCAATACAAAAAAACCTAAATAGAAACACGGCTAAAATCACTAGAGCTAAAGTCAAAGTCAATAAACTGAGGTCAAATGAAGAACATCATTCAGCCCTCCCAAAGATAGAAATACAAGGATGCAAACACCTTGGTTGTGCCCTGACTGAATTATGGAAAAGCTTGGCAATTAAATATTGAAATGAACACACAGGGATGAGGGGAATTATGAAGAGGAAAGACACAAAGAGAAAGGGCAAAAAATCAAACAGAACAGAATGAAGAAAAACATAAGAGGTGCACTGGACTTAGAATGATTTTTTTTTTTTTTTTGCGTGTGTATTCTCATTACACAAGCAGTTTTTCCACAAATCTCCTGAATAAGTGCCAAAACTCAAGATTCAAAACTGACATTTTTGCATTGACAGTTGTCAACCCTCCAGTAAACATCGTGGATGGTACAAATCGAGCATCACTTCTGTAACAGCGACTGCAACATTCATATTGACACAACTCTTCAAACCTCACAAAGGCTTCGCTTTCACTCACTTACTTCTGAGAAGTCTCAATACACGATTTCTTGCATCATTTTAAGTAGCCTGTTCAATAGATGATTGACAAGTGATATGAGACATCTGACCGAGACACCAACACGAACCCTTCGTACTTCTTATTTAATAAGTGTGTCACTCACAAGGCTTTATTTTGTGAGAAATGATCCACCAAAATATCAATAAATGTTGCACAACATATTTGTAAAACTAAGCTTAATTTTATACCTAAAATGTATGGTATCATATATTATATAATACATTAATTTTTATTGTGTAAGATAAGAAGATGCAAATCTAAAGCTCACTGTAACCAAATTTTCCAAAAAACAAAAAATTTCCAAAAATATTGAATGATTCCTTTAATCTAAATAGTTGTCCATGAGTTTTGGGCAATTGGAAAGGCGGGTTTCATTCTGTTGAACAAAAACACAAAAATGAAGAAAATCTCGAGATGAAGTAGGAATTTGGAAAACTTAAATTAATTATGTAAAGTGAGTGGTAACTCAAACCTCGGGGCCTTCTTTTCAAGACGAAACATTTTCACATCCCAGTCCTAACTGCCCACATTCAGTGCCCACACACAGTCAAAGCAAGATTATTTTCTTCTTAGTTTTTTCTTGTATCCTGCTTGGACTTTACTGGCAATACGAGTCATATGCAAAAAAATAATTTCAGCAGGCAGTGGAGCAGCTGATGTATCAAACAGTTCATCCTGATCTGTGAAATTGGCACCTACTTGGATTAATTTTTTGTCTGATATGGACATGAAGTGTTGCATGAGGTTTATTTTACAATAAATCAAGCAAAACCATGACTAAAACCTTACCCTCAATATTAGCCAAAACAATTTAATGCAACGCAAACTTAAAATAAGAAGAAGGGAAAAAAAGCATAATTAGACATGCATGGATGTATTATATGAGATGGATACAGTGGCGGCATTCAGCCTTGCTTTGTTTTCCCAATAGACCACCGTTGTAAAAACACCTGTTGAGAAGACACCTCCAGCAATACCATGGGTGTGGGTGCAGCTGAGATGGGCTGAATGAAGCCTTGTTGCTTAAACAAGCCACTTGTGGTGGCACACTCCTGTCAAAGTGGCCATGCTCTTAATTATGCACAACTTGAAGCCTTGATATATAATTTGGACAGGTGAGTTCTCAATTCTCAGCACAGTGAGAAAAGGGAAATTGGTTATAGAGACCAAAACCAGGCAACCAGGCTGTAAACATGTTTATTTCTGCTGTGCTTGAGCATTTTAACATAGGGACTTATGGAGATTTACTGGTTTTGTAACCAGCTTAAAGTGGCCGTTTAGGAACCTGCAGTTTTTGGCACTTCCACATTGGCTTCATTTCACAGCCACGGGGCCTGCTACAGGCTACAAGTTTGATATGAATGTTGCATTTTTCTGATTTTACACAGATCAGAGTTGAGTCAAATACAATGGTCTGATACATCTGAATGTGGAAGCGTGGGAAAGGGCGTACGCCACTTTTTTGTGTGTATACGCAAGCTTTGTACATGAGGCCCCCCCTGGTGAGCTTCTTCCAAATGCTTATGGAGGCAGAGGACTGTTGGCTGGAGCACTTTACTGGCAGTCCTCTGCTTCTTAATAACATTTCTTCCAAGGTGACTGGCATCAGTACCCGATGGCTCCCGTTACCAGTGAACTAAACCCTGGAAGTGAAGCGCATGTCACTGTAAGCCTGGCCGGACTCGAACTCGCAACCAGCGGATCCGTAGCGCTGTGCGTATGCGTACATTTGATTGTTAAACGTTGCCCTGGACGCCAACCGTTTCGGCCACCGAGGCGCATGACGTCACTAAGTGCATACGACAGGTAGTATGTCAGACGTTGGCCCGACCAGAAGAGTGGGACGTTTCTCGGTCAATTTTGTTCTTCAGAGTGTTAAAAGCGAGTTTTCTATCAAAGTCACAAAAGGCCCTGTTATAGGCAATGACTAAAAGATAGCAGTCACAGCGCTGCCATAGCTGGCGCAGCTCATGGGTCCACAGACGCTCAGTGGAGCTCCGTGTCTCTAGCGGGCGTTGGGTGCGCATGCGTGTCTTTCTGTCTTGTCTGTCTGTCTTGTCTGTGCAGCGCAGGGGCACCGTGGCCAGCCAGAGACACGGAGCTCCGTGTCTCTGGCTGGCGTTGGGTGCGCATGCGTGCGTGTGTGTATACGTTCCTATCTGTGCAGCGCAGGAGCACCGTGACCAGCTATCAATATAGAGCAGAGTTCCACTCGGCTTTTATAGGTCTCTGATACGCACTTGATCTCACTCATGGTGCAGGTCAATTTGTCTGTCTGTTACCACGTTGACACGCTCGCACCTGTTAAGTCCACTCACTAGAAACACTTTTCAGGTTTTAAGAAGGTTTTAAGATGCCTTACTTTTTGAATTAAAGCTTTGAAACGTGTCAAGTTGCCCCGTGGAATCATGGGTGATCCGTTCAGTTTGAACTGCTTTCTCCTCGCCCGGAACCGTCTCCTGGCTACGGTGATGGAAGATGCGCTTGCAGTACCGTTTTCAGCCACAACATGGAGTCAAATGTCTGGTGGCGCTGTTTCGACATTTAGGCTGCTGACGAGGAAGAAAGGCGCTGTCAATTCAGCACCCCCGTGTCTCCATAAAGACAGCCTCTTGTGGCCCAGAAACGGCGTGCTTTATGAGGAATGAGCTGACCAAAGCCCAGTATGATTCCAAACAGGGTCCCTCGATTACAAAGTTCACAGGGGCCCCATGTACAAACTACTTGCACAGCACACTGGCCTTGGTAACCGAAATCGGCTTATGAGACAATTATCATGGCTTGCAAGTAAATCCTCGCGTTCCTTGAATACTCGCTCACGTCGGATTGCACCATTTGCAAGGCCCTCTAACAACGCTAACGCTGCCATTGTTAATATCATTTTCTTCATCACATCACGCATGCTTTTATATCCACCTATATAATAGCGAACACGTGGGTGTGTTAATTGTTCACAAGTGTGTCTCTGATGTGCACATCAATCTGATGACTACTTGTTTTTTTGACATTATTAACAGTTTCCCAGCATCACCTCTGTTGTGGAGAAACTGCTGAAGTCGAAGGTCAATGGTGAGGTCAGGAGGGAAGAAAGTGTTCAGGAGCCTCTGATGTCTTATGCTGTAATATTTATTGACGCTTGTGTGGGAATAGTTTGGATGCAACTTCTAAAAGTGTGAAAAAAATGACGAAGCCGGAGGCCGAAGGGTCTTTTTACCTTGATATAAAGGAAATAAACTATATACACGACAGATCACATTCAGTAGCTTCATTTTTTCTGATTTCTACTTCTTTTGTTCAAAAAAAGTTTCTTTTTCTCCCTCTTTTTGTGAACACTAAACGCCATCTACTGGCCATTCTGAATAACAACACTAACGTTAACTCCAAAATAATCACTTGCCTTTAACTGTATTTTTAAACTCTGTTTACTATTTATCTTTTTAAGCCGAATAATAATGAAGTAATTAATTAGCAATTAACTTAAAGTGCTTTTAACAAAAAAGATACAACAGCTTGGTCAAGGAGAACCAGAGACAGTCTCAAAGTACACCTCCACATATTCTCTAACTCCACCGATGGTTTCTGATCTGACCTCCATGACTCTTCAAAGGTAGGGAGCAATGGGTGGTGGAGTCAGAGGTTAGTGCATCAGCACAGGAGACACAGTTCTGTTTTTCCTTCACCACAAAGCTAGCCCCTTCATATTCAGAGACAGCTTCAACGCTTGCACAGAGAGGGTAATCATGATCAAACTGTGCTTGTTCAACAAGTCTGGAGTCAATTCTATGAGTCATGTTTGCTGACGTGACCTCAAGTAACCTAAGGATAGAAAATTCCATAACAACCTCTAAGGAACAACAGCTGTAGAAACGTGCGTACGACAGCTATGAAGTTGGCGTGGGTCACGCACATTTCTACGATCATTTCACGTCTGATACATCTGAATGTGGAAGCGTGGGAAAGGGCGTACGCCACTTTTTTGTGTGTATACGCAAGCTTTGTACATGAGGCCCCCCCTGGTGAGCTTCTTCCAAATGCTTATGGAGGCAGAGGACTGTTGGCTGGAGCACTTTACTGGCAGTCCTCTGCTTCTTAATAACATTTCTTCCAAGGTGACTGGCATCAGTACCCGATGGCTCCCGTTACCAGTGAACTAAACCCTGGAAGTGAAGCGCATGTCACTGTAAGCCTGGCCGGACTCGAACTCGCAACCAGCGGATCCGTAGCGCTGTGCGTATGCGTACATTTGATTGTTAAACGTTGCCCTGGACGCCAACCGTTTCGGCCACCGAGGCGCATGACGTCACTAAGTGCATACGACAGGTAGTATGTCAGACGTTGGCCCGACCAGAAGAGTGGGACGTTTCTCGGTCAATTTTGTTCTTCAGAGTGTTAAAAGCGAGTTTTCTATCAAAGTCACAAAAGGCCCTGTTATAGGCAATGACTAAAAGATAGCAGTCACAGCGCTGCCATAGCTGGCGCAGCTCATGGGTCCACAGACGCTCAGTGGAGCTCCGTGTCTCTAGCGGGCGTTGGGTGCGCATGCGTGTCTTTCTGTCTTGTCTGTCTGTCTTGTCTGTGCAGCGCAGGGGCACCGTGGCCAGCCAGAGACACGGAGCTCCGTGTCTCTGGCTGGCGTTGGGTGCGCATGCGTGCGTGTGTGTATACGTTCCTATCTGTGCAGCGCAGGAGCACCGTGACCAGCTATCAATATAGAGCAGAGTTCCACTCGGCTTTTATAGGTCTCTGATACGCACTTGATCTCACTCATGGTGCAGGTCAATTTGTCTGTCTGTTACCACGTTGACACGCTCGCACCTGTTAAGTCCACTCACTAGAAACACTTTTCAGGTTTTAAGAAGGTTTTAAGATGCCTTACTTTTTGAATTAAAGCTTTGAAACGTGTCAAGTTGCCCCGTGGAATCATGGGTGATCCGTTCAGTTTGAACTGCTTTCTCCTCGCCCGGAACCGTCTCCTGGCTACGGTGATGGAAGATGCGCTTGCAGTACCGTTTTCAGCCACAACATGGAGTCAAATGTCTGGTGGCGCTGTTTCGACATTTAGGCTGCTGACGAGGAAGAAAGGCGCTGTCAATTCAGCACCCCCGTGTCTCCATAAAGACAGCCTCTTGTGGCCCAGAAACGGCGTGCTTTATGAGGAATGAGCTGACCAAAGCCCAGTATGATTCCAAACAGGGTCCCTCGATTACAAAGTTCACAGGGGCCCCATGTACAAACTACTTGCACAGCACACTGGCCTTGGTAACCGAAATCGGCTTATGAGACAATTATCATGGCTTGCAAGTAAATCCTCGCGTTCCTTGAATACTCGCTCACGTCGGATTGCACCATTTGCAAGGCCCTCTAACAACGCTAACGCTGCCATTGTTAATATCATTTTCTTCATCACATCACGCATGCTTTTATATCCACCTATATAATAGCGAACACGTGGGTGTGTTAATTGTTCACAAGTGTGTCTCTGATGTGCACATCAATCTGATGACTACTTGTTTTTTTGACATTATTAACAGTTTCCCAGCATCACCTCTGTTGTGGAGAAACTGCTGAAGTCGAAGGTCAATGGTGAGGTCAGGAGGGAAGAAAGTGTTCAGGAGCCTCTGATGTCTTATGCTGTAATATTTATTGACGCTTGTGTGGGAATAGTTTGGATGCAACTTCTAAAAGTGTGAAAAAAATGACGAAGCCGGAGGCCGAAGGGTCTTTTTACCTTGATATAAAGGAAATAAACTATATACACGACAGATCACATTCAGTAGCTTCATTTTTTCTGATTTCTACTTCTTTTGTTCAAAAAAAGTTTCTTTTTCTCCCTCTTTTTGTGAACACTAAACGCCATCTACTGGCCATTCTGAATAACAACACTAACGTTAACTCCAAAATAATCACTTGCCTTTAACTGTATTTTTAAACTCTGTTTACTATTTATCTTTTTAAGCCGAATAATAATGAAGTAATTAATTAGCAATTAACTTAAAGTGCTTTTAACAAAAAAGATACAACAGCTTGGTCAAGGAGAACCAGAGACAGTCTCAAAGTACACCTCCACATATTCTCTAACTCCACCGATGGTTTCTGATCTGACCTCCATGACTCTTCAAAGGTAGGGAGCAATGGGTGGTGGAGTCAGAGGTTAGTGCATCAGCACAGGAGACACAGTTCTGTTTTTCCTTCACCACAAAGCTAGCCCCTTCATATTCAGAGACAGCTTCAACGCTTGCACAGAGAGGGTAATCATGATCAAACTGTGCTTGTTCAACAAGTCTGGAGTCAATTCTATGAGTCATGTTTGCTGACGTGACCTCAAGTAACCTAAGGATAGAAAATTCCATAACAACCTCTAAGGAACAACAGCTGTAGAAACGTGCGTACGACAGCTATGAAGTTGGCGTGGGTCACGCACATTTCTACGATCATTTCACGTCTGATACATCTGAATGTGGAAGCGTGGGAAAGGGCGTACGCCACTTTTTTGTGTGTATACGCAAGCTTTGTACATGAGGCCCCCCCTGGTGAGCTTCTTCCAAATGCTTATGGAGGCAGAGGACTGTTGGCTGGAGCACTTTACTGGCAGTCCTCTGCTTCTTAATAACATTTCTTCCAAGGTGACTGGCATCAGTACCCGATGGCTCCCGTTACCAGTGAACTAAACCCTGGAAGTGAAGCGCATGTCACTGTAAGCCTGGCCGGACTCGAACTCGCAACCAGCGGATCCGTAGCGCTGTGCGTATGCGTACATTTGATTGTTAAACGTTGCCCTGGACGCCAACCGTTTCGGCCACCGAGGCGCATGACGTCACTAAGTGCATACGACAGGTAGTATGTCAGACGTTGGCCCGACCAGAAGAGTGGGACGTTTCTCGGTCAATTTTGTTCTTCAGAGTGTTAAAAGCGAGTTTTCTATCAAAGTCACAAAAGGCCCTGTTATAGGCAATGACTAAAAGATAGCAGTCACAGCGCTGCCATAGCTGGCGCAGCTCATGGGTCCACAGACGCTCAGTGGAGCTCCGTGTCTCTAGCGGGCGTTGGGTGCGCATGCGTGTCTTTCTGTCTTGTCTGTCTGTCTTGTCTGTGCAGCGCAGGGGCACCGTGGCCAGCCAGAGACACGGAGCTCCGTGTCTCTGGCGGGCGTTGGGTGCGCATGCGTGCGTGTGTGTATACGTTCCTATCTGTGCAGCGCAGGAGCACCGTGACCAGCTATCAATATAGAGCAGAGTTCCACTCGGCTTTGATAGGTCTCTGATACGCACTTGATCTCACTCATGGTGCAGGTCAATTTGTCTGTCTGTTACCACGTTGACACGCTCGCACCTGTTAAGTCCACTCACTAGAAACACTTTTCAGGTTTTAAGAAGGTTTTAAGATGCCTTACTTTTTGAATTAAAGCTTTGAAACGTGTCAAGTTGCCCCGTGGAATCATGGGTGATCCGTTCAGTTTGAACTGCTTTCTCCTCGCCCGGAACCGTCTCCTGGCTACGGTGATGGAAGATGCGCTTGCAGTACCGTTTTCAGCCACAACATGGAGTCAAAGGTCTGGTGGCGCTGTTTCGACATTTAGGCTGCTGACGAGGAAGAAAGGCGCTGTCAATTCAGCACCCCCGTGTCTCCATAAAGACAGCCTCTTGTGGCCCAGAAACGGCGTGCTTTATGAGGAATGAGCTGACCAAAGCCCAGTATGATTCCAAACAGGGTCCCTCGATTACAAAGTTCACAGGGGCCCCATGTACAAACTACTTGCACAGCACACTGGCCTTGGTAACCGAAATCGGCTTATGAGACAATTATCATGGCTTGCAAGTAAATCCTCGCGTTCCTTGAATACTCGCTCACGTCGGATTGCACCATTTGCAAGGCCCTCTAACAACGCTAACGCTGCCATTGTTAATATCATTTTCTTCATCACATCACGCATGCTTTTATATCCACCTATATAATAGCGAACACGTGGGTGTGTTAATTGTTCACAAGTGTGTCTCTGATGTGCACATCAATCTGATGACTACTTGTTTTTTTGACATTATTAACAGTTTCCCAGCATCACCTCTGTTGTGGAGAAATTGCTGAAGTCGAAGGTCAATGGTGAGGTCAGGAGGGAAGAAAGTGTTCAGGAGCCTCTGATGTCTTATGCTGTAATATTTATTGACGCTTGTGTGGGAATAGTTTGGATGCAACTTCTAAAAGTGTGAAAAAAATGACGAAGCCGGAGGTCGAAGGGTCTTTTTACCTTGATATAAAGGAAATAAACTATGTACACGACAGATCACATTCAGTAGCTTCATTTTTTCTGATTTCTACTTCTTTTGTTCAAAAAAAGTTTCTTTTTCTCCCTCTTTTTGTGAACACTAAACGCCATCTACTGGCCATTCTGAATAACAACACTAACGTTAACTCCAAAATAATCACTTGCCTTTAACTGTATTTTTAAACTCTGTTTACTATTTGTCTTTTTAAGCCGAATAATAATGAAGTAATTAATTAGCAATTAACTTAAAGTGCTTTTAACAAAAAAGATACAACAGCTTGGTCAAGGAGAACCAGAGACAGTCTCAAAGTACACCTCCACATATTCTCTAACTCCACCGATGGTTTCTGATCTGACCTCCATGACTCTTCAAAGGTAGGGAGCAATGGGTGGTGGAGTCAGAGGTTAGTGCATCAGCACAGGAGACACAGTTCTGTTTTTCCTTCACCACAAAGCTAGCCCCTTCATATTCAGAGACAGCTTCAACGCTTGCACAGAGAGGGTAATCATGATCAAACTGTGCTTGTTCAACAAGTCTGGAGTCAATTCTATGAGTCATGTTTGCTGACGTGACCTCAAGTAACCTAAGGATAGAAAATTCCATAACAACCTCTAAGGAACAACAGCTGTAGAAACGTGCGTACGACAGCTATGAAGTTGGCGTGGGTCACGCACATTTCTACGATCATTTCACGTCTGATACATCTGAATGTGGAAGCGTGGGAAAGGGCGTACGCCACTTTTTTGTGTGTATACGCAAGCTTTGTACATGAGGCCCCCCCTGGTGAGCTTCTTCCAAATGCTTATGGAGGCAGAGGACTGTTGGCTGGAGCACTTTACTGGCAGTCCTCTGCTTCTTAATAACATTTCTTCCAAGGTGACTGGCATCAGTACCCGATGGCTCCCGTTACCAGTGAACTAAACCCTGGAAGTGAAGTGCATGTTACTGTAAGCCTCGCCGGACTCGAACTCGCAACCAGCGGATCCGTAGCGCTGTGCGTATGCGTACATTTGATTGTTAAACGTTGCCCTGGACGCCAACCGTTTCGGCCACCGAGGCGCATGACGTCACTAAGTGCATACGACAGGTAGTATGTCAGACGTTGGCCCGACCAGAAGAGTGGGACGTTTCTCGGTCAATTTTGTTCTTCAGAGTGTTAAAAGCGAGTTTTCTATCAAAGTCACAAAAGGCCCTGTTATAGGCAATGACTAAAAGATAGCAGTCACAGCGCTGCCATAGCTGGCGCAGCTCATGGGTCCACAGACGCTCAGTGGAGCTCCGTGTCTCTAGCGGGCGTTGGGTGCGCATGCGTGTCTTTCTGTCTTGTCTGTCTGTCTTGTCTGTGCAGCGCAGGGGCACCGTGGCCAGCCAGAGACACGGAGCTCCGTGTCTCTGGCGGGCGTTGGGTGCGCATGCGTGCGTGTGTGTATACGTTCCTATCTGTGCAGCGCAGGAGCACCGTGACCAGCTATCAATATAGAGCAGAGTTCCACTCGGCTTTGATAGGTCTCTGATACGCACTTGATCTCACTCATGGTGCAGGTCAATTTGTCTGTCTGTTACCACGTTGACACGCTCGCACCTGTTAAGTCCACTCACTAGCAACACTTTTCAGGTTTTAAGAAGGTTTTAAGATGCCTTACTTTTTGAATTAAAGCTTTGAAACGTGTCAAGTTGCCCCGTGGAATCATGGGTGATCCGTTCAGTTTGAACTGCTTTCTCCTCGCCCGGAACCGTCTCCTGGCTACGGTGATGGAAGATGCGCTTGCAGTACCGTTTTCAGCCACAACATGGAGTCAAATGTCTGGTGGCGCTGTTTCGACATTTAGGCTGCTGACGAGGAAGAAAGGCGCTGTCAATTCAGCACCCCCGTGTCTCCATAAAGACAGCCTCTTGTGGCCCAGAAACGGCGTGCTTTATGAGGAATGAGCTGACCAAAGCCCAGTATGATTCCAAACAGGGTCCCTCGATTACAAAGTTCACAGGGGCCCCATGTACAAACTACTTGCACAGCACACTGGCCTTGGTAACCGAAATCGGCTTATGAGACAATTATCATGGCTTGCAAGTAAATCCTCGCGTTCCTTGAATACTCGCTCACGTCGGATTGCACCATTTGCAAGGCCCTCTAACAACGCTAACGCTGCCATTGTTAATATCATTTTCTTCATCACATCACGCATGCTTTTATATCCACCTATATAATAGCGAACACGTGGGTGTGTTAATTGTTCACAAGTGTGTCTCTGATGTGCACATCAATCTGATGACTACTTGTTTTTTTGACATTATTAACAGTTTCCCAGCATCACCTCTGTTGTGGAGAAATTGCTGAAGTCGAAGGTCAATGGTGAGGTCAGGAGGGAAGAAAGTGTTCAGGAGCCTCTGATGTCTTATGCTGTAATATTTATTGACGCTTGTGTGGGAATAGTTTGGATGCAACTTCTAAAAGTGTGAAAAAAATGACGAAGCCGGAGGCCGAAGGGTCTTTTTACCTTGATATAAAGGAAATAAACTATATACACGACAGATCACATTCAGTAGCTTCATTTTTTCTGATTTCTACTTCTTTTGTTCAAAAAAAGTTTCTTTTTCTCCCTCTTTTTGTGAACACTAAACGCCATCTACTGGCCATTCTGAATAACAACACTAACGTTAACTCCAAAATAATCACTTGCCTTTAACTGTATTTTTAAACTCTGTTTACTATTTATCTTTTTAAGCCGAATAATAATGAAGTAATTAATTAGCAATTAACTTAAAGTGCTTTTAACAAAAAAGATACAACAGCTTGGTCAAGGAGAACCAGAGACAGTCTCAAAGTACACCTCCACATATTCTCTAACTCCACCGATGGTTTCTGATCTGACCTCCATGACTCTTCAAAGGTAGGGAGCAATGGGTGGTGGAGTCAGAGGTTAGTGCATCAGCACAGGAGACACAGTTCTGTTTTTCCTTCACCACAAAGCTAGCCCCTTCATATTCAGAGACAGCTTCAACGCTTGCACAGAGAGGGTAATCATGATCAAACTGTGCTTGTTCAACAAGTCTGGAGTCAATTCTATGAGTCATGTTTGCTGACGTGACCTCAAGTAACCTAAGGATAGAAAATTCCATAACAACCTCTAAGGAACAACAGCTGTAGAAACGTGCGTACGACAGCTATGAAGTTGGCGTGGGTCACGCACATTTCTACGATCATTTCACGTCTGATACATCTGAATGTGGAAGCGTGGGAAAGGGCGTACGCCACTTTTTTGTGTGTATACGCAAGCTTTGTACATGAGGCCCCCCCTGGTGAGCTTCTTCCAAATGCTTATGGAGGCAGAGGACTGTTGGCTGGAGCACTTTACTGGCAGTCCTCTGCTTCTTAATAACATTTCTTCCAAGGTGACTGGCATCAGTACCCGATGGCTCCCGTTACCAGTGAACTAAACCCTGGAAGTGAAGTGCATGTTACTGTAAGCCTCGCCGGACTCGAACTCGCAACCAGCGGATCCGTAGCGCTGTGCGTATGCGTACATTTGATTGTTAAACGTTGCCCTGGACGCCAACCGTTTCGGCCACCGAGGCGCATGACGTCACTAAGTGCATACGACAGGTAGTATGTCAGACGTTGGCCCGACCAGAAGAGTGGGACGTTTCTCGGTCAATTTTGTTCTTCAGAGTGTTAAAAGCGAGTTTTCTATCAAAGTCACAAAAGGCCCTGTTATAGGCAATGACTAAAAGATAGCAGTCACAGCGCTGCCATAGCTGGCGCAGCTCATGGGTCCACAGACGCTCAGTGGAGCTCCGTGTCTCTAGCGGGCGTTGGGTGCGCATGCGTGTCTTTCTGTCTTGTCTGTCTGTCTTGTCTGTGCAGCGCAGGGGCACCGTGGCCAGCCAGAGACACGGAGCTCCGTGTCTCTGGCGGGCGTTGGGTGCGCATGCGTGCGTGTGTGTATACGTTCCTATCTGTGCAGCGCAGGAGCACCGTGACCAGCTATCAATATAGAGCAGAGTTCCACTCGGCTTTTATAGGTCTCTGATACGCACTTGATCTCACTCATGGTGCAGGTCAATTTGTCTGTCTGTTACCACGTTGACACGCTCGCACCTGTTAAGTCCACTCACTAGCAACACTTTTCAGGTTTTAAGAAGGTTTTAAGATGCCTTACTTTTTGAATTAAAGCTTTGAAACGTGTCAAGTTGCCCCGTGGAATCATGGGTGATCCGTTCAGTTTGAACTGCTTTCTCCTCGCCCGGAACCGTCTCCTGGCTACGGTGATGGAAGATGCGCTTGCAGTACCGTTTTCAGCCACAACATGGAGTCAAATGTCTGGTGGCGCTGTTTCGACATTTAGGCTGCTGACGAGGAAGAAAGGCGCTGTCAATTCAGCACCCCCGTGTCTCCATAAAGACAGCCTCTTGTGGCCCAGAAACGGCGTGCTTTATGAGGAATGAGCTGACCAAAGCCCAGTATGATTCCAAACAGGGTCCCTCGATTACAAAGTTCACAGGGGCCCCATGTACAAACTACTTGCACAGCACACTGGCCTTGGTAACCGAAATCGGCTTATGAGACAATTATCATGGCTTGCAAGTAAATCCTCGCGTTCCTTGAATACTCGCTCACGTCGGATTGCACCATTTGCAAGGCCCTCTAACAACGCTAACGCTGCCATTGTTAATATCATTTTCTTCATCACATCACGCATGCTTTTATATCCACCTATATAATAGCGAACACGTGGGTGTGTTAATTGTTCACAAGTGTGTCTCTGATGTGCACATCAATCTGATGACTACTTGTTTTTTTGACATTATTAACAGTTTCCCAGCATCACCTCTGTTGTGGAGAAATTGCTGAAGTCGAAGGTCAATGGTGAGGTCAGGAGGGAAGAAAGTGTTCAGGAGCCTCTGATGTCTTATGCTGTAATATTTATTGACGCTTGTGTGGGAATAGTTTGGATGCAACTTCTAAAAGTGTGAAAAAAATGACGAAGCCGGAGGCCGAAGGGTCTTTTTACCTTGATATAAAGGAAATAAACTATATACACGACAGATCACATTCAGTAGCTTCATTTTTTCTGATTTCTACTTCTTTTGTTCAAAAAAAGTTTCTTTTTCTCCCTCTTTTTGTGAACACTAAACGCCATCTACTGGCCATTCTGAATAACAACACTAACGTTAACTCCAAAATAATCACTTGCCTTTAACTGTATTTTTAAACTCTGTTTACTATTTATCTTTTTAATCCGAATAATAATGAAGTAATTAATTAGCAATTAACTTAAAGTGCTTTTAACAAAAAAGATACAGCAGCTTGGTCAAGGAGAACCAGAGACAGTCTCAAAGTACCCCTGAAGTGCTTGAGTCGGTCTTGCATTCTGACAAACTCGTGATGGTGCATAAACTTTAAACCCAAAGATCACACCCCAAATACTATACGCCCCAGAATCAGTCAAAGAGAATGTCTTTACTCTTGGAGGTGTTATTGTCAACACATTCTAGTCTGGGGACACAGATGTCTGTTTACGCAGATTGGAACGGCAACAACAAGCTATCTATTATGACTAGGAAGGCAGCAACAGCTTCCACCCTGGCCACCACAGTGTTGAGATATGGTGGCACAGAGTCAAAGACGAACAATTAATACTGCAGTGGACCACAAGGCTCACACGTGAGCAAGTGTTGCCCCTGAGTAGACAATTGCCCCCTCCAGTGTCTATCGAATGTTTAACCAAAAGATGCTTGTAGGTAGCTGTGAACTGTGTTTTGTAGGATGTCTGTGGAATCCACTTTGTTCACTGACTGAGAAAAACTCTAGGTGATCTTGACTGAGCTTGTAGGTCATGGAAAATGGTACATACACTTCAGGAACTGGCCAATGATGCATGTTTGCCAAAATATAGGCATGCCTTTTTCATCCTTAAGATCCAGAAGAAACTTTTCTGCTTTGGTCTTCATCTGTGCTTTGTATGCCCTAATATTGGTTCTCAGAAATACATCCCTTATGTCCCTTCACATCCTCTGAACTGTGGCAAATGTAGATTTTTGTTGCAGTACTCAGGAGCCTCTGACACATTGTTGCTGAAAACTGTCATACCTTTACCTATATACCTAGCGGGGTCAACGCATCAGAAATTGCGTTGTGCCTTGGACTTCTGTCTCTTGATCTTTGTCTTTCGAAACCCCAGTACGTTTCTTTCATCATATGCCACACATATAAAATCACGTGGACAACTTGTGAGGAAACAGGATTAGGTTAAGGTTTTCATCATGATGGCACAATGGGGTCAAGGGTACTGTAAAAGCTTCAACGTTGTCAAGTCGTAGAAGACATTCGCTGAAGAACTGAGCACGGTTTTCACTTGATAGTGCACTGACAGAGAAATATACCACAAGGATTCTCCAAGAGCCTTCAATAGCAACAGCCGTAATAACCACTGCATATTTTTCTGGTGGCAAGCTGTCAATGCAGTGCCACAGCCAAGGCGTACATATGCACATTTTTTGCACATATGTGCAACGATGGTTAAACCTGCTTTTTGTAACCTCGTCCTGCTGCTGCCGCTTTATCACGTCTGGCAAGGCGCAGTTCATATCCAACAAGCGTGATACATCCATGGAGTTACAGAATATGTGGAGTACTCGCTCCACATATAGAAGGTCTGCTGCAGGACTCATCCATGCAATTAAAATTGGCCACATTAGATGAAAAATAGATTCCAACGTCCCTGGCCTCTTCTAAACCCTCCTTATCTCAAGTGTACAAGCACAGGTCATGTCCCTTCCGCCGCATTACACATGCACATGTCCTAAGCATAACACTGAAACACACGGCCCAATGGGAGTGTGGACACTAGTGCAGGGAATAATCATCTAATACAGTTTATGTAATAGGCTTTTGCTTTCTATATTTGCTAGTCCTTAGAACTGGGGAAAAATCTAACCATACATATAGTACACCACATTTTTCACATGGTGCTTTCTTGCTCAGTCACAATGCACTAATATTCCACAGTCCTGTGTGTTTTTGTCTGTCAATCACCACAAAGACGTATGACAGCTTTTGACCCACTCCAGCGTTGCAGCTCATATAACCAGCTTACTAACAGGGAGATAATAACAGCCAAGCACAAAGCCTGTCTTCTGTGCATCGGTGTGCCTATGTGTGTGAGCCGCTGAGTGACTAAGAGACAAAAGAGAGTGAGATTGGAAGGTCACAAGGTGCTGAATATCCACTTAAGTCTCATGAAAATGAGAATTGTTCAAAGCACTCAAAGAACCCACCTCATACATCCTTCAGTTTTCTGTTTTTCAGCATTGGCAGTGACTCTTGGATCGTTCGTCTTTTTCTTTTTTTTCCCCCCCCCACCTTAGCCGAAAAGAATTTTCAGACATCAGAAGCAGTCGCCTGATGATCACTGACATTGAGAGAGCTCTGCTCAGTGACCCCTGCGACCCGGAGCCTTAAATCTCCAAACGAGAAAACAGAAAAAAAAAGAGGAAGAAAAAAAAAACGAAAGAGAGAGAGGAGGAGGAGCAGTTTATGATATCGCACTTCAGTGAACACCGGAGAAGAGAAAAATAAGTATCAATTTTACGAGGGGCTCTAAATCAGGATGGGTTTGCAGGGACGACTTTATCGTTCAATCTGGCCGCCTGCTCTGGAGGTGTTAGCGAGGTTAGACAAGCGAGCGACGAGCATGCCTGCCTCGCCATAACAATAATCATCTAGCTAAGCCCGCAGCTCATGACCTGTAAATTGATTAAAGGGAGGATGGTGACAGAAAGATTCTCTGCAAGGTTCTCCGAGGCGCTGTGCTATGAATTTGCAGGCCATCATTAGATAGACTGTCTGTCCGAGCGTGCTGAATCCGGAGCGGGGATGATGAGGGTGTGAGGGGGTAATGGGAAAACTCCAAACTCATTGGCGGTGTTTATACGAAGCTGTCTACCATGAAGAGAAGGGCCACGGCCTGCTTTGTCCCGAGATGAATAAAAAAATCATCTTCTCTGTCTGTTTCATTACAGGGAATCATTTCTCCCAAATCGGAGCAGATAAATCATTTAGAGAAAAACGAGGGGGGGGTGCGTGCCTGTGTGTGGAGCATTACAAAGACTGTGTGTGTGTGTGTGCTTTTGTGTCTGTTCACCCATGTGCATGTTTTTGTGTGTGGGTGTGCTACAACATCCATTTTCAGCATGCGTCTCTTTGGATGGATGGCGAATCAGACTCCTAGTTCAAACTCCACGGCAGAATCATGAAACTTTAACATCTCCCGACCCACTGGCGCAAACAGGTTAGGACACGACTCCATACAACATTAATCAGCCCCTCCAGGGAACTCCAGGATGCTGCCACGGAGGACTTGTTTATGCAAGATAAACGGATTTCCATGCAAATATTGCAAGGCCTTGAAATTATTATATAATTATGTATTTTGAGTGAAGTTTTTCCCTTACTCCAGCCGCTCGTGAAAAACAATGTCATGCCTTCATCATCCCTTTGAAAGAGAATTCAGCTTGCAGAACACTACTGACTGATGCACATTAAAGGGGATTCACCAGACTTTACACAGGAGTGAGTCTGCTGGAGCACACACAAGCACACATCATTGTTGGTTAATGTAAAAAATAAGTGGGAGAGAACATGATGCATTTCTATAAGCGCTGAAAACATATAATATTCTAAATATTATTATAATTATGTTGAAAACCAGGACAATTTTTTTAGAGAATGTTGAAAACTGAGATATTTCAGTGACACCCAGATTGAAACAGGACGCCAGGTCACCAGCAGGTCTTTGTAAAATGTCTCAAGAACTATTGTACTGATTTGCCATGAAATTTCTGTAGACGTTGATGCTCCCAGTGCCCTTATCACAATCTGCAACTTCACAACAGAAATAAATATGTTTTCAGCCTCAGACAAAAAACTCTCTGATCTCTATAGCTACGAAAACTGTACTGGGTACAGTTGGATTTATTTTTAATTTACCTGTTCAAATTATATTAGGGCTTAAGGTTCTGCATAATTAACAGTGTGGGTGCTTTGATTGACAGGTAAGTGCTGTTCCAGGTGTCATTCAGGTCCATTCATTTCATGTCTATGCCTAATTTTAGACTAGCCAGGAGGCGACAGGGGCAGGACTGCCAAGATGGCGGTGGCCAGACCCGCCACTCTGAGCTTCAAGACAGCTCTTCAGTAACCTATGGGTGACGTCACGGATACAACATGCATATTTTATACTCTCTATGGCTGACATCGGTATGTTAGCTAGATAACTTTAGCATTTTGCTTAAATCACCGCACAGAGTTGCCAGCTTGTTGTATATACAGTATATTGCAGTGTATTGTGGCAAAGATTGCAGCTGACCAGATTGTGTACCAGTCTATCTTTAATCTACTCCAGTACAAATATCAAATATCTAAACATATATATATATATAGGAAAACAGTATTGATCAGGGGTATCGGGGGGATTTTGGCCCGTACACGCAGTGTTAATGATGTTCTCATAGTTTAATATTGCTGCAACGAGATTGTGAGCGGACTGACTTGTTGTCACTCACTTTTAGCTAGCATCAACACGTTACACAAGATACCGTGAAGTCTGACGTCAGTCAAGTTTCATTCAATATATTCGAAGTTTCATTCCATATATTCAGACTTCATTCAATATATTCGAAGTTTAATATATTCAAAGGATTAATTTCCTGAACGGCATGCCATAATATATATATATATATATATATATATATATATATATATATATATATATATATATATATATATATATATATATATATATATATAAAGATGCTAAAATTTCTTCACTGTATTAAGAATTCTCTTTTTCCTCTTTCAGTCCATACATATTAACTTGAACAGACAGCCCTTCAAAGCTGTGCTAACTGAGGCCATGGCTTAAATTTCAAAAACAGAAGTAGTGATATTTTTTAAACTATCTCCAGAGGGTACCTTACCCCGAGGCAGTAAATTGAAAAAATACCTAATTTAATCTTTTACCTACAGCCATGTTTTCTTTGATACGCTGTCCCCCCTGCACAATAAAAGCCACTGACACTGTTTTCCGTTTTAAAAGAAAAAGAAACAACAGGCATGGTCTTGTTTCTACAGGTTTTTCTTCTCCTCCTTTTTTTTTTTAAATATCCCTGGGGATGTCGTGTTGTGCTGCTAGAGTTGATTCCTAGTGACACCGAGCCAGAGGAGCAAAAGAAGCGAGGAGGGTGGCTGAAGAGGAGCGTGATATCATTTTTCATAAGGAATAGTTCCCTTCAGATTCCAGCATGTACTGTATCTGGTGGAATTTCCAGGAAAATATATAAGGCCATCATTAAACATAGAAACCTGGCCCGTATGGTCCCACATCAGCCTCCTCCCACACTGTTGAAATGGTGTTTTTACAAAAATCTAGATAGGACCGCACATTGTAGCCAAGAAAGACATTAAAATGTATGTCAGATTTTCTCTCAACAGCTTGAGCAGCATAATCCCACTGCTCCATACCCACAGTGCAGGAGTTTGACTTCTTAAAGTTTGTTTGAAAAATTAGCATTTGACATTTACTGTTGTGGGAAATTGGTCCCTGATAACTTCATTAGCTTGGGAAATGGCTGCCATGAAACCACATGAAATATCTCACATGTTGGTGATCTTACAACTTGGAATTTATTGGAGACACCAGGCTACATACTGTATAAATGAGTAGTGGGAAAAGAGTGAGATTCTCAGCGATACCACAAAGTAAAACTATTACATTTCAAGTAAATGTCTGACATACATAATTCCAGGTCCGGTATGTAGGATTTAGTGGCATCTAGTGGTAAAGTTGCAGACTGCAACCAAATGAATACCCCTCGTCTCCCCTTCCAAGTGTGCAGGAGAACCTACGGTGGACATGGATATCAAAAAACATGCAAAATGCACTCTTTAGAGTCAGTGTGTGGTTTGTCTGTTATGGGCTACTGTAGAAAGAAGTGAAGAGGAAAGGAAAAGATAATGACAGTCATAAATTCTAGTGATTCCTTGAGCAGGATAGCATAAAACCAACAGTAGGCTCTGCATAGCGGCACTAACATATCCATACACATTCATCTGAGTCCTTTTGTGCACTGACACAACAAGATAAAAGGAAACCCACTTGAAAAACACTGTTCCGTAGCACTACTAGTGGTCAAAAACTCCAAAGGATACCTTTAAGTGTGAACTTTCATTACAATAGTCCTATTCAAATGTACAATATGGACATGGAATCATTTAAGCAAAGCACTCGAAAGCAACCAGGCCAATATAATCCTCACTGTGAATTTTGACATTTCATAGCAGGAAACACACAAGTGTAACTTATAATAAATCTGTTCCATTTCAAAGTGTCAGCAAGCAGCACCTAAAAAAAAAAAAAACCTAAATGAAAAAGCTCAACAAAGCCAGAGTGCTTTTTTTTTCTTTTTCTTTTACACATGCCTGAATTGGACTGACTTGGAGAAATGGGCAGGAATGTGACACATGTCAATAAGTGATTAAAGTGCATTGATAAAGGGAACTTTAATCACACACTCCCAGGTCTGGATCTCAGATTAAGTGATTGACGAATAGGAGCGTGCAGGGTCAGTCCAGTATTTTCTGCTGTTGTAAAATCCAATAGCTTTTTCTCTCTGCACCTTCTCTTTTTCTCTCGTTACACTCACAAATTCATACTTGAGTGTGCATCCATTTCTTTTGGCCTTCATTACTATTTCATTTTCTTAACTTCCCACCCTTTGACACCATAGTCTTCCTGGCTAGGCTAAGAATCTGTTATCCAATTAGGCTCCACTATTGCTTGTCATCTATTTTTCTGCTCTGGATTCCTTTGAGGTGTCTTCCTTTTTTTCAATCTTGCCTACAAAATTAGAACTTCTCTTTTCATTCTTTTGTATTTTCATATGTGGAACAGAAAAACTCCCAACTGCACGCACGCACACACACAGCAGATGGTGTCACACAATATTAACACACAGCATAAACAAGCATAAACAAAACGCGGCCTGCACATGCCCTGCTTTACACCTTTTACACCACATGGACCAATAGAGAGTGGAGAAAACCGAAGCCATCCAGAGCAGCCAGGCATCTCCTCCACTTAAGGACTGTATTAACCTTTCCACAGATGTCAGTATATAATAGGTGGTAGCGTGTGCTGCACATTGGCATTTGTCTTGGGTAAGGTGCAGGGGTCCTCCTGCTAAATGCCACCAGTAATGAAGCAGCTTTCTGTCTGTGCCTGTGTTTTCTCTAATCTGCAGTTAATGTCCCTCTAGAGTATATGTATGAAAATGTGTGTGGGTGCCTGTGACTTATGTATGTGTGTGCGTGAAGACAACAGTGTATAAATGTGTGTGTGTTTTGCAAACATGATCTTTTCTCCCCCACTTTCCTTTAAAAAATCTTCATCCACTGGTGAAAATACAAACAAACCAGGGTTTATTCATTTCATGGGGCATTATATCTGTGTAGATACACATCTTTCTCAAAGTTATCCAGCCAAAGTAAATCATGTATTTACTTTTTAACCAATTTGTGTTTCAGCCAGCTGTGTAGCTGTGGGGGATATCAGCTTTGGTCTGTCAATCCATCAGTTCAACTTTTTAATCTAAACCAAAATCTCATATAACATAAAATCTCAATATAACATCTATTGAACATATTTCCACAGAGTTTGATAGTTAATCATGGTACCCTGAGGAGTACTTCTGACTTTGGTGATCATTATTTAATGCATTTTGCATTCATTTTCCTTCATACAGTGAAATATCTGAACATCTACTTGAAGGATTGACACAAAATATTGTACATACATTCATGATCCACAGAGGATGAATCCTAATGACTTTGGGGATCCCATAACTTGCATTGGCTTGTGTGCACCCATGCTTTTAGCTCTGTTTCATCTCCAGCGTCTCTGGCCATGTGCTCAAACACTTCTGAAGTGACTGTGCTTTAGCTGGTTAGATGGATAGTTGACTGAAATGGGGTTAGACAAGATTTTCATAAATAAATAAATCATCATGAATCACAGGTTGATTTTTATTGGGACCCCAATTTGCAGAGAAAAAAGCCTAATATTACATGTGTATTAATTTCATTAATTAAAATGGAAGATGGATGATGTTGAAACAAAGAGACAGTAGTTAGAGGCTGAACAAACTTTACAGACAACTCCAAATGAAGCATTCTCCATATTAATTGTTCATTTGCAGAGAGATTTAAAGAGAGAATGTTTTAACAGCAGAAAAGTAGTCAGTCATGTGATTATTGGTAGCTTCTTTATGAATAGTTCATGAATGTAGATGTTGGAATAATTCATGGTTTATTTTTGTAAGTGTGGATTCAAGGGAGACACCAAAGTTCTCTTTTGGGTCTCCTTGGACTATGGCAAAATATGTTTCTCATTTTATTACAAAATAAATAAATAAAAATGCATTCAGGTATATTAAAGTCTCACTCAATTTTACACCTTAAATACTTAAAGAACAAGAAAAATGAATTGAGTACAATTTTACTGAAGTCTGTGTAAAGGATCTATTAGTGTAAACATCTGAATTTTTTCAGAGCCATCATTTAGTGGCCATTAGATAAGGTGCATCCACTCCTGAGTTGCCATCACCACTCAGCCACGGTAGTAGCCGCTTTGGGGTGAACATACAGTGAATGCATTTTTTATGCTTTTTTATAATTCCAGCTGTGTCAAGCGTACAGAACAACCCGGGAGTTTCAGCTCAAAATCAAAAGGCATGTGATTCTGGGATAATTCAGAAATTGCAATTAGAGATGTATTTACAGTACGCAGTTTGATATGAAACACAAAAACATTGATAGAAATTAGAGAGTTTAATAGAAGAACCATTTGTGAGAGGAGAAACATCTGGTCCCTCAGAATTTAAAACCTTTTAAGGACATGGTATATGTGCCAAATGGATGAATGTTGTCTCACATGTTTGTGACCGGTACACCGGGGACCCACAAAAGTGCAGTAAGAATATCTGGTGAAGGTCTTTTCATTATCAACCACTCTCTCCTCTTGCTGTCCTGTTCCCTTGTTGTTAAGTTCCGCCGACCAGCCAGAGGAGAGGACCCTGCGGGCCTGACCACGCACTGCATAGACACTAAATAGGCCAATGTTGCTTCATACAAGGAGGATCTGCCCCAGAAATACTTCATGAATGCAAAACATATGTTCGTAATTACAGTGTGGTGTCATAACATTTCAAAAATGGCATGACCCAAGCTAGAAATGTAGTGGTGCAATAATAAAGAACCTTGAATTAAAACATGCCCTAAACAGCAAACAGCACACTGTACAATGAGTCATACACAGGGGATCATCCAGAAAAACAAAAACAACCCTGTGCTTAATCTGCAAGAATACATAAATTGAACATACGCAGTAATATTTCAGGTAGGCTTTTTCCTGGAAATGTCTTCCAGAGTAAAGGAAGTGGTTCCACATACAGTGTCTCAGATAGCAGTGAAAGCAGTTTAGGCAAAAAATAGAACTAGAAACAAATGAAGTGGATAGGATAAGCGGCGATAGAAACCACAGCTCAATAGACAGAGATGAGAGTGCTGCGTGTGCTGAAATTCAAGACCCTGAGCTGTTGCATGATGATACACGAACTGAAGCAAATAATGTTTTTTCTTGTGTGAGTTAAGTCAGTTTAGAAATGGATCGTGACCCTCTGTCCTTCCACTTTTTTTACAAGTCGGTGGTGTCTCATTTAGCCTTCGTTGAAGAAAGTGCATCAGCCAGTTTCCCTTTATAATGATAAAAAAAAAAAATGACCAAACTCACCCTCTTTACAAGAAATTAGATTTTTGCCATAGGGGCAGAATGTGGCAATGTAAGATCAAAACTACTTTTCTACTTTGTTACAATGCTTAGAAACTGCAACCATCTGTCCAATCGGAAAACCAAAAAATGCCAACCTGGTGGTTGCACAAGTCAAAAAGTCAGTGATCCCCCGACTTCTCACCTAATGGGAAATGAAAGTCGGTACCAAATTCCATGGCACTAAAGTATAGTGAGATGATCACCAGAGTCAGTCGGAATTATCATCTGACCACCATGAATGTATGTACCCAATTTCATAGCAATGTATTGAATACTTCACTGAATGAATGAATCTAAAAAAAGTTGTGGATAACCAAAAGTGCCATTGAGTCTATGGCTAATCAAAATAGCGACACAGTTGAAAAAAGAAGCTTAACCACAAAAGTCAATGTACAAAATTTCATCCTGGACAAATGAAAGGGTTGATCTGCTGGTGGCAGTCGGGGGATCACCAAAGTCTGTCTGATTCATCCTCTCGGTATGGATAGATCATGGCAGTCCATCTAATAGCTGTCAAGACGCATCACCCAAACCCAAACCTAATTATGGCACTTGAGGAAAAGTCACCAAAGTCATTCCGAAAAATTCAGAACTGCAAGCTGCGGACAGCCGAGATTGCCAGGCCTCTATGCCTCATTAAAGAGCAATCTTTAAGATGTAAATATTAAGAAATAAAAGTTGTACATTCAACACGTAACAAGATGCAAACAGCAAAATGAATTGCAAATGACTTCTGTACAATTTTTTCAAATGGGCATGCAACAAGATAAGTGGAGAAGGGAACAACGTTGTGCAATTAGTGATTTTACTTCTAACATCACCTGCTCCCTCTGTTATACAATAGCATGTAGACAGCAATAGCAATAGAGAGAAAGAAATAATGAGACACATTGAGAAGAGCAAGAAAGAACATCCCCCTTCAGTCTCTATTACGTTGTATTACAGTCTAGTCAGAGTATGTAAGTAGAGAAATGTGCCAGATGCAGGAGTTCACTGGCAGGGCAGCAGAAACTGTCAGTTCAGGAACACAGAAAGAACGAAGAGGCCACAGTCTGTCTCCACATGCCGGCCCAGACTGTGATGTCCACATGGACCCGACTCTTTTCCTCTTAGCTTCTCTGAGGGGAGAATTTCTCAGTTCAGTCAGTCAGAGCTGCACAGTCAATTCTTATTTGCGTTTGTTCACGGAAGCTTTTTTATTTTCCACCATGTACGTAAGTGCACTTTAGATAATACCATGATATCACTTTCATGTCTCACTTCTCCAGTGGTTGTATATGATATATATAAAAAAAAATAACCATTATGAAATCAAACCATTGATGAATAGATCAAACTGACAAAAAAAACAAACACTGTACTTGAATTCAGAATTTTAAAAACTATTTTTTTTAAAGGGGGTTTTCTTATTTCCTTTTAACTGGAAAACCTTATGATTGTTGGATGTTTTACTAGTTTATCATTTTGGAGATAACCGCTAATTTTAATTCCTGGTCAACTTTAATGATCATCCAAGCCACTCAGATTTGCTGCCCCAGACAGCTGCCAGATGGATATATCCATTCATTCCATTCAAATAAAAAAAAGGCCTTTCACATAACCAGCCGGCAATTCTAGGCGGCTGCATCTGTATGTACGTCTCAAATTTGACTCAATGTTTAGAAAAATAGTTTGACATGCTGTGAAACTTTTATGTCCTTTCCGAAAGTTAGGTAACAAATTTGATACCGCTCTCATGCTCATGAGCAAAATCTCAAGCTAGATACAGAGGGCAATCAGCTTTGCATTCAAAACTTGAAGCTAGCCTGGCTGTATTTTTGTTGTTTTTTTCTCTAACATCCGTAATTTCTAGAGATGCTCAGTGAATTTTAGAGATTTTTAAACTTTGGAGAGAGCAAGGAAAGCCGTTCCCCCTTCTTGCAACCTGTTCAATGTGTGTACCTTAGAATTTAAAAGGACATGCCTGAGAATAGTGTGAAGCTTTTGATCAAATTCTTTACAGCAAAGTCAACAAAGCAAATTTTGCAAATGTCCCTTTATATACAAACTGTTTCCAAATCTACTAATTTTATTTTATAACAGCCAACTTCAGTACAATGTTACACTGTTAGCTTAATATAACTGGATGACTCGGTTTGGTCTCAATGTGGACAATTTGGGTAAAAGGCCTATTTCGCCTTTTTGCTGAAAAGTTGGAGTTGCTATTATATATGTACACCAAATATGAAGCCAGAGCGAGAAGGTAATTAGCTTAGTTTAGCATAAAGATAAGCAGGGGGGATATCTAAGATGGCTTTTTATTTGGTATGGATTAAACAAATTAGATATAACGATCTCAATTAGTAAGATTTTTAAATCTGGAGAGATCCAAGCTAGGTGTTTACCCGTGATCCCAGTCTTTATGCTTACTTAAGCTACAGTAAGCCCATCACCTGCTCATCCCACTGTAGTGCTGTTAATCTTCTAACACTGGGCATTAAACCAGATAAGTGTTTTGCACAAACGTCGATGCTAATAGAATATTATCTGAGCATTTCATTGATATTCTTGTAAAGAATTGGCCTACAGGACATGACACGCAGATATTCTTCATTTATCCTTGTGAACATGAACGATAGTCGAAATCAGCCTTGATAATCAGATTCCACCTGCGGAAATCGGATATTATATTGCCCGTCCAATTAATTTCCTCAAGCGCCTGGAAACTGCAGAGAGTTATCCAATCTCTCCAACCACGAGATAACCCTCCACCACCATAAAACAACAAAGACTCAACATGCCCTTTAGTGCACATTGTGGGGACCAGCCTGAGAGAGGAGGGGGAAAAAAGACTCGGCAGCTTGAATGCAGTGATATCTTGACAGGCAAAGGCATGAATAGCATCCTCCCTCCAGTCTCTCAGCAGCTTCTATCAAGGTGAGAAAGGCAACCGACTCCCCGAGCAGCAGCAGTGGAGCAGCACTCTGGCCAGCAGCACAACAGTGCTGTCGCATGGGGCAGCTCGCAGCTGTGAATGTGTGTAACAGCATTTAGCATGCGGCCGCTGGAAAAAAGTGAAATTGCGCTCAAACAAACCGATATTAGGGGGGACAAAAAGCACAAGAAAGAGTAGTTGATTTTCTCTCCGGTGCCAGGCTGTCCATTATTCCTGTCCTGTGGCAATGAAGGGGAAGCCAGCTGGCTAGAGACCTCAACAATAAACAAACACAACATTGTCTGGCTTGAACAAACAACCTGCAGTTTCCCCGGAGCCAACCCCTTCCTCCCCAGCGATGATGAATATTCTTTCTCCTGCACGCAGTCATATTTTTCTGTTGGCTGTGGCGGGTTTTTTTTTTGGCCGCAGGGCCGGATATTGATAAAGCTGGAACAGGATTTTCTGCACTGTATAATGTGGCTATCGCTCAGTGGTGTGTGAGGAATGCTCTGTGCCGCTGCGGATATAGATATCCAACCTCCGGCTTTGACACACAGGGTGACTGAGGTTTATGTGTAAACAGTGGAGCCCTAAAACCGTATGTGTGTCATTTGTGTGTGTGTGTGTCGTTCAGCAATCACTAATGTCGTGCTGTCTTTGACCTCTGAGCTGTCCTGTAAAGACACATACCGTACACCATTCACATTCACACACACAACACGGAGACTATCTCACACTGTTCTATTTGAGCTATTTACCCATTTAATCCCAGTGTGTGTGCTGCACTCCAATTCAACTGGCAGTAATGAGCTGTGGCTGGAACCTGCTGTGTGTGTGTGTGTGTGAGAGAGAGAGAGCATACAAGTGTGTGTGTGTGTCTAAATGCATCCTGCGGTGAGGTCTATACTGTAAACCATGTCGAGTCACCCAGCACAGCTCAACATAGTGGCCCCTGACTGTGGTGTGTGTTCGTATCGTCAGGGGCCCTCCTTCTGTGCCTCCTTGAGTCCATATGCAAACACACTTGCATGGATGGCACAAATGCACACACACACACACACACACACGTACAGTATACGCACTCAGTGTTTCGCCCGCACTGCTCAAACAACATTGCTTTCGCTGCTTGAGGTTATGTAGCAGTAAATAAATACAATCACTGTGTAAAACAACATTTTCGCCTTTACCCCAAGCAAAAGTACTAAAGGGCTAATGTTGTTTATTAGTGCCTCTTTCATTATTAAGCATCCAAATATAAATGCAGCAGTTAACAGGTTTGAAAAACCGAAACATGACGCAAAAACAGGCCGAAATTTCAAGAGCTATAAAAACAGCAATACACCGAAACTTACAACACAAAAGCCACTATACATGAGCGGTGAGCTTTGGAAGAATGCCCTTTATAGATTTGAGTGCGGGCTGTATAATAGGTACAGCTCAAACAGCCCGGAAAATCACACAAAGACAGCCAAGCAACCTTTAAAATGGGAGAAGGGCTGTCGGAACAGAGCACTTTTAGTACACGCTCATATTGTCTAATCCTGAACGTTTATGTGCTATGAGGGGATGTACCGCGGTGCTGCAGGAGGTAATTGTTGAGGGAAGGTGCACTGCAGCAAACTTTATCAATACAGTGCTCTGAAATACCAGCAGCAAGCTGCCAACTCCTGCAAAGTCCTTTGGGAGTAATTGTTTCACGGGGAAACTTGTTGTTCAGAAGCTAACATTAATCCGTTATCAGAAAACAATGAGTCTTGTGGCGGAAATTCTGTGCGGACCCGTGTATAGACGAAAAAAGACAGGTTCGATAATGGTTCCACGGAACACTCAAAGGCAGGAAAGTACATTGTGAATCCCATGAGCTCTTTTGAAGAGCAAGAAGCACGATGAAGCCTGTTTCACCCGGGGACTGCGAACAAACCGAGAGGAGGATACACACTCCGAACATTCATCAACATCCAACCTCAATAGTTGTACAATCCAGTGTTTGAAGCAGGAGTGTCTGAGAGGGAGTTAAATGAACACACCGAGCAGAGATGGTATTTCATTCTTAAACTATCAAACAAAGCAAACGTACAGATTTTTCACACAGTCCAAACATCTGCAGGAAAGAAGATCCACATGAGGCCTTTCTGCTTCTTTGTTCTCAGGTGGTTTGTCCCAGGTGAGCTTGCTTCCTGTATAGATTCGGGGCCTCTACCCACACATGAAACAGTTCACACCAGGTAGAAGACAGTTTGTGTACGAGAGGCTTTTCTATGGGGCATGGCTCCAACCAAAGGAGTGTGAACACTGTACTTTTGTTAAAGAGCTACAAACTAAGCTCAAATAAATGTTGCTGGGTTTTTTTTTTTTTTTGGACTTTTATTTAAATTACCATGTGAACCTCTTTACCACCAAGGACACTGCCAAAGCTGTTTTACTGTTAAGCAGGCTGGAGCTTTGTACACTGTCCACTGAGGTATTTTTACTTTGAAAAAAGTGAAGTTTTGTATAAAGCATGGTCATAAAGTTTGCATTCGTTAGTACTGTACTGCAGAGGATCGCCAAGGTCAGTGCATGCACATGAATGTTAAAAAAATATGATAATCTTTGCTTAGGATTTTGAGGTATTTCAATCTGGACCAAAGCAGTCAACCCCTGCAACCGTGGCTTCTCAGGTCAGCAACTTGAGTATCAGTACAAAAAATTACAACACTCCCATTCATCAGTCATCTTCCAGAATTCTATTGTCATTGTGACTTAACCAGCGGGTGTTTGGGTTGCATCTGCCCTTTCTAACCTCGACTCCATCCCTCTGTGCTTCACATCCATAATGCAGCCCATGTCCTCTAATGACGAACATGTAGATGTAATGTAGCACAGCGGTGGCCTCGGACCAAATAAATATTTAATAACATATTACACTTAATGGCTGACTGGCTGCTCACTGATGAGCTACTGGAACGCGTGGCATAACGAGCCGTTAGCCGAGATCTCCGCTCGCTTCTTCTCCGCTCTGATCACCCAGACTAAAACCATTACATTATGCATGAAAGGGTGCAATGAGAAGCTGCAAATTGCTCCAAAACAGACATGTTGCTTTACTAATGATTGGATTTATGACACTTAATGGTGTCCATGCTATCTGCGGTCAGTCTTTGAATGGGTAATACTGTATGTAAAAATAGAATTGTGGAGATATAGAGCTACATGAAATTATCTTGATTTACATTTTCTAAAAAAAAAAAGAAGATATATATGGAACTTTGATTCCACCATTTTACAGTTGTTTGATTGGATAAGAACTTAACAAAGCCTCGATAAAGATTATTGTTTTTATACAACCTGAGGATGATAAATTAGTCAGCCATTAACACTGACGACAAAAAAATGGTCCTCATTACTTTTTTCCTTGTGCTTTATACACTTTGTGAGATATTTGCCACTTCCCTCACAGCCAGTGAGCACACCACTGAGGGCACAAATAAACTATGAACCTCAGATGAGTGAAATTTAAATTAATTTTACAAGTAATTTGTTGGACGATAGCCGGCTTAAGCATCTTGCTTTGGCTTGATTTGAGTCACAGCCTCGATACTGCTACGCAAAATGAAAACTTTTGGTTTCAAAGGTTTTATTTTGGAGAGGAAAAGTGCAGAAATTACAGGAAACCGTAAAAGACACAACCTCCTGTGTAGTGTTGGCTCTTGTAGTTGAACTAGAATATGTAAGATGCACTTAAATAAATGAAGAAAAAAAAACTTACCCTAACAGCATTAGACAGCATTCAGAGTGTTGGATTAACTTTACCAAGCAGCAGTCGTTGTGGTTGTTTTTTTTTTGTTGTTCCATTTGCAACTAAATAAAATGACAAACACTTTAAGGACACCAAATCAAAAGACTTGTTCTGCATTCTGGCAAATCTGGTAAAACTTATTTGCCTTTTTTTGTCCAGAGTTAGATGTGATGACTTCCTCAGCAGCCCTTTTCCTCCAGTGAGGTCATCAGAGAGATTCAGCTCAACCGGTCTGATGGCATTTAGCCAGTCTCTCTTTCTTCCTGGTGGTTTCCAGGAAGAAACCACCGGTTTCATACCAGTTTCATATCTTTACGGTAGCTACTAACAAAAGTTACGTCCATACCATCGTGGCCTGGGTTTATTTCCAACCTATGGCCCTTTGCTGTATAACATCCCCTCTCTCTTCCCCATTTCCTGTTACTCTTACTCAATGAAGAGGAGAAAATGGGTAAAAGTGTAAAAACAACAAATTTTGGACAAAAATTTTGTGTAAAAATGTTATCAAAAATTGCTTTTTACACAAAATTTTGGCTGGTTTTGCGCTTAACTACTTCTATTATCATGTGCTGCAAGGAATACAGTACAGACTTTAGATTGACATCACTTTTCTCATCTTAATTTCCAAAATGTCAAACTATTCGTCATTAAACCCTTTTTGACCTGAAAGACAACTGTACGATAGCTTTTACTCTATTTCACAAAGAAACCGTGAAATCTAAAGGGTAAGAGCAACAACAGTTGACCTTTAAACAAGTTTCGCAAAACATACTATCTAAAAAAGTGCCAGTTTGGACCAGGCTGGAGTGGCACACTAATATGTTGTAGGTGTTCATAAAGGTATCAGTCCTCCTTGAGTCATTCCCAACAGCTCTGCTGCATTGAAGCAGAAATTTGAAGGATCTGGATCAGAGCCAGAAGTATCATGCAGGCACATGTAACAACAGTAGTCTTACTCATACGGTAGGGAAATAGCCATCTTGTTTCTGATCCTTATACTGAGCTGAACCTCCCGACTGAGCAACTACAGTACCAGCTGTCGAGCTCATGCTGAGTGGGCTAGAGTGCAGAGGCCTCTTTTTGGGGCACTCGCTCCTGCTGGAGGCTTCCGGTTACATACATTACTCACTCAGCAAAGATTATGCTCACTTGGATTCACAGAGTTTATGAAACAACATGCAAGTCAAAATATGTAATGTTAGAAAATTAGATGGTTCCCTCACCAATAAACCAAAAGGCTTGAAATGGATCTTCTTCTAGTGAGTGAAATTAAATGTAAAAGCTATTTTGTATTACAACAGGACACTTGAGGTAGCAACACATCTTACGGCATCAAAACACCAAATCAAAAATTTTTACGTTTCTGGTCGGCATAACAACCAAAGGAAGTCTGTATTTTGCTCTGTCGTCAAACGCCATACATCACGTCAACACTTATTTTGAGGTATGTTTAGAATTATGCTAATAAAACAAAGTGTTGTGGTACCTTTATGACCTGTGGCACTGGCTTTGCATTGTAGACCTCTTTGACATTTTTATTATGAAATAAAACTTTCCATATTTCAGATGATTTTAAGTAAATGGAACGTAGAGGTTTTATATTTCACACTACTTTAAGCTTAGAAAAGCTTTTTTTGATTTTGATTTTAATTTTAGTTTTGACATCATCCCAACGTTACGTCTCCGTGCTGAGCACAAAGCAAAAACACTAATGCACGTGTACAATTGTCCTTGTGCTAGTCAACCATATATGTTAGAACATATGTAGTTGTTATTGTCATAACTAAACTTCACAGATTTATCTTCTTCTGGCATTTTTCACAGTTAACAAACAGCTTCAGGTGTATTATCACCATATCCAACCATGATTTACCTGTAGGCCGAGAAACCCAGTGAGATTTGATGTCCGGCATACACTGTTGGCTATGATTTGGCAGAATTTTATCCAGAAATGAGATACCCGAAATAAAAAGTTTAAATGTGGCATCAATCATTCCTTCCTGCTATGAAAAAGTATAATTAAATGGAGAATTATCTATTCGAAGTGTGGACCTTTATCTTCCTTCATCTTTTGCATCATCTCTTTTCCTGTCCTCGAGTCTGTCCAAGTAGATTTATTAAACACTACTGATTCAGGTTGGAGAAATCCCAGAGAGATTGCAAAATAATCTCCCTGCCAGCAGCGAACAAACATTAATGTCCGTAAACGCCTTTAAAAAAATCCTTGAAAGATGCGCATAGGCTCAGGTAGCTGGATGAGTATCTCTGAGAGTTGGAGTTTCCGCCCCACGTCCACACGTTAGCTCTAAAGATGGGGCAAAAGCGCATATCAGCAACAAGTAGGAGATTACAACTGGCTCACCTGCAACGAAACCTGAGCATCAATGTTTTAACCACCGACTGATACTGTGCTCGATCATAGAAATACAGGGAGTCTCCATGGTTACAGCAGCTGCTGTCATCTTCAATCCTGTGACCTTTTACACACTGCAGATCAATAATAGCGCGGTATAGTCTGCTAGGTAAACAAGGGAATAGGAAGACGGCTGACAGGAGTAATTGCTGACATTTCTCAGGGAGATTTCTTAGGCAGTCAGTTAAGCTCTTGGCTTCAGAATGCAGTGGAGAGTTGTGTAAGAAACTTGGACCACATCTTTTTTTTCTCTTTGTCTGCTCCTAAATCTTCCGCCAGACTTAGTCAGCAAAACTTTTTTTGTCATTTGTGGTGTACAAATTGGGGAAAGGTGTAATAAAGTGACATAATCTGCTGTCACTTCTGGTGCACCATTTTAGGCTTGGCTCAGAATTAATATTTTTGCGAGTGTGCAGTGTCTGAGGAGGCAACAAATCCATAGTATATATTAGAAATGTAGCTATACTATCCTTTATTAAACCAAAGGGATTCAAATGAAGCTCCTGCTTATTAAAACTCTTCTCACGGGCTGTCTCAGAGCGAGTGAGGCAAACCCTTGGCAGAAGAGTAGGGGTTGCCTTGGTGAGGCTCCGTTTGAAGCCGTGAACTCCTAATTTGTTTTTCGTCCCAGGCTGCCAAGCCAAGCCTTTTCAAGATGCCTTTTCAAGCTCTTCGTGGAGTTGTTTTGGTGGAGATGCTAGGCAGAAAGAAAAGGACAAAACAGAGAGAGATGGAAGGTGAGAAGAGGGTTTGGGGTGGGAAACAGAGAGAAAAATGGTCAGCATGTACAGTAAAAACAAAATTTGCAGAGCAAATAAAAGAGATGGATGACAGGACTTCGGTCTTGTCATCCACCTCAGATGGGATGTAGCTGCACAGCAAGTAACTGGAAAAAGTCTTTTTTTTGCCGTTAACTGACAACATGCACCTGGTTTTCTGAGCTGTAACACAGAAGCAGATCATGTTCTTTCATAGCTTGTTATTGCAAATTAAGTGTAAATGCAATATACGGTGGGTCAAAAAAATGTCATCAAACATTTTCCAATACAGCTTTTCACTTGAAATTTAGACCAGACATTGATATTAATTCAATAAGATGACACAGAAAAAGAAATCATAACATTCCAGTCTGTGAAAGTTATGTGCAGTAAAGTGGAAAGATTCCACTAAGAGGTTCTTTCTGTGTTAATTAGAATCGGCGAGCTTAGTACTTCACCATCTCTGAATGCAAGTAAACAAATCATTGCTGTCATCTTGTGGGGGGGTGGACAACTTTCCCAAGACCTTTGCAAACAACATTGTTGAGCAACAAAGCAGTGACACTGGTTACCAACAGATTACACGACTCTGAAATGTCCAATAAGCAGTGTTGGGGTGGAAGGAACATACACAAGACTTTCAACTGGACAGCCAGGAACTTGGTTCGAAGAGTAGCCCAAGAGCTACTGAGTACTCGAAAAGAGCTCCAGAAAGACCAGGAAGCAGCATGTATAGTCTTCACAGAGAAAACTATAGGTAATGCACTCCACCATGGTTTCTATGTAACCCAGAAAACTATACAACATTTGGAAAAGCCTGTAGATTATTTGGAGAACATAGGGTGGAGGCGAACAAGACAAAAACTTGTCAGCAGAAACATGATGCACCATGTTCTGGATGACAAATTCCACATAAATTTAAAGATCTGTTCCCCATATAAGTTACCAAAGACAATAGCTACTACCACATTACTGTTGTTTGTTATGACAATGTGGGTTGCTCGAAATTTCATCACCATAGATAAACAGGGACTTACCGTGCTTTCACTGCCCGGGTGGAGGCTGTTCAGAGGGGGGACAGTCAGCAGGGAGAACAGGGAGGACGAGGTGACTTTTACACATATAAATTGGCTGATTTTCTCTGTATTCCACTGTTCTCATAAAAGAGATATCTGTTCACAACAGTTTTAGTGCCATTTGGTTTGTCTTTCCACATATTTCCAATGGCACACATTTGGTCTCCAATTAAAGAGGAAATTGTGTTTTTTTTAATTAAAAACAACTCGTGAATGTCAGTTTCTTTCTGCGTTTTTGAGATAGAGCAACATGCTAGAATCCTACTGAGGTCGGAGGTGGTTAAAGAGAATATTGTTTCTTCTCCATGTAAATGATCTTTCGTATCATGTACCAGTGTATAGTGTACAGTGTAAATAATAGCTATGTAAATTAGAAATCGCATAAAACTACACAAGAAAACTCCACAAGAGTGAAATATCAAAACAGGCGTGTGGTATGTTCTTGTGTAGTTCAGACACTGTTAAACAGAAAAAAAAAATGCTTCAGCTTTAGTATTTCTGACAGAACCTGTGTCCAGCCCACAGGCACCCTCTGACAGAAACAAGCCTTCCACAAACACCGGGCTAATACTTGTACATGACACCTTCTTTTTCTCACTCCTGACATTTCCACTTCTGTCTAACACTATAATACTGCCAACGTCTATTATAATAGACTCAGAAATTAAGTGCTAGCATGACTCTATTGCCATAGCAACTGGTATTATATTCTGTGATCCATTTTTTCTTTTTTTCAGCGCTTTCTCTATATGCATTTCTTTTTCTTTTGCCTCACACAGTAAACTGTGCAAATGGACACATTAAACCACAGGTATTCTGCGCATGCACGCACACACACATTCACACACACAAGCAGCTAGCGCAGCATGAGTCCTCCCGGCACAAATACAACAGAAAGGAAAGAGAGTGGGAGCACGAAAGGTGGGTTTATTTTAGAAAGCGGTGTTCGTGGCCGGAATAGAGCTTAATACCTCATTTCAATTTCAGTGTTGAGGATGGGGGGACTCGGCGGGGAATCGAAAAACCTGGCGGAAAAAAGAGGCCACAGGAGAAGCAGAGCGGTGCACTGAAGACAGAGGGTCAAGCTGCTGTTATGTTCGACTCCGGAGCCAGTGAGGGGAGGGGAAGAGCGGCTTCAGTCGCTCTGAAGCAAAAAGAAACACTCACACAATTAGTGCTGGAGTTTAGAGAAAGGTCACGTAACTGAAGGGCTGCTTTGATGAAAATAATTCAGACTAAAGTAAATGTCATACTTCTTAACCATGTATCCTGCAGGATAGGACAGTGTCTAAGAAGCCCTCGTAGGTGCTGAAATTGATTGTCAGAGCTTCAGTTACCCTGAAAACTCCTTACAATGAGTGAAGTGGTTTCAACATAAACACAGTTTTCTGACAAAGTCAGAGCAGTTTTTGTCATTTTTCACGAGTGTGTTTTTCACATAAGTTTAAAGTGAAGAGTGAGGGGTGTGAGGGGCGCAACATTTTATGTGCTGACAATTATTAGAACATATGATAGCAGACGCTCTGTCTAAATTGTATTTGTGACATAAAATGTAATTTAGTAGATAACCAAAAACTTTGTTTTTTTTTTGAAGTAGCAGTGTTATGGCTGCCACTGCCACCCCTATGCTTGTCGCATTGCTTGTGTATGCCAGTCGCCTGCCCCTGATTGGCTCTGGTGTGGCCACCTTCGACGGGATTGGAGCAGCACCCGTTCCAACTGACTACCATTACACAGTACACGTGTGAATCAATAGTTAATTACAGTAATTAAGAAAAAAGAACACATTAACCCGCAAAACTGTAATTATCAGTAGTTTAATTAAAACGTAATGTGATTGCATGATAGCTATGCCTTCATTACCAACACACGCCAAGTAATAAATGTTAATTTACCTCGGGAAGCATTACATATTTGTTGACAGGAATGTTTAATGCGCCTTTTAGATCATATTAAATATTAATTACAAAATAAACAACAATTAAGATATTTGTTTGGCTTTTTCAAGCTTTATTTTGATAGAGACAGCTGAAGAGTGACAGGAATGTAGGGAGAGAGAGACAACACCTCTCAGGTAAATAGTTTTCGCACTTCAAACTTTCTTTCATGCTCCAACACAGACTCATTCAAAAATGAGCCTGCTCCCTGCAACACCTTCACACATCTGGCGTAACGTCGCAGGGTAATGTAAAGTAAAATAAGGTTATTATCAAATAATCTCTTAATTAAAGAAATTGTTCATTTTTGTGGTGTGAGTCAGTGAGTGAATGGCAGCTGAAGTGGGGGATGGAGCCAGAGTTTTCCAATATGTGGAAACGGATTGGCCAAACCATTGTGCAACCCAGCATGGCGCCTGAACAAATCGGCCTCTGAAGTGTGGAAATCTACAGTACAAATGAACAGTGTTAATCTGGCGGGTTGACTGCTGCACACTTGCGGAGACGACGTACTGTGAAATCTTGTTTGTTACCCTCTGCTCTCTCATACTCTCGAACCCACTCCCTCTAACGCCGCTACTCCACGCATCCTCATGTGCTTTTTTTTTACGTCTATATTCCTTCCTTCTCCTGCCTCTGTCTTAATTCTGCCTATCTCTCTGTCTCAGTTCATCCTCTCTTCTCTCCGTCTCAAGTGTTTCGAGCCCGAAACCAAACAGGCAGCGTCTCAGCATGAGGCCGCCGGTAGTGTTGAAATCTGCCCAGCTTCCTCCCACAATCTCCTCCCTGCTCCCACCTTCTCCTCCCTCCAGTCAGCCACAATTTACACAGCGCGCTGAAATGTTAATCCGCCGACATGGTTCTGCATGCAATTTTCATGGGACCCCCTGTGAAGAACAGAGGAGACGGCGTTCGCTTCCACATGACTTCACTGTATATGTTCAGCTGTACTGTTAGATGTTCGAGGCGCTCTTTCCCAAGCAGATTGACTCCTTCTAATAACGATGCATGTCCGTGTGTTAATCCAAATGGTGTCATTTGTAGTGATTTATATTAGATGAAGTCTTCTAGTGTGTTACATTACAAACAGACACCGTGACTAACAATTCTTTCACCTTTGCAAATGTTTTTTCTGTTCAGAATCTTTTCTCTTCTGTATTATAGGAATCATTTCTGTGTGAAAAACTGGTGTAGACACAGCGCATGGAGGGATGATAGATTACTCAGTGTCAAACAAGCTCCGGGTTCGATCAAATGCTTTGTGCCGGTGGAGGAATTACTCTCTAGTAACAGCAGGTTAACATTCCTGCAAGAACTGTCAAAGTGCTATCGTGTCCTCAGTGGGGATGGCAAACAAAAAGGAAGAAGAAGAAAAAAAGCAGAATATGTTTATTACGCTCAGCTGCAGTGTGGTGGGAAATGTGTTTTGGAAGAGCCACAGTGTATGGTGGTAAAAGAAAATCCAATGCGTGCAGATTTCTCATGGCAGAAAAACATTGATTCTGTTTCAGCACTACAAGCAACACATGATCTAAGACTACTGTAGACTATAAGGAGTATGGATTTTCTTAAAGTATAAAGATTACATATACAGTGTGAGCAGTCATCGTTGGCACAGAGTTCTGAGTCTACAGATGATGTAACATATGGTTGGCTGTGCTTCCCAATCTGTACTTCAGTTGTCTCAGCTATACTTCCATCAACAGCTCGCAAGAAATTCAGAATTTTAGACTTTTTTTAAGTTACAAAGTTTTTAAATACGTTTTTCATTTTCAGCCAACTTAACTAGAATAGAATAGAATAGAATAGAATAGAATAGAATAGAATAGAATAGAATAGAATGCCTTTATTGTCATTTTACAAGTATAATGAGATTACAAGCTTCCCCATAGTGTGCACACATAAATAAACAAGTAGAGATATGTACAATAAAGCTACTATCACAACTACTACTATACTACTATATATATATATATACTACTATAGCAAAAAAACTACTAAGTACAAGAATTAACATAGACTGTACAATTACTAATATGAGCTACTGTCTGTAAAAGTTGCATAGACTGTGCATAGACTTGCATAGACTTGTGCAAAGCCTGAAGGTAAACAGGCACATATCAGCAACAGGTATGACAATAAAGTGACTGGTGTGACTGACAGCGTAAATGGGTGGAGGTATTAAGGCATTATAATTTGCAGATAACAGTAAAACAGATAAAGTGCAGATAGCCGTGACGTCATGGTGCAAAAGGTTACAGTGAAGATATAAAATAAATAAATGATAACTACAGTATACGGAGCAATGTTCAATGTTCAAACAAGTCAGTCAACTAACGTTCGCAAATGTGATTTCCACAGCGTTATTCATTTTCTTTGTAGCCTCCCTTAAACCTAACCTCTAAAATATCTAAAATATTATTGCACATATACACACAATACAACATAAAGCCAGTTTTAATCTTAAATTAGGCTAAATGGGTGAACCGGGCCCAGGTTCCTCATGGATTTGAGCACTGCAATATTGTCGCAGCTGTTTGAAATGGATGTCCCTGAATATGTCTTTGTCCGGAAGCTCTTTGTTTGCAGTGGATTAAGCTTCCATTATTTCTCTCTTCCTACGTATTTTGGCAAAATGTCTTGATGTGCTCCTATAATAATCTGCAGCATTAATATTAAATAGTTTTGAAACTGCTTTTTCAATAAAGAGCTTCCTTTTCTAAACTCTAGTTTTCTAAACTTTAGTGAGAATCTTTTATCCGAGCAAGATTAACTTGTTTTTCCAAACAGGCGTTAAAGTTAAATCCTGATGGCTGCTTGATTTTCTCTGCTGTTCTTTTATTTCTTGTTCACAATATGTCTTTTTTTTCATAAGCAGACATTTTAACTTGACACAGTAGGGGAAAAAACGGTTTTACTAACAACGTTAACGTTGACTCTGGTCTATTCAAGAGTAAATCATGGTTTGACATTGAGTCAGCATGCGCAATACCAGAACCCTGAAATTCAAGCAGCTAAATGAAATTCCACCATTGCTTTTTTATTATTCAAACCAGCGACATGTCAAAATGTTCTCTCTGAAAAGGCTCTACGCATGTACACTAACTTTTTAAACAGTATTTTCCTGTTCACTTGCATAACATCAATGTTCTGTATTTTAAATGAATGGCAGCAGGGTGCCCCACCCCAATCCTTGCTCTAATCCTGTACTGTATGCTCAAGAGTGATTCTACCTTCCTATGTAGAATAGCTTATAGATGAAATACTTACTTGTATGATTAGTAAATTAAGCATTGTTTATTGGCCCATATTTGTTGACATGATAGCCAAACTTTGAGAGAATCCCCTCACTGATTTATTTGTTTCCTGCTTTACTGCTGAGTATAAATCAAGGAAGTCAAATTAAAAAATTAGCTCCTGCATTATTCCCTTGTTGTGTCCGTGGTTGCCATAGTAACACAGAGCCGTGGCATCAACACTGGCTGCCAAATTCAGGCGTTCCCAAACTTTTCAGCCCGCGACCCCCAAAACAACGGTATCAGTGATTTGCGATCTCCAAATGTCAGATGATTTGTCCTTGTTACATGTAGTAATGTTAAGCATGATGTTAATATCCCTTAGCTAATATTGTTATTGTTGCTAATGTGGTTAATCTGTCATAATCACATCTTTGGAAACCAGTGGTCTAGATCAGTGTTTGGTTTGTCTGCTCAGGGCTACTGTAGAAAAATGGTGGTTCAACATGGCGGACTCCGTGGAAGAGGAACCGCTCCGACTGTAGACATAAAGGATTCATTTTAAGACAACAGAAATACCACAATTCTTATGCAGGTGATTGGACACTAAATGGGAACATACTAATAAATATTAATTTCCATTCCAGCCAATGCATACTCCTAAATCTTACACACTAGACCTTTAAGGATATAGATCTGTGTGTCCACTACTTTTCTTGCTCCCCTTTAGTTTCCTGTGCGCTCTCACTGAATGCTGCTTTTTCTTGTTGCAAGCTTATTTACAAGGTGACCAAACTACAAGTGCATCCCGTTTTTTGGCTAGGAGAAAATCTAACATGTTTGAAAACTCTGTAGGGTCTAGGACAACTCACATCTCGTCCTGATTGGCTGGATGGTTTTTGTTTCAGATCAAAGAAATGCATCATGGCAAAACTCCCATCATCTACTGTACACTCGCTCTCAGTTCCTCACACTCAGCTGCCAGATCATGAAGCTCTGAACCACTGACCAGGTGGAGTCAAGCCTCCAGCTAAAGCAACAGTCATTCGTGTCACCTTTATTTTGGTTGACTTGCAAAAAGTTGTGTTTTTCTGTCCTGCCGAAACCTGTGAACCAAGCACTCCTGCCCCACATTTTAACACAGATGTAGCTTTTCATATTATTCTTATATAGGCAAATTATGAAGTCTAGTCCCAAACCATATCCATCTTTCAAAGTGTCAATAGAGCTGTAGTGTATCCTCTTTTGCATTCATCCTGTTCTTACTTTTCCTGCCCTCAAGCACCGTGACTTGAAGAAACCCCCACTGCGAATTACATCAGCAGGTCTCATCAAAGCCAGACAGCCAGACTGCTGACTCTCAGACATCTCCAGTGCTTAGATAAAGGAAAAAGTTAAAGAAAAAAACCCCCACCTCATACTCATTTAAGAGCACAAGGTTTCATTAGTGCGCTATACTTGCTGACGTTTCTACAGGAGTGAACAGACAGGTCATTGCAATTAAAGTCGGGACCACATAACCGACCGTTTCCACACAAAAAAAGTACAGGAATAATATTGTCTTTTGCCTGCACAAGTCTTTCACAGATCCTTAGTTTCTTCTAGTCTTAAGAGAGCGTAAAATTTGTTTATTTATATATAAAGATGTTCATGTACTCAGTATCAGTGTTAGATTCTCTAAATGAATATGCTTTGGTTCTTGGCTTATTGCAGGGCTCTCTTAATCCCCTAAATCTTGAGCATGACTGTAGATACCATAGGATTTGAAAGTAATAAATGGCCTTGAATCTTGGTAATACTAGTTATTCAAGGCAGGTAAATGCCACGTTAATATCAGTGCTAAAAGCCACTATTAAGCATGAGTCATTGCTAGCTATAGAAAAATGTATAACAGGAGCATTATACTGTGCATATGGATATTTTAACTTTCATCAGGGTGCGTTGTGTTTAAAGGAAGTTTCATTTTTGCATGAAAACAATCACATAAGGTGACCACCAACAGAGCAAATGCTGATCAAGTACGTATATAGTTGTTATGCCAACAGTGTGTAAGCCATTCACCAAAATGTGGCTGATTTACTCAGCAGGTGTGGCTGGTTTGGAAACATTTCTTGAATTGTGTCCTTTGACTTGTTTTACCAAGTCAAAAAAAGTGTGAGTGTGAAAGTTCAATCTAATCTCTCTAAATCTAACTAAATATATTTAGTTTGAAGAGCACACCACGTGTTATATGAATGATCAAGCCTATAATTGTGTTTGTATTAAGCAGTCAGAGAGTAAATACAGATCATAATGTCTGTACACATCCCTGAATAGTAATAAGTGTACATGATATACTGGCTGGTTAAATCTAACTTAGTTACAAAACTTATTACAAATGTTTATTCATTGTTCCAACATTAAACAAATCCTAAATCTTTGTCGAAAGCAATTTATGCTAGGCTCACTTATTTCAACTTACATATAAATTATATTGCTGACAGCTGGTTTCAAGCTTCTATGTATCAAATCAAAAGCAAATCAAGTTTATTTGTATAGCCCTTTACAATAGCCGAACGTTACGCAATGGGCTTTACAGCAAAGCCATAAAACAATACATAACAGATACATGACAAACACAATTAAAAGTGCTGCAGCGCTGCAGAGTATTAAAAGCTTTCCAGAAATACATAGAAAGATGCAGACAGAATGAGTACACCTAATAAACAGTACTGCCCTGGTCAGGATTGAAACGCCAATCTAAAGAAGTGGGTCTTAAGTTTCGATTTAAAAAGGGTGAGATCAGTAGTGGCGCGAATGTCAGGGGGAAGTTTGTTCCACAGTCTGGAAGCAGCGACGGCAAAAGAACGATCAACCCACTGTTTAAATCTCGACCTAGGGACCCTTTAACAGAAGCTGACCCGAAGAACGCAGGGCTCTGCCACAATCGCGAAAAGTTAAAATCTCTGACAAACAAGGGGGGGCCACGCCATTAATGCCATTAAAAACAAACAACAGAAGTTTAAATCAATTTCTAAAATGGACTGGAAGCACAAAAAAAGACTTCACTTTGGCCAAGAGACGGAGCTGAAAAAAGCTCGTGCTGACAACAGAGCTAATCTGTTTGTTAAATTCGAGCCCGTTATCAAATGTTACCCCAAGATTTCTGACATGTGACTTAATAAGAGAAAACAAACAAAATGCATTCAGCAAGTCATGTAAGTTCAAAAAGTTCTGTGCCAGCCACTGCTTTATACCTGTATAGTATAAAAGTATTAGAACAGGAATACATCAAAGGTAAAGGTGTTACGTCCTAATTAAAATCAGTGGGAAGAGAAAGTATTAAAACAGCTATCTTTACCACAGTTATTATAATGTTTTAAATTAGTTTTAATTTTGAGTAGCTTTACTTACTTTCACTAGCTTAGGTTTCTTAATATACAGTGGATTTGCAGGTTTAAAAAATGTAATTAATGTTGACTTTTCTTAAATTGTATCCACATATACAATATTTACCTTCATATATTACAGCTTTAATTGAGCTTTTATTTAGTTTCAGTTTACATTCTAAGATTTATGGCAGGTTCTTTATCCAAAAGTTCTGGCTACCAATGGACAAAGGCGACGACTCGACAAATGGATGGCAGTTAAGACAATGGCAACAGGTACAGTATGTGTTACATCGATTTCTTGCACTTAGAATGTATGCTTGGGGAGATCAAATCAAACCTCTTACCTGCTGAAGGAGAGTGGATACACAAAAAGCCACGGACAAAGAAGATAACCAAAGAAAGGACCCCCCAAAAAAACGACACAGCAACTTAACTGTTCAGTAATCCTGAGCTGAGTCCCCATACCGGTGCCACAAGTTCAAAGAAAACCTTGTTGAAAGTGGCTTGGGTGGCCCTATGTTAGATAAAAGATGATAAAGTGGCCTCCAGGGTGGCCCAGTGAGCAAGAAAATACAATGCATTCCCATATAGGCTGCCCTACATGCTGGGGAAAGTGCTTGGAACGGCTTCACAATAAAGGCTTTGCCTCACTGCAAGCAGTTGGTGCTATTTTGAGTTATTCAACCTTCCAACAGCGTAAAAGGTTTCAACAAGGAACAACTGCCCATTCTGTTCAGGGATGCACAGATTTAAGTGCTATAGTCACTTAAGCCTCTTTTGCAACAACCCTTCCACTTTCTTTAAATCTTTGTCATTACATAGAAAGTACTGCAGTGTTATGTAAGTTATGCGATGTATATGTTTCTGTGAACAAGACAGTACATTCTACAAGGATGTTGCGTGTGTTTGATCCGGCGTGCTTTGATTGCTACCGTCTCTATTATCAGCTGCTCTTTCACAGGTCAATCTTACGTAACTCTAACAGCTGCTGCCCAGCATCTCCACTGACAGCCAGGCGGGAACAAGATATAACCTCTCAAACTTCATTTTGTTTTCATTTAGGGACGGTACGCCAAGCAGAGAAGCGTCAGGAGAAAGATGAAAAACACATTAGTCGTCTCTAATTAGCCAGACATGACGGTGTTCAAACGCGAGGCTTTTACGCTTGAGAAACGAATCAATTTGGTCTATAAAACCCTCGTTCCATTTCATTTACGAAGCAGCATACATCATTATTGAAACATAAAAGCACACATTTGAATTAGTGCTCCTTTGTCACACTTAACTAACCTCGTTACTTCCAAATAATACGTGCAAATGGTTGCAAACTTAAACAGCTGCTTGTTTATCATCTAGTCCGAGCTGTGCCTGGAAAAAGAAAAAAAAAACAGAATAAATGCATGAGGATAAAGAAAGTAAATGTAGCTATAGCACGGTGTAGTGAATTCAAAATCTCACTTAAACTTAAAGTGGTAAAAGTAAAAGTAAAACTGCTTACTTTTCAATGTCAAAAATCACTTTTTAATGCAGCACGGGTCCATGTTTTTAACATTTTATCATGTAACTGACATGGTTAACCTTCAGAAACCTATTCAAGTTGGATTGTATTTTCACAATATTTATTTATTATTGTATAGTATTGCTTATCTATCTTGTATATTGTGAGTCACTGTAACAAGCGTGAGATCAATAAAGTCTAAAAGTGTTAAAAACGTAAATATTCAACAGAATTTAGCTTTTCTCACAACCTATGTCTTTCTTTGAACAATTATGAAACAAGGAGTGTTGAGTATAGAACAGTTATTAACCCTAACCATAACATTTCTGCAGTTTTACCCCAAAATGTAATATTGGAAATTTCCACCAAAAGAGCAAACATACTGTATGTATGCTGTTCTGTCTTTACTTGCAAACAAAAGATTACACAAATTACCAATAAAATCATGCTAAACATGTAACATAGCTGTTACGTTAGGGAGGAATTACTAACCATGACTCAACAATAATTGCTCACAAAAGACTTAACATTTCCTCAAAATACAGAAACTTTTGACTTTGAGTTCATTTTATTTCATTGTGTTTGTCCACAAAGTGTTTTTGTGAGTCTTGTGTTTTGTCTCTTACTGTCAAATAGAAAGATTGGTGCTGCACTAGTTGAAGTATATGGCATGCTGGGGAACATGTTGACATACACTTCAAACTGTATCTACTTACAAGTATATATTTTGTCTGATGTGAGTTAACCTGGCTTCACCCATATCTCCCATGTTGCCAAATCCAATTGTATCCACCTTTTTTTTTTCGTGCTTGAGGCTCTTCAATCACAGTACCTGACTGTCAGCTGACATCCTTGTGGGGTTCAGGCCAGAAGAATTTGTTGACACCATCTCTTTGCATGGACTTCACCTGGATGTTGACGTTCAATGATGTCAGGGCAAAGGGTCATAATTGTACCTCACTGGACAACATAGTTGCTGGTAATAACCTCAGGACGCCGCATGGATTTAGACATCTGGAGGAACAGAGTTGTTTCTTTGAGCTTGAAGCATGGACAATCTGACAGCAGTCAACAGGGTTTTAGAGAACAAGGCCCTGGATTATCATATATATCTGTGAAAGCATATCTCAATGTAATTAGATCTTTCTTATTATAATTTAATTCTGTTTCAGGATAACATATAGTTATATTTCATTCTATTGTATGAGAAGTAATTATAATGATTAACTGCAATAATTAATGATTCAAGTAAGTAATTTCTTCTTAAGGTTTGTACAGAACACTTAATTTTTCACTGTACTTATTATTAATCAGTCGTTACTTGAAAATTCCTTGATAACAATAAGCTGGAAAGAAAAACATCATATTTTCACTTACCGCCAGTTATTTCTTCACACTCCATCCCATCCCAGCGAATAGTTCAACTGAGGACTCAGGGAAGTATTCTTGCAAGCGAACGCCTGTTGGCCACTCGGTTCAGGGTCCCGCAATCCCAACTGCAATCCCTTTGTCATGGCTGGCTTTGAAAAAAAAGTTCCAAGAGATATCAAACCTCCTTTTCATTGGCTCGGTGCATTGCTGAAGATATGTAGCCATTGCACTTGGGGGAACTTCTCCTTTAACATCTCCAACACCAGTCCAAGGGGGGTCAAAATGATTGATGGGTCATGCCTCTGAGAAAGGGAGGTATAACAAAAGCTTAGGGTGTACTGCGATGATGTGTAAAGCACACCGGTGAGGAAAGAGACTTGCTGATGGAACAGACTGGATCTCATTTGTGGACTTGCGCACAATGATTCTCACTGACATCAACATGAATGTGGTATTTGTTGTCCGTGAGTTTCTCCTTTAGCTCCTTGTGTTGAAAATATGTTGACGGAATCTCACAAGTTAAATGCTACTATTTCCTATGATTTTCTTTTCTTTTCTTTCTTTCTTCAGGACAGGATGTTTTAACAACCGGGGAAGTTGTGTGCGAGGTCCCTGGGTTTGTCCCTTTGTCTGACTTCTTTACCACTTTCTCTTATATTTCCCTTTTTTACTTTTTTTCTTTGCCCAAGGCAGCTTTGAATAGTTCAAATTCTTCTTCCAGCGTCTTCTTGTATTTATTTTTGAAGGCACTGACCTTGTAGCCTTTGTATTAAAACGCATTTCATTTGATGAAGATTGTATGGCTGCTGTAGCATTTTCCCAGAGCTTTGCTTTCCTCATTTTTTTCCATATTTGCATATTTAAACATAGCATTTCTGAAAACAAAATATAATTGCCTTACTGTAAGGGAAGTTTCATGGTGCTATCTATTAGTTAGTGTGTCTCTGGAGAAGCAGACCGGGTCAGCAGAAAAAAACACATTTTATCCACATAAAAAAAACAATATCCATTTAATTGTATGTTTTATGTAAGAATATCTTCACTGTGTTACTTTGCTGTCAGATAGTGTTTTTCCTTTGACACTAACTGTAATCATACTAATTATACTGTCAGTGGATTGGACCATAGCGAAAGACCGACTTTGCCACCCTCACAGCCCCACGTCCTAAACAAAAGGTGATTTATAGGAATCTGTAGGAAGGAAGGCGTAATTTGAGAGCACAAAGACAAGAAAGGATTAAAACAGACTCACGATAATATTATATACATATTTCAAATGTAACAATTCAAGGCACCGGTGCACCTGTCAGATAGGGAGATTAGCATTGGATCTGCAATCTGTTGAGAAATCAAGTGTCAAGGTGAATGCATCACTTCAATTAGCAACAGTAGCAAGTGACTGCACTACAGAGCAGTCAAGTTGCGGCTTTTTTTTTCTTGTAATAAAGTGTAGACATACTGTACCAACAAGATTTTTATTTGACATCGCAGCCTCCCTCTCAATCCAAATTAGCGTGGCTCTACTTTGAAAGGAATGCACTCCTCTTACACTCTTATATTTATAGCGATACATCAGTCAACACTTAATGAGGATGGATTTCATTTGGCTTTAGGGTATAATCCAAATGAGCGTTCACAAAAAAAAAATATAATAATAAAACACATATCTTAACAAATATTCAGTAATGTTCTGTTCTGAAATGAGTCTCACAATAAACTTTGAAATTATAATTTTGCCAGTTTCAGTTGAAGCGAGGCAGCGCTGCAGAGTATATTCCCTTAAACCAAAGAAACAAATGAGGTGAAACAAATTCGACAACTCCAACTTGGGAAACAGAAAATATGACTCCAGACTGACTTCATGCCCTCCAGACAACTAAACACACATTTCTGTTGTCAGTAATTTTAAAAAAAGCCGTTGCTGCATGTACAGAACAGGAAACGTCTCATTTATCTAACGTGTTAGCATTTTCTAAACGGTTACACTCGACACTAGCCTTAGTTACATGGTTTAGATTTGCAGTAACAGGCAAGACCCAAAACCAAACAGTATATAGCTCCTTTTTAATTAGCTGAATTGACTGTATTAGAGTTAAAACATGCTTTTATTCAGATGTAAGAGGGAGCATTGCTGGTTTTGCTGCAATTTCGTCTGGGCTGTAAAGAGCCCTGGGGCTGGAGTAGAAGATATTAGAGCTGTCACTTTTAAAGCTGATTTCTCCCCTTTAATAATCAGTGTTAAACCGACTCCAAAACAAGGATGCTCACTGAACTCCCCCTGCATCATGTTGGTGTACGTGTCGACCAGAAACAGTGAACACAACAGTGGCAGATGGTCATTATATATTATATATCCTCCACACAATGCACAGATCTCTGATATATCACATGCATGCATACACAGGTTTGTTATCACACATTAAATATAAACCAGCGTGTTACTGTTGGTGTTTGTCGGCGTGACATGCTGGAGAGTTTCACTGTTGCTGTGAACCAACCGAGCTATCATATTTTCAGGCTATCGTTTCAATCAGCATAAGGGCAGTCTGCATTGATAAATGAATAAGAGTGATAAATATGTTTTATATTGTGTAAAAAAAACTCCTCCAGTTCATTAAAACCCTGCAGCTGTCTGAGGCAGCGCGACAACAGCCTCTGATTGGAGAAGTGCTACCCAGTGTCATTACACGCGGCCGTCCATTGTGTTTAGCCTCATTCAATCACATGCAAACGACACCAGCCGGCTACAAAACAATCCGCATGATTCCATCAACATCAGAGAGGTCCTTATTACCCCCTTCTTTATGCACGAGATGTTCAGTGGCTCATCAGTCCTGTGCATCACTTCTTCCTTTCAACAGTCCTTTTTTAAAAAGTGCCGTTCCATGTTTCATCCTTGATGTGTCACATTTTACAATATGAGGTCATTACCATAAAACATGTTGACCATTTGTAACGTGACAGAGCGAGAGTGGCGTCATCGACATATTTTATCATGTATTTCTATCGTTGCCGTGGAGAGTAAATACCATCTGTCTTTAGCTGCAGATTTGTTTACATTGTGCCGCTCTGCACCATCCAGACAACAATATGACTCCTGAATGAATTGAAAATCAGCGAGCCAAACCTTGTTTTGAATTCAACGGCATAGATGGAACAACTGTGGATAAAGATAATGTTTGTCGACATTGTAAAATGCCACCAGCCAGTAACGTTACTGTCTCAAAAGTGAATCAGCAGAGGCACCACCAACGGACTGAACGACATCAATTCTACAACGTAGTTTAGGATTAGTCTGCATCAGATGCATTTCACTTAACTTGAAGGAATTACATGTTTGAATTTGTTTGCACTTGTTTTATATTTTAAAGAAGTGTTAGGTATGGTGGCCGGGAACCCTCAATGCTGCAAATAAAAGAAATGCTGCAAACAAAAAGAAACAGCGCTGCAAATAAAAGAAACGCTGCAAACAAAAAGAAACAGCGCTACAAATAAAAGAAACGCTGCAAACAAAAAGAAACAGCGCTGTAAATAAAAGAAACGCTGCAAACAAAAAGAAACAGCGCTGCAAATAAAAGAAACGCTGCAAAGAAAAGGAAACAGCGCTGCAAATAAAAGAAACGCTGCAAACAAAAAGAAACAGTGCTGCAAATAAAAGAAACGCTGCAAACAAAAAGAAACAGCGCTACAAATACAGGAAACGCTGCAAACAAAAAGAAACAGCGCTACAAATAAAAGAAAGAAACGCCACTGCAAATAAAAGAAACAGCGCTGCAAATAAAAGAAACAGCGCTGCAAATAAAAGAAACTTCACAACGGAAGTGAATTACCGGGGACTATTTTTGCCGGTGCACCTGTAATTTTTTATGTGAGAAGAATAAGTACAGAAGCGTATTGCATTCAGTTGAAAAAAAATAATTAGACACCTGATCTTGTAATTACGAGATAAGGAAAGGTGCCTTATTGGCTACTGCACTTCGGTAAAGTTAGAAAGATATTGGCACTTCTGAATAACTCTTAATTGAAACATTGTTAAAACGCAAAAAGCTAATTTTCAACCATAGTAAGACAGACAAGTCTAAAACATTTACGCAATGGAATTAAATATCCATAGCATGTACACTCATTATATGCTGAAAAAACCATGATGATGTTAAAACGAGGCTGGCTCTTTTAGGGTGAAAAAGTTCCAATCCAACAAGATGATTACAACAGACCTGTGATGAGAAATTGCACAGTCTGACTACACTCTTGAAGTGTTGGACCAGAGGAACTGACACAAGGCCTTTAAATAAAGAGCTGAATATGAATTTAAATGAGTCCAACAGTTTGCAGCAACGCAGACCGTCTGTTCCACTTTGGCAAACTCTGCAGTTTGAAGAGTAAAGTCTGAAATCTGGTCCTTTTTTTTTTCTTTTTGAGTGAAACAACCTCTTTGTTGTCAGTCTCAGAGAAGAACCTTCAAGGTGAGCCTTCATTTATTTTTATTTTTATTTTTTATTTTGGTGGTCACTGACCTTGGGCTCTAAGCAGAGTTCAGAATGTTGTCCATTGGACAGCAGAGGCAGCAGGAACTTTAAATAGCTGACTCCAGCACAAGGACAAACACTCCATGAACCTGGGCCACTAGGCTAATATGTTCTGTGCCACACTGACCATTTGGCTGGAGACTTCTTTTCTATTCTATGTCTTCTGTTCGGGCCTGTTCTTGTCACATCTGGCAACTTAATTTCATCAGCATAAAGACAGTTGTTTAGATAACTTTTTTTAACGTTTTCTACAATTAACTTGCATATTTGAAATTAGAGTCTTCAACTTAGTTGTAAAACTCTCCTTTCCTCTAAGCAGGAAAGGTCTTGAAATCTCCGCCAATCCCTAAAACCACCTCCTCCATAAAATGCAGCAGTTTAGCCCTCGCCTTAAATTCAAATGAAGATTAATCAGAAGTGCTAACAAGGCAACTTGAGTAACAAGCCCTCCAAATGCTGTGTGATTCACCGATCCACAAGAGGCAGAGGGAGAGGAGGAGGAGGAAGAAAAAGAACGCGGGGCGGAGGGCAGCAAGGTGGGGGAAAGCGCATAGACGGAGCTGAGATACTGGCAGCTGTTATGTGTTGCCCCCAAAAATGTGTATATAACCTTTTTTAAAATCTGAGTTTGAAAGGAAAAGGATTCAGTTTTGCATAGTAGACAGAATCAAATCAAATCATCAAAAAAAAAAAAGTGTGGTACAAGCTGATACTAAGCCCGACCATCCTACCTGAGTATAAGGCTCACAGTGGTGAGTCAGGGCTTTACAGTAAGTGATGAATCTAAGGGAAGCATGGTAAGCTGTGTCAATCAATGCCAGAGCAGTAGCAGGTACGCACAAAAGATCTCCATAATCCAATATCAGTAAAACTATGGCAGGAACAAGTTCTTTTGTTTGTTTCTTTTTCGTACATAAAAAAAAACACAACTTGTTTCTGAAATCGAAACTTAATCTAAGTCTCGGTTTTTCACAAGACACCGTACACGTGGCTTAAAAGTCAGTCAGTAACCCTTTCAATAAGTTTTCCTAGAGTGAGACGAGTCCTGACTGAACAAATACACTGCTAGCATGTTGTTGTTTTTGAGATAACTGTAGGCACGGTGAGTCGGTTCTCGTACAGTACAGGCGTGTGTTTTCGAACTGGAACCTGTTGTAGTTGTAATTTCTTTGTAGATTTAAGGTTCAAACTTTGGCCAGTGGATTTGATTTTTGATGCACTGCCTTCAAACTTCCACTCCACATGACAACCTGTGAAAAGAGCATGCAAGAATAGTTTGTATGAACAGCAGGACGACATCAGAACATGTTTGTTCATGATGGTTACGCTTAATGCTTCCAGAGCTTATTGGATCTGCTGCTTGTTGCACTACCAAATAACCCAAATAGGGGTTAACACTAAACTAACTGTTGTATTATTTTGAAATCTGTCTATTAAACAAACATCCAAGCAATGTTCTCTTCTCCTGTTGCATCAAACTGCTCTTTTGACAGTCATATTTATTTCCCAACGTGCACATTTACTGTTTTTCCATCACATTTTCAAACTTGTTAAGCAGGTGCTTTCCTCAGAAACTGAAAATCCAGCCACAGTTGTCCATGAATAAGTCCTCCCAGAGCACCCAAAAAACATTTCTTAAGCCAAGTCTTTCGAAGGCTGCTGCAGATTAGTCTTTTTACCCCCATCTTTTCTTTACAGTGGTCCAGTGGGAAAAAAGTGAGGGGGGTGAACAGAGATGCTCCCTGCCCTCTAATGGCTCTACTAGCTTGGTGGAAAAGTAAACTCTCTGGTAAAACATCCAGAGTGAAACACAAATACAGGGATCCACAGTCAAACAGGAGTTTGAGTATGTTTGTTTTTGACAGTTATTGGATTTGTATTTCTGCTTGCATGTTTGTCTCGGTGAACGGTGCAACGCCTCATGGGAAAAACTGAAGCAGCCAACCGTCTAACACAGCCCAGATCAAATAAGCACGGAGCTAACCTCCTCACCTGCTGGCTGCTTTGGCCTGACTTGTTCGGCAGTGTTTCAGCCTTGGCTGGAAGACAATCTGAACAACTGAGGAGGAAAAAAAATGTTATTAACTGATGCCCTGCAATTTGCAAACAACTGTTCAGGGACGTCAGTAGTCTCAAACTAACCTTGTATTGTATAACTACACGGCAAGCATGAGCAGTAAGAAACTAGTTGCAAATAGAAGATGCTAACATCACAATCCGAGAGGTGGATGCGAGTTAAAGAAGTAATGTACTTGAATAAATAAAATAATTGCAAACACAAAAAAGTTTTGGAGAAAAGATGTTAGATGGCTGAAAAATTTACTTTATGATGGGAATTTTTTTTTTCCATTCACGGCAAATGTCAAGTGATAGTTGAGATGCCTCCTCGAGCGTCGCCTAGAAAGCCGTTAAGGGTCCAGTGTCTTCCTTGAGGGCACCTCGCCAGTGTCCACGAGATGCGATTGGAACCATGACAATCAAACCAAAGTGTTTCAGCTTATCCAGAGATGACGCCAATTCCTTCTTCTCCAGTTCAGACATGCAACCACAGGTTAAGGGTGGACACATTTGAGAAGTAATGCCTGCAGTTCTTCATCTTCTACAGTCCGACAAAGGAGCTAATGGCCCCTTACTCCGAGCCCCGTTTGTGCTAGAGACAAAGCTGCTTCAACACCTGTGAAAACGTAGGAGGAGAAAATTAAATCTTTATCAGACTGAATGACTTTTGCAAAGCCTAAAAGATGGAGGTGAACTTAGCAGTGTGAAAGCCCCCGCACTACAGTGGATAGTAATTGTGTGCAGCTCAACGTGCTTCCAGGTACCCAATCTCCTCTTTCCCCCGGGGAACCTGGCAGGGGGTTTGAACTCTTGTGTCAAAATATGTATATTTTGACATTTAAGATTTAACAGTTAGGTTTAGAATTCAAATTGGATTTAACATTTAGATTTGATATTTAGATATAACATTTAAGATTTAATATTTAGATTACACATTTAACATTTAAGGGTGCCATTTGTATGAGGCACTGTACGTATTCTTTTTTCTTTGAGTCACTTTTTAGTGACTAATGGTTGAACAGTTTGTAACGTAACCTAAAAAAATGAACTCATGCACAATTTCTCTGTGGCCTATAACAAACTGTGGACTGTGTTATATCTAAAGGACACGAAAACCTTTGTGTAAAATAAAGGATGTGACTTCCAAGTGAATTGCCTAGTTCGGTTTAGTTACTTTGGAGACGAGACGGTGCAAATTATGTGGAAAAAAAGATGCCTACAAAGCACGTGTGAGCAACAGGACACAAAGACAATGTCATTATTACCAAGTGTTGTCCGAATGTTACGTAGAGAACCTTTAAGATTTCATTTAAAAATATATATATTTCAGATTAATTTAATTATGTATTAGCATATAAAATGGGGGGTATTGGGGCCCACAGCAGTTTGTAGCCTAGGGGCCCCTGACCATGTTAATCCAGCCCTGACCGAGGCGCATGACGTCACTAAATGCATACGACAGGTAGTATGGCAGACGTTGGCCCGACCAGAAGAGTGGGACGTTTCTCGGTCAATTTTGTTCTTCAGAGTGTTAAAAGCAAGTTTTCTATCAAAGTCACAAAAGGCCCTGTTATAGGCAATGACTAAAAGATAGCAGTCACAGCGCTGCCATGCCGGCTCTGTGTCTCTGGCGGGCGTTAAGTGCGCGTGCGTGTGTATGTGCCTGTCTGTGCAGCGCAGGGGCACCGTGGCCAGCTAGAGACACGGAGCTCCGCGGACGCTCAGTGGAGCGCCGTGTCTCTAGCGGGTGTTGGGTGCGCATGCGTGCGTGTGTGTATACGTTCCTGTCTGTGCAGCGCAGCGGCACCGTGACCAGCTATCAATATAGAGCAGAGTTCCACTCGGCTTTTATAGGTCTCTGATACGCACTTGATCTCACTCATGGTGCAGGTCAATTTGTCTGTCTGTTACCACGTTGACACGCTCGCACCTGTTAAGTCCACTCACTAGAAACACTTTTCAGGTTTTAAGAAGGTTTTAAGATGCCTTACTTTTTGAAATAAAGCTTTGAAACGTGTCAAGTTGCCCCGTGGAATCATGGGTGATCCGTTCGGTTTGAACTGCGCTCTCCTCGCCCGGAACCGTCTCCTGGCTACGGTGATGGAAGATGCGCTTGCAGTACCGTTTTCAGCCACAACATGGAGTCAAATGTCTGGTGGCGCTGTTTCGACATTTAGGCTGCTGACGAGGAAGAAAGGCGCTGTCAATTCAGCACCCCCGTGTCTCCATAAAGACAGCCTCTTGTGGCCCAGAAACGGCGTGCTTTATGAGGAATGAGCTGACCAAAGCCCAGTATGATTCCAAACAGGGTCCCTCGATTACAAAGTTCACAGGGGCCCCATGTACAAACTACTTGCACAGCACACTGGCCTTGGTAACCGAAATCGGCTTATGAGACAATTATCATGGCTTGCAAGTAAATCCTCGCGTACGTATTCTTTTTTCTTTGAGTCACTTTTTAGTGACTAATGGTTGAACAGTTTGTAACGTAACCTAAAAAAATGAACTCATGCACAATTTCTCTGTGGCCTATAACAAACTGTGGACTGTGTTATATCTAAAGGACACGAAAACCTTTGTGTGAAATAAAGGATGTGACTTCCAAGTGAATTGCCTAGTTCGGTTTAGTTACTTTGGAGACGAGACGGTGCAAATTATGTGGAAAAAAAGATGCCTACAAAGCACGTGCGAGCAACAGGACACAAAGACAATGTCATTATTACCAAGTGTTGTCCGAATGTTACGTAGAGAACCTTTAAGATTTCATTTAAAAATATATATATTTCAGATTAATTTAATTATGTGTTAGCATATAAAATGGGGGGTATTGGGGCCCACAGCAGCTTGTAGCCTAGGGGCCCCTGACCATGTTAATCCAGCCCTGACCGAGGCGCATGACGTCACTAAGTGCATACGACAGGTAGTATGTCAGACGTTGGCCCGACCAGAAGAGTGGGACGTTTCTCGGTCAATTTTGTTCTTCAGAGTGTTAAAAGCAAGTTTTCTATCAAAGTCACAAAAGGCCCTGTTATAGGCAATGACTAAAAGATAGCAGTCACGGCGCTGCCATGCCGGCTCTGTGTCTCTGGCGGGCGTTAAGTGCGCATGCGTGCGTGTGTATGTGCCTGTCTGTGCAGCGCAGGGGCACCGTGGCCAGCCAGAGACACGGAGCTCCGCGGACGCTGAGTGGAGCGCCGTGTCCCTGGCGGGCGTTGGGTGCGCATGCGTGCGTGTGTGTATACGTTCCTATCTGTGCAGCGCAGCGGCACCGTGACCAGCTATCAATATAGAGCAGAGTTCCACTCGGCTTTTATAGGTCTCTGATACGCACTTGATCTCACTCATGGTGCAGGTCAATTTGTCTGTCTGTTACCACGTTGACACGCTCGCACCTGTTAAGTCCACTCACTAGAAACACTTTTCAGGTTTAAAGAAGGTTTTAAGATGCCTTACTTTTTGAATTAAAGCTTTGAAACGTGTCAAGTTGCCCCGTGGAATCATGGGTGATCCGTTCGGTTTGAACTGCGCTCTCCTCGCCCGGAACCGTCTCCTGGCTACGGTGATGGAAGATGCGCTTGCAGTACCGTTTTCAGCCACAACATGGAGTCAAATGTCTGGTGGCGCTGTTTCGACATTTAGGCTGCTGACGAGGAAGAAAGGCGCTGTCAATTCAGCACCCCCGTGTCTCCATAAAGACAGCCTCTTGTGGCCCAGAAACGGCGTGCTTTATGAGGAATGAGCTGACCAAAGCCCAGTATGATTCCAAACAGGGTCCCTCGATTACAAAGTTCACAGGGGCCCCATGTACAAACTACTTGCACAGCACACTTATTTGTTTTTGTTAAATTATGTGGAAAAAAAGATGCCTACAAAGCACGTGCGAGCAACAGGACACAAAGACAATGTCATTATTACCAAGTGTTGTCCGAATGTTACGTAGAGAACCTTTAAGATTTAATTTAAAAAATATATATTTCAGATTAATTTAATTATGTGTTAGCATATAAATGACTAAATCGCCCCAAAGATTTACATACCTGCATATTTCAGCTCCTTGTTCATGCTTCACCTTTGTTCTCCTACTTTTGCAGGAAATTAGTAAATTATAGCTATAATTACGATAATAATTACAAAACGATTTGACTCAGGTCCGCTTCTTCCTGCTTTCCTTTGCCTCTCCTGCTCCTTCTTCTTTCTTTGTTCTTTCTTTGTGGGGTGACAGCCAAAGATTTGTCTGTCTGCTCTCCACTCTCTACTCTTTACTTCGTGCCTGGACTGACACTGACAGATGAAAAGTTGTTTTAATCTCCAACATTTTAACACCAACAATAAATCATCAATACAGTTGAGTGATATAACACTTATGATACTGGCTGCTTCCAATTTGTTTTATAGGAAGGTTTTTGTTGGACCTCCGAGCCTTTTATCAGAGTCTGCTCGGCTCTGGTGGACTTTCCATAAGTGCCCTTGACGCACTGGGCAGCACTGGGACTCCACAGTAGTAAGGAGTAAGCATTTTTTTTTTGGCCTCCGGTGAAACCCTCGGTGGCAAAGTCAGGTGGACTCCCCTTCAAGAGCCCTGAAGCAACCAGTATTAAAGCTGCTCACCAGGGGATTCCCCTTGTCGGCCTCAGGTGTATCCATTTTTCTCCTCTTCCCGTCTGGACTGAGGCTGCATTTTGCATGAAGATGAAAAGTTGTTTTAATCTCCCACATCTTAGCACAACAGTAAATCATTAATACAGTGACAGAACAACTACCTTGTGATACCGGCAGGAATAAAAGTCTTTCAAATTCCTTTAATAGATCAGTTTTTGTTGGACCTCCGGAGTCTGCTTGACCCCTGAGTATCTACCATCTCTTTGCCCTCAGGTACCGGCTCTCTATTTAGGTCCAGTCTTCTCCTCTTCCTGTCTGGACCGGGGTTGACTGGACTTCTGCATAAATATGAAAACTTCTACCAACAGTAAATCATCAGTACAGTGAAGTGATATGAAACGTATCTTCTGATACCAGCTGGATCTTTGTTTGGGCCATGGCCTGCTTGTCACCAATGTAATATTAATGAGAGAACAGAAAAGTTTTTAAAAAATCAATGAATTACTTACCTTATAATTACTTTTAGCTGTGAGAAAAGACTTCAATCAGCCTGTGCTGGAACACGAGTAAATTAACACATTTAAATCAATTTACGAGAGTAAAAAGTCCACGTGGCCTCGATTTGCAAGGTATTGAAGTTTCTTCTTTGTTGACGGTGTTAACACTTGGCTGTCTCTCTGTGCGTCTGCACTCAAAGAGTGAAATGAAAAGATATTGAAATGAAGAGGCAGCTCAAATGTTCTCTTTTTTAGCCGTTTCTGTTATGTTTGATTAGGGAACCATTATGGTGTCATAATGACGGATGCAGGAACTCAAGCAAGAAAAGATTTGTGAGGTTGAAAAGTTGTCAAGGAGGAAATTAGGGTTGCACATCTCTCTGTGATAAACGATTCAATACGCATCTAGATACACAGCTTACGATACGATTCAAAAACAATATACTTTATGCTTACAAACTGATTTGATACGAACCGATACAGTGTAAGAAAGATACGATATGATTCTAGGGTTAATATGTATTGTAGATATTTTATAAAATAAAGAAGCCAATTCTATGAAAGTGACTTTTTTACAGTACAGTACAATATTTTTTTTCCAAATATGTAAAAGACCACATATCCCCAAGCATTGTTGCTTTATGGCACTGGCAAAAAAAAAAAAAAAAAAAGAACATCAACAAAATCACATGTCAATGTAATTATTTTTAGACATGGACCAAAAAAAAGTCTGGCTGAATCAGCATTATTTGTTGGAAAGAAGCCGGTGGATTTTCAAAATAAAATACCCCGTGCAAACTGCCAATCGTAAAAACAGACAAAAGCAAAACTAATTAACTATGTAGCATATTTACACAGGTAGGAGCATGTTTAGAAGAACATACACCGGAAAAAAAAGGCCAAATCTGAGCAAGTAAACAAAGTCTGGCGGTATAAACGCCAACCAATTCAAGTCTCGCGATACCCGATCCATGTCTCTACAACTTCTAGGAATTCATGGCTAATTCTTGTCGATTGAGGAGGCTGCTACCGACGCAGCCTTATCTCTCACTTGTTAAACCGAATATCCAGTTGAATCGGTTTATCGTTCACAACCTTAGAGGAAATGCATACTACGTATTGAACTAAAGCCTTTGAATCTAAATTTAAAACAGCTCGATGCCTAAAATGAGGCACGGTGACTGAGAACTTGCTCTGTGGATGGAACATTTCAAACAACAGGCTATGCAAAACTATGCCAAAACTCTCTCCCCAAAAATGTTTTTCAACACATAATTATTTCTTGTTTTATAGAAATCCACAATTATATATATTTAAAAGAAACCTGCATTTACAAACTACTTCATGTGTGAACTTCACTAACTTTATGTCTGGGTTATGTGAGTTAGTGAAGAAGCAGAATGGGTACAGAATGGATACTTCTGTATCGCTTGGCAGACGGCAGCAGGCAGTACATGCTGCAAGCTGACTCGGTAATGCTCGGTAGATCTGTACCGATGATGTTCATGATGTTCTGGACAGTTTTTAATCACACGCTGCACATCCCCTCCTGTCCTGGGCCGTGCACGTCCCATGCCGGTATTTAATTTCCAGTCAGGATGCTTTCTATTGCTCCTCTGAAAAAAGCTGACAGGGACATCGTTTGGGAATTTTGCCTCCCTGCCTTAATTTAAATACAGTAGTTTCTGAGAGTTTTGTGGTGTATCTGTCAGTCTGTGGTCTGTTTGGTCTAAAGGTCTCTGCTTTTTTAACTACAGCTACAATTCAGACTGTATTTGTGTTTGTTTTATGTTTTCTCTCCAGCATTACCATACGCATGCAGAACATCTTTTTCTCTGGAGTCTTTTTTCTAATTTTTTAGTAATTAAGTCCAGGTTTTTATTTTCTATTTTGCACAATTTGCCTCGACATCTGTTTAAGTGCTTATGAGTTTCATCAAAGTAAGCAGCTTTTAGTCGAGAGTGATGAGGCTAAGAGGGATTCAGTCTGTGCGCTCAGTCTTATTCTCCACTCTGAGGTCGGGGACATTTTTATCTTTTACTTCCTGTGGTGACATTTTAGGGCTGAAGGGTGAAGAATTCTGTTTCAGCCGTACAAATGTGTTGTGAGTGTGTTGGCATCAGAGAAGTTGATGGGAGGAGTACGAACGGAAAACATAATTAGTGATGCATTGCAGTTTGTATTGTCTTTAAGATCCATTACTGAAACATTTCCAGTGGACATTTAACCTTCAACACAGACGCCACAGAGCAACCAGAATGCACTGCAGTAAAGTAACAGCTACATAACTCTGAAGATCAGTTATTCTGCAACTGTTCTGCCACACGGAGTGTTAGAAAAGAAATCCTGCTGTGGTATTAGGCTGCACTCAAGATAATCTTAATACATAATGAAGAAATACTTTTAAAAGTGAAGAATACACACGTACATAGACACATATTTAAGCAGAAACTATACACAGTACAGCACGCATTAAGCTTTTTGTCTTGCGCTCTGCTTTAAACACACACACACACACACACACACACACACACACACACACACACACAGAGTCAATGGCAACTTGCCAGGTGGCACATTGTCACAGCGTGAGGTGTGGTGGTGCTAAAGGCGATGCAGCATGGCACTCTGTAAACTGTCATTTGGCAGCAGACATGTCAGGACTGGATCAAACACACACAAACACACACACACACACACACACGCACACACACACACACACGCACACACTCACACGCACACACACACACGCACACGCACACACACACACGCACACACACACACACACACACACACACACACACACACACACACACACACACACACACACACACACACACACACACACACACACAGACACACGCACACGCATACGCATAAACAAACACAGGCATGCACCAAAAACTCACATTTGAGCGGCTACAGACAACAACACAAGCAAATACATAGAGGACACATGCTAATGTATCCACACGCTGTGTCATAGGGCATAAAACAGGGCCCGTTGGGTCCCGACCGGTTCGGGCAAAGATTTCCAGCTCTACTGTGTTAAGACAAGGCTATGTTGAGTGCCGGAGCAGTGATGAGGTTAAAAGAAAGAATTTAATTTATCAGTTTAACCTGAAACTAATTCAACAAAGGCCAATAAGAGTGTTTCCCATTAGTGTGTGAGAATGAAGCTACTGTCCAGTTGGCAGGACTGAACAGGTTAAGCTGCCAAATGAAAAGCAGAGGTAACAATAGTGCACACACACACACACACACACAGACTCACACACACACAGCAGTTAATTACACATCCTGAGTGTGTCATTGCTAACCACTCTGTCTTTATCGCCACGGAGTCACTTAGGCTTAAGGCCAGCAGGGTCGTCTCCTATTTTAGCTAACACAGCAGCTTGGTGGTCTAACTCTGATAGAGAGGGCACACACATTCACACGCATGCACACTACCCACACTACACACACACACACACGCACACACACACACGACGTATAGGGGGTTAAGACATTCGTATTGCAGTTTTTAAATTGATGTGGGCCTTAAATGCTACATTTTCCTGCTCGAAGCCGCTCTTACCCAATCACCTCGAAAAAACAGCCACCGCAGCATTGAAGGGATGAGAGCAACTTTGACTGTAGGTGCTGTGGGTAGCTTATCCAGTCGAAGAGCTTCAATGCAAAAAAAAAATAAGAAGAAGCTTAATCTATTTTGGGAAGATTGCAAACTTGTGTTCATTTTTTACTAAACGCAGGTAATTACACTCGAAAATAACCTTTTTTTTGTCAGATGTACCCACGCAGCACTAATCGTCACATAGAATTACCCGACTTCCGTGCCAGTGTCTGACTTGTAATCTGTGCTGCAAAATAATGACAAAAAGTTTCCTTTGGTTTGTGTTTGTGATGGTTTGAGAGAGGGAGGGAGACTGACCAGGCGGGCCTTGGTCAAGACACATAGACAGTGAATGAGAGGGAGGGAGCGCCGGTATCAAGAAAGCTGGTTAAATAATGAAATAAAAATATTTTCTGACTGTTTCACAGCGGTTCAGTGGTTTGAATACGGCCTTATCTTCAGATAAGCATTTAAATAATTTAACCCTTATGGCGTTTATCCATTTTATCCATCCTTAGCTAACTATTTCAACCATTTGTTGTCATTTTTGGATTATTATGTGAAATGTTTATACATTATTTTAGTTCAAACCAAATAGCCATTATGCTAAGTTAACTATTTAATCTGTCAGCCATTTTCTCATTTATTTACAATAAGAGACCCGATTACCTGAAACCTGATTTGTTTATTATGTTTAACCAAACTACTATATATGAACAGTCTATTTATAACTGGAAATAATATGTTCCTAGTTGGACAGTAAACAAACACAGCTGTATCCTAAATAGAAACACCACTAATATGCTGTAATGAGAAAATGCATATAATGCTGTATTAGGACTATACTTAAACACTATTAGACCAAATTATACTGTAATTAGAAATCGAATAGGAGAGCCTAATACACCATCAGACACTATTTTACAAGATCAAAGTCTAATTGGAAATCAAATACAATGCAGATCCCAAATATGCCACAGTTAGACACTACTACCACCACATTATGCTGTAATGAGACAGCACATTTAATTCCACCAACAAGGGCCTATTAACTGAACAAATGAGACAGATGATGTTCAGTTTCGTCACAGTTCACGTCTAAAAACCTCTCAGTCTCCTTCACTAGCAGTTTACACCGTGAGACACATTTGCAGCCTGTAAAAGGCACGTTAGACAGAAACGGATAGAGTGGCGTGATGTGGCACATTCTGCATGTTGCAGTGTGAGTTACAGTACACTTGTCTCTTAGCAGCTTCCAGGGGTGTCAAGGTGATTCATCATCAGTCAGCTTTACTCCTTGCTTAAATTTAAGGAAAAAAATAATATATATATATAAACGGGCATCATAGACCTGCAGCTGCTCAAAATGCAGCTCTGGCTATATCAACGCCGCACCAGACAGAGAATCCAATAAAATAATGCCGATGCTCGTGAACATCTGTATTGGCGTGAAAAGGTAACAGTCTGTTAGACTGAGTCATCTCTTGGATGGCACTCGCGAGCAGCACTTGAGCAGTGGGTCTTCTTTCAGTAGCAATTTAAAATCTATTAAAAACAAAAAGCGGTAACCAGGTGTATGCAGGACACAACCTCACCATCTCACACTATGAAGCTTTAGTGAGAGCAGTGAGGCTAACGTTAGTCAGTGAAAGAGCAGAGATGTAAGTTAGACACTGAGACGCATCCAGCAAACATAACATAATGGCCACTGGCCTAATATTGTTTAAGTCCCACTTTTGCCACAAAAACAGCCCTGACCCATCGTGGCATGGACTCGGAAGGTGTTCTATGGTATCTGGCACCAGGGACGGACTGGGACAAAAAAATCGGCCCTGGCATTTTGGACCACAGCAGCCCACAATCTCCCCCCTCCTCTCCGAGGCGAACTTTTCTTCTCGTGCGCCATAGGTGCGCTGTGCGCCCTAGCCTAACCAACCCCCACCCACTCCGGCGCGGCCCAAATTGCCCATGGCCAAGCCCAAGAGTGTGTTTGGGGTGTGTGATCTACGCGTTATAACGGGACTTGTCGGCCCAAATAGCATGTTATGCCAGATTGCCAGTCCGTCCCTGTTCGGCACCAAGACTTGTCCTGTAAGTTAAATGTGAGCTGGGGCCTCCATGGATTAGACTTGTTTGTCCAGTGCCTACAAATCCTACAAATGTTTGATAGGATAGAGATCTGTGAAATTTGGAGTCAACAGCTTGAACTCATTGTTGTGTTCCTCAAACCATTCCTGTACCAGGTCTGCTTAGGGCCATGACAAAGAGGCCACTGCCATCAGGGAATACCGTTTCTATGAAAGGTAATTTCAGAGAAACAGCCACATGAATGGCAGGACCAAACGTTTCCAAGCAGAACACTGCTCAAAGCAACACATTGCCTCTGCTGGCTTGCCTTCTTCCCTTCATCTTGGTGCTACGTGTTCTCCAGGTAACTTTTGATGGGGACTCACAAGTGCAGACTGGAACACCCAAAAAGAGCTGCAGGTCTGTACTCTGTTCGCTCTGCCCGTTTTTAAATATGTACATATCGGACAACCTTTCAGAAAAGATCAGAATTTGATGGTTTGGGGGTTCAAATGTATCTGCTTCATGTTGCTGCTGTTAAAAAAAGAGAAAAGGCTGCACACTGAGGTACTGGTGAGAAAATTAAATATAATCCAGGCCTGTCAGAGTATTAGATCCATGAGTTTGAGGCAAGAAAATGCTTGACATTTGGGGTCATGGGATTAAAAAAAAAGCTCTTCAAATTCTTGACTGACTTTCTTGATGTTGTCCGGTATCCACACACTGCAGTTATCTAGTTCATCATACAGAGACAGAGACTTCAGCAGCAACGCAAAGACTCACAGTAGATCTGATGTGAGATCAGCCCTGCTCAAGTTCAACTTCAAGTGATGAGTGAGCAGTCACGGTTGATTTGGAGAGTTCACGTTACTCATCTAGTAAATATATCCCTCACAGGTCTCCTGAGTTTCGAGTCATGCTCTAATTATGTGAAGTCAGGTATAAATATTCACTTCCCGCGTAAACCCTGCTTTGTGACAGAGACAAGCTTTCGCCTGCTAAAGGTAAAATAGATGCCGAGTCAAAGTTCAGCTCCCTAATTGTCTGCGCGAGGTTCTTGAAGTCGACACAACACCGAGATTTGAAAAATATGACTGAAGAAATTAAAGGACAGATCACTTTTTTGTTGCTAGAGTTCAAATGAAGTGTGTTCTTTAAATAGCCCTTCCAGTTTAATCTCTGAAGAACACATTGTTCCACATCTTAAGAGCAGGGAAGGAAACTTTTTCAGTTTCTAAGTGTCAGTGGCTGATAAATCCCAGTGTTCCTAAGCTACTTTTACCACTCACCGACTTCACTGACTGAAATAAAGTGTATCTCTTAAAGTATTAAAATGTTGTAAATCTACTTATTATTTTTCACACTGCTGCAATGGCCAGCTGTGGTGACGTCCACTAGCTGCAGAACAGCAGCTAAACGTCTCAAAGAATTGATCTTGCACTCGAGGCCCTCCTCCTCCTCCTCCTGAGGCTTTCTTAAAGCTGCTTTGGTAGATGTGTTGGTTCCAGGCACGACTTCCGCATGACGGCATTTTACCTGCCAGAGTCAGAGCCAGCATTTAACAGCATATTAAGTAAACCAAAACACCTGCGCGGTGACCATGATAATCTCTCAGATAAGATTAGCTGTGCCTGCTGCGTTTCTTAGCTGAAAGATTATCACGGTCAGTGTGCAGGTGTTCTGAATTATCTTCTCAGCTGGATGAGATAAGCAAAAGATTACAACAGAATAAAAAAAAAAATACAATGTTAATAAAATCAGAGCCAACAAAACACTGATGGGAAAATTAGGACCTGATATCTGCATTACAAGTCACATGTTTTACACTTTTCCCGTGTTTTGATATCAATAAAAAGCTATATTTGTTGTATTAAGCACCAAAAATCATCACTTGCAATAACTGGGCGCTCTGTGTTGCGTTTGGTGCATTAACAGTATAAAGGCAGGATGGCGTATGCATAACGTCACCCACGGTCTTTTGAGTTCGGTGGCACTGGCCGCTGCCGTCACCATTCTGGCTTTGTCTTTTCCACCTCCTGGCTAACATGAAAATGGGATCAGCATGGACCTGAGGTAGGCCGAGTGATACCTGGGTGCTCAAACAAGCCATCTGTAACAGCACCTACATGTCAATCAAAGCGGCCATGCTGTTAATTATACAAAACTTTAAGCCTTAATTCAATTTATACAGGTGAGTTAAATAGAAATTCAGACTCGGCACAGTCGTCATGAACAGGGAAATTATCTATAGAGACCAAAACTTTTTTTTTTTTTTTTTTTAAAGATAATTTTTTTGGCCTTTTATGCCTTTAATGATAGTACAGCTAAAGATAGACAGGAAGCAGGGGGAGTGACACGCAGTAAATGGCCGCCCGATGCGGGATTCGAACCAGCTGCTGCGAGGACTGATGCCTCTACACACGGGGCGGCTGCTTAACCCACTACACTACCGACCGCCCCCAAAACAGTTTTTTGTACCAGGCTGTAAACATGTTTATTTCTGCTGTGAAGTTGGACATTTGAACATGGGGACCTATGGAGACTAGTTCTGTAGCCAGCCTCAGGTGGCCGTTTAAGTAACTGCAAGTTTTGGTACATCCTCGTTGGCTTCACTTCACAGTCACAGAGATGCTGCTTGGTTTTGTCTTATTAATATTAACTGAGCCGCTCTCTGATTGGTTGACCGTTTTCTGAACGATGCAAGACCATGGCCAACAACAGGTAACAGACTGTCGTCTACCTACCTGGACAGTATATCTTATGGGCTATGGTGGGGGCATGGCTAAGTGTCGGGACTGTATAGTTGTGACATCACAACCTTATAGAAGTACTGACATGAATACATGAATGACATGACATGAATGAATATGTGCTATGTGCATTGTTGTTTACGTGTTTTGATAGATAGCATTCACACAGCACTTAAATCTGCTTTATAGTAAATAATAATAATAAAAATTTAAAACTCTACAATGTGGGACCTTAAAGCACTGTAGACTGAACCAATCTGAAAAATAATACAGACACTAGTTGTCACATAAATCGTGCTTTAACTTATATGATTGTTGTCTGCCAGCGCTGGGACATACACCGTTAACAATATGAAATATCGCTTCGAGACACCCTCTGCTATCAGTAATCTAAACAAGTGACTGAATTAATAATAAGTAAATAAATAATTTTTCAATAACTTCAGGCTGGGCAAAGTGATTGAATCCACGTGTTATCGGAGGAGCCGTACGAGTGATCAAAGTTTGATTTATTACCGCCGTAATTGTTGGCAGTGACGGACCCAAATCACTTCCTGTTGCAAAACTGAATTTCCCCTGTCGCTGTGAGGACTTTGTTTATATAATTTGCTTTTGGCCAAAACAATATCTTTTAATAAGTTCATAGTGAAGCGAAGACAGACTTCTAAGAGGGACTGACAACAGGGAATGACTCGAGGAGATGAGTTTTTAGGGCTGATGTATATATCTTCCAACTTTAAAACAGGAAATTTGCCACTCTTAAGCAGCCAAAAATAATTTTACCATTCAACAACACACACACACACACACACATTTTAGATCCTTCCGCCATCTCAGCACAAACTTTAAATTGAAACTAATTTACATCACAGTTACCAGTGGCCCCACAGTGCATCTGGAATCCTCTCTGGAGACATCTTGAGTCTGTGTTATCCCTCATTGTGACAATAATGCCATCGCTGTGCAGCTCCACTCTTCAAAAAAATAAAATAAAAATAAATATGTGAATCAGGAAATTGATTTCAGACATGGGCTTAAGATCCCATGAAAACGCTGTGAAGTCTGTCTTGACATTTCTGCCTTAGCGATCCCAGAATGTTGTAACATTTGTCCAGTGTGAGCCCTTGATGAAAAGGACTCACGCTGGCGAGCGGTGGTTTATAGGCCTGTAAACTGGAGGAGTTAGGAGAGCATAGGGAGGCTGATGCTATAATACTGACACACTGTACAAATATACAGCGACGATATGTAGAGGAAAATGGCCTTGAGGAAACAACTAAAAGGGAAAGTTGATTTTGCTAATATTTGCGCTGGATCATTTTTCACTTTGTAGTGTGCTACTTCTTTGTTGGCACCTTTCCCATCTTTCATTACACATTAGGGTGGGTGGATGCACATGTGTGTGTGTGTGTGTCTGCATGCACAAGCAGGCGCCTTCCTGCGACCATTGTTGGTTTTAATGTATTTTTAATTTCCCATGAAGTGACTGGAGTCCTCAGTGACCGGCACTCCATAATTGGCTGCCTGTGTGAACATCAGTCAGCCTAACGAGAGCGAGGGAGCTGCTACTGCAGGTTGCTGCCGCTGCATTCACACACACACACACACACACGCACGCACACACAGACACAGGTATGTACTCACATTTGCAAGTGAATGCAGTCTGGCTCTCGTTTTTGTGTCTTTTCTGTCTCCTCCTTTCCTTCCAATGCTCTGAAACACACACACACACACGGAAACAAAGTCTCATTAACCAAGCTAGTACGGCCATTTTCTCCAGAGGGATCAGACAGGAAGTGTTTACCTGTTAGACTGTGTGTATGTGAACAGTGTATGAATACAAGCGATACAATTAGCTGCCCGCTGCAAACAGTGAGCTGCTCGCCGCACTGGCTAATGCATGCACAGGCACACTAGTGCACTAAATATATGCACTAGACACACACACACACACACACACACACACACACACACACACACACACACACACACACACACACACACACACACACACACACACACACACACACACACACACACACACACACACACACACACACACACACACACACACACACTAAAGCAGCAATTCAGGCTTTGATTGAGAGCATCTGCATTATGTCTGTGTTCACATGAGAAGTTTACTGCGGAAATGTGATGCTGCAAGGTTTCCAGGCTGTTTAGACAGAGAGAGGCACCGGGGATGTTACAATGTAAAACATATCATACCTCGAGTCTGACCGCGACCGGATGTAAAATATTCACACGCAAGCATGTACATAACAGCACTCCAACACAAGAAAACACGCCTTTTTTCAAAGCAGGTTTTTGTCATATATAGGATTTATTTACACTTTCTATTTACAGACTTTTTGTTTCAAAATCTTCTCTGTACACATTTTTAAATTCAAGAACCACTACTCCTGTCGCCCACACGCTCTAGTATTATTCGATTTTTCTGAGTACTCAAGAGGCAAAAGACATAGATGAGATTTTTTTTTCTTTTCTAAAGTTTGGTTTTCATAAACATATTTTCGTGTCTGGAGAAGTAGAGCGTGGAGAAAAAAAAATTAAAACAAGTGAAAGCAGCTGAAGATGTTACTTAAGGATACCCTCGTTACGATGCTTCAAAGTTTGCCTGTGTGTGTGTGTGTGTGTGTGTGTGTGTGTGTGTGTGTGTGTGTGTGTGACTGTAAATGTGTGTGTGTGGGCAAAAAAAAAAATGTGGGCTCCAGCTAGATACCATCTTGGCCTTCATCACCATGGAGACATGTGTGCTCAGAGACAGTGGGTTACAGGAAGGCTAACATGACATTAGTAGCAAGTGTGTGTGTGTTTGTTTATTAAATCCTCGGTTTTTCACACAGTCTGAGGAGGCAGCTGCTTCTTGTTAAAGGGAAATTACTGCGTATGACATTACAGCAAAAATACAGAAACTCTTCTAATGATTGGAAAAGACGAAACGGGGGGTCCAGCCTCGTCTGTTTGCTCATGACTCTCTCTCACACACACACACACAGACACACACACACATACTGTAGAATACAGTAACTGTCAACCTCCAACATTATTTGATGTCCCAGGCAAAACTTATTGAATGAGTGCAATAAGGCAACATAACATCTTGAATAGAAGAGGCTCTGAATCAGAAATGGGACAATAAGTGACAGCTTGTGAATGCCCGCCCCCCCCTTAGTTACTGTTGCTACGGCCTGTCGAGCTTTCCTTTCTTAGCACAGTTTACAGCGAGGACGGAGGCAGATTTGTCACTTCAAATTCGAAAGTAATTCTTATTTTTGGAAAACAGTGGGATCTTTATTTAAGACAGCGCCAGACAAAAGCACTTACTCATTTGTATTGAGCTAACATTAATCCACGAGGTGATTTCAAATGTTTTACCAAGCTGACTTTTTAATATCGGCTGACGCTTTTTAAGGTGTTGCTAAAAGACACGAGGCTGAAGCTGTAATCTCAGAATCCTCGACCAGTTGATGATACATGTAGAATAGATAGTTAGCTGAGTTAGTCCGAAGATTAAAAGTATGGTAAAATGTCAGACCCTGTTTGGCTGCTTAGCTTTGATTATTTGTATTTTTAAAATAGTATGTTCAGTTTGAACGTTAGAGACAAGGGGAAAGGAGTTTCGGTCGAGGGGCTAACCAATAACTTTGGCAAATGTAGCTAATGCTACCTCGGGCAACGTTTATTGGTGTTGGTGGAAACGTCCCCAGAACCAAATAAAGATCAGGACGGAGGAGGATGTATTTTGTTTATGTAATCTGTAACCGCACAAGCGAATGTACGCTAACTATGTGCTCTTTGGCCTTAAAAGTAACTCTATGTTACTCCTGTAGCTAGTTAGCCGGACATAATGACTTACACATAAAGCCAGCATTGTGTTTTTTTCCCACCCCTTACAGTTTACCTCTTGTGGTTTTGGTGAGGCTAAGTATCAGAGACAGAGAGTATCAATCTCGTTCTACAGCCTCATGCACGCCACTTCAACCTGTGGAGAAATCCAAAGCTTGACAGGCCTCGACGGGTGCTAAGCCTTAACTGGACAATTGCTGTTCGGTGGCGGAGTTAAGCGTAACTACAGAATGATTAAACAGTTCATGTTGATGGCTAACAAAAAAAAAAAAAACTAGATGTGCACAGTCTTTTCACAGCAAATTCAAAATGTCATACTATTGCTTGCAGAAATCGGAAACCCTTCATGTTCACAGGGTCAAAAACATAACTAGGATGTTGTCTTATGTCTCCAGAGTCAGGCACAACTTAATAGGCTTGTCATGTAAACAGCGTTAAAAAAAATAAAACCAAAAGAAAAAAAAAAGAAAAAAAAAATCTTAAAAATGTTGATTGAAAGAATATATCTCATAGAAAACAGAGAGAGAGAGAGGAAAAAAGGCTATAGACTTTTAAATTAAGTGCAGTTTTTCCTTGTCAGAGAGCACGGGAGACTGTGAAACTGGTGCAGATTGTTAAAAAAAAAAAAAAAAATCCCCAACGTGTGATCAAAGACTGACAGCTCTCACAGAAAAAAGCACTGAAACCTCCAAAGAAACACAACCCCCATCCCCTCTCTCCTTCCATCTCCCCTTCACACACCTACGCACACCCGCCGTCTGCGGGCTGGGGATGACAATAATGGATCCTGGCGGAGTCGCGACAGGAGGCTGCTAACGCTAACAGCTTTGTGTTATGCCATGAAAGTCTGATTACCCCCCCCCCCTTTCAACATTACACCAGTATGGTGCTACTGACTTCCCATGTGCTCTGTGTGAACAGAGCAGTGACCAGTGTTACACGGGGAGGGGGGAGTTTGTTCATTTAAGTCCGGCTCGCATGAATGCAAAATTATTTTACATTAAAGGGTGAGTTTAATAATTTCTATCCGCTAAACCTCTCACGTTTCTGTCACATTAGAGTTCAAACACAGTCGGGTAACGATGGTTGTGTCATTATTCGAACAATTCTTCTAAAAAAAAAAAGCCGATAGCGCACACGGCTAAGCCTTGATTTACTATTGTTTCTCATGACAACATGAAGGATATGCAGATTGACGGATCCAGAAGTTGACTGAGGAGAGCGCTTTGTATTGTAAGTGTGTCTAATACATCTCCGGGATGTCACAGCCGTCGATATCTCTGCACGGGACAAACTGCCAGAATACAAAGTTAGAGGAGAGTACTTTTTTACACAAGCACGCTGGTCACACATGATTTAATTAAGAGAACCAGCTATGGATCAAAGACGCGTATTCAAGGTGAAAGAGAGATGCTGCTGTCACAGGTTCAGGTGTTAACATGAATTGACAAAGAAGGCCCCGTGGATGAGAATCACTCGATAATGTTGGGCTCGGTGCTCTCGCCATAACATTCACGTCACTCTTTTCATTTGTGGATGTTCGACAGAATAGGAGGAGCAGGAGAGGTTTGTGAGAAAACAGAGAAATAATCATATCTAAATTAAGGCAAAATTGTTAATTTGGATCTTCAGAAACATCCCTGTGAAGAAGCAGATTTGGAATGTGAATGCGTGATTTCTCAAATAGTTTATTTTGACCCCATACTGATGTGCGCTTGTTTGAAGGTGTGTTTGTTTCTCACCGCAGAGAGCAAACGTACGTGTTACTAAACTCTGTGTATTCTTTATGGAGTGGATTTCTGGCTCTCACCACTTGTGTTTTAATGTGTGTTCTGAGGTAGTCCTGGGTTCAGAGAGGAGGAGGAGGAGGGGTAGTTAATAGATAAGACATGTCTCTTCATATATAAGCAGGTCTAAGGGAAACTGAACAAGCTTTCTTACTCCTAATGGCTTACAACCTTCTGTGATGTCGATGTGACTCCTGAACTGCAGCCTCTTACCACCGTTTGTTTTTACGCTCGAGAGCTGTGATGGTGCAGTGAGGGTGGCATAAAAAGAGATAGAGGGGGTGGGGGTATGGTTCTCCTCAGAGACTAACAATCTCTCTCCCTGCAAAGTGTGTTTGAAGGGAAACAAACTGTGGCACGAAGCAGGAGTGAAAAGAAACACGGGAGATGTCACGTTCCTTCAAGGTTGTGTTGTGACCAGGAGAGAGGGCTTAGATACGCAAACCATCTAGTGCCCCCTTTTGCCATCTATCTTTGTCTTTGTAAATAAAACAAACAAACAAAAAAAGTCACATTTTTACCTCCAGGACCAAAAAAACAATGTATTGCCATGGTATTGGAAACAACAATTAGCAGAAAAATTTTTTTTTTTCAGAGCCAGACTAAGTCCCCGCGGCGGTGCTGAGCAACAGCTCGTGGTCCTGCATCAGGCCTGAGGTTGAAGTTCGAGGCGTCGGCTTGAGCGGACCGATCTCCAACAGAAAGTCGTGGTCTTCAATGATAAAGAGGATTCTGCGCCGGACTGAAGGAGTGCACGCTTCAGAGCTGATCAGAGAAAAAATATAATTTAAAAAAGAAGAAAAAAAAAAAAGAGGCTCCACATCAACATGTTTGAATGCTACACCGCACGTCCTCGGTCACTGGTTGATTCAAATCTCTTAGTAGCTGAAAGGCCCACTGGGCGATACGGGGAACGGGAGGTTAAGAAAAAAGGGGCGAAAGTCCTTCCACGTGGGAATAGAGGCCTCTAAAGTTCAGTAGACGACTGCAGGGCGGGAAAGGAGGAGGAAGAGCAGGAGGAGGAGGAGGAAGAGGGGAGTGGCTGCAGAGAGCCACGCTTATCATCTCTTGTAGTGGTTGGGCGCATCGGCAAAGGCAAACTTCAACCTGTAGGCTTCGGCCAGCAGCACGCTCACTTCCTCGTTGCCCCAGTGCATTGTGGGAAGGTTCTGCAGGAGGATCATCAGGCCCTGGTGGGAAAAGAAAAACAAAAGTGGTTTAGGTATGTTCGAAGTACTCGTCCGAGATATTGATGTGTATACTTCACACTGAATTCGGTGACCGCAGCAAATTGTCCCAGGGTTGTAAAGTGGTTGAAGGGGGTCAGAGGTGTGTGTCTATTTGTGCTTGTTACGGCTGTCGCCGTTTCGCCCCGCGCATGTGTGTGTGCAGTGTTTTTTTTCCCCCTATAGGTTAATGCAGGTGTGCAGTTGCCAGTCCCTGGTTGGCCCCAAACTGGTGGAGGCGGGGATAACATGTCCGTGGCTGTGCAGGGCCAGGATTGGTGCGGCATCATTTCCGCGCCGCCAATGAGAGCGCCCCCACAGCAGCATCACCGGCATTTAAACCGCAGCCGCCTAAGCATCGTGGTGGGTTGTTTGTGTGGAGTTTGTGAGCTTGCCTCGTTTGTTGGTATTCGTAACTGTGGAGGTTAGTGTATTGAATTGTTGGGACTGGGCAGGGATTAGTTTAGATATATATTTACTGATCACACTAGAGTATATTTCTGTTAGACCCATTAGTTTAGAGGTGCTGTTTTTGATGTGTTTTTGTTTTGTTATCTGCTAGTAGCATAGTTAGTGAGGTTTTTCTTTCTCGTTTTGTTTGCTAGTTTGCTTAGATATATTAGGCTCTGTTTAGAGTTCTGTTTTTGTTATATTGGTTTGTTCGTTTAACAGCACTTGCTCGCCCTTAGTTCCCTTTTGCCTCACCTCCTTTTGTTCAAAAACGATCTGAACTTTCATTTAATAAAATACTTTTGTTTAATAACCTTTAAAATCTGGTTTTATGTTACTTCCTTTCATACCCCTTTATCTGGTCGTAACTGAATGTAACTGCTGTGAAACAATCAATAATAGTTTTTTATTTAACTGATTCACCGGCTTTTCTCGATACAGGCGCTCCCTCACTCTCATTCACCGTGCATCTTGCTCAACCAATACCCGCTTGCTCCCTCGCGCTTTCATACAATCAGACACAAACCAAATGACATGTCTTCGAGTCTCATGTCGTAGTGTGAAGAGAAGAGAAGCTGGGTACATGAAAAAAAACAAAGCCAAAACACAACAGGTAGAGTATCAGAGTTTAGTCCCTGAATCCACCTGGATAGTCTCAGTTTTAGTGAATTTAAGGCTGACTGCGGAGGTTTGACTGGTGTCATGGTCTAATTGGTTACACTGCGTTGTTGAATCCGGCTCAACTTCTCAACCACTGTGTTTTTTGTTTTTTTCTGGCACCCCCTGCGTTTTCGACCTAAAACCAGCCTTAACTTCTTGGAAGTAAATCACAAACTCTCCACAGGCAACAGAGCTTCAAACCGTTTCTGAGAAAAGCTGATTTACGATATATGAATACATATATCTCTTGCTACATTTGCCGGAAAATAGTCAAACAATGTTGTGTTACATTGTCACATATGTTCAAATTGAGCACAATTATGGCACTGAATCTTATCAAAGAGTCAAGGTTTAATTAATTATGTGACTTAAATTAAGTCTTCTGTATCATCCTAATTATGACGGGTTACAAAAATCTTGTACTAAATGAAATGTGTGGTGCGGTTACCTTAATAGAATGGATTAATGGTTTAATTTTAATACTTATGAGTTTCTAAAGATTAGGGGGAAAAAAATCAGGATGGTTTATTTGTTTAGTAATATTTTTAATACGTAGCTTTTTCGGCTCAGTTAGTAGAATGTCCTTCTCATGTACAAAGGCTCAAAAAGGCCAAAAAAATATCTTTAACTACACAGCTCCAGACTATTTAAATGTGTACAAATTCAACTAAAGGCGTAAACTATTATTACAAGCTAGTGTAGTTTTGGATAAACATGTTATTAACTCAGTCAAAGTGGGTTAATAACAGCCGTGAGAGAGAAAAAGGATTTAAAAAAAGACAAAAGAGTCGGGTGCAGACATGGCGAAAAAGAAAATCAGGAGAGAAAGAATAAAGTGTCAAGGGCAATTCAGTGAAGCTCAAGCCTTCCCCCCAGATTCCTGTTCTGTACATTACTATGTAAGTTAGGAGACAACAGCGACACACACCCACACCCACACACACACACCCACACCCACACCCACACACACACCCACCCACACACACACACACACACACACACACACACACACACACACACACACACACACACACACACACACACACACACACACACACACACACACACACACACGCAAGGGTTCAATCTCAACAACTAATGCCTCTCTCTCAAAGGGGAATGAGACTGGTTAGCAGTGAGACAGACTGATTCTGTGTGTGTGTGTACCGGTATGCTATGGATCTGTGTCTCGGGAGCTTTCATCGTCGAGGCTGAAATCATTGCCGTGACAACAGGGTTTACAACCAATCACAGTGCTGATAATCACATCGAAGGACAAATCACTTCGGGCCTTTTGGCATCTACGCTCATCTCCTGAGCAGTAAACTGCCGTGTGAGAGGCTGTGACTGTGTTACAGAAAGTATTTTAAACTCCGGCTGAAGTATTTGTAATTGTGATGTGTGTCAAAGTGCTGTTATGGATTTTCATGCACATTGCACCTACGCATTTCTACAAAAACACGAGAAAGTCAAACTTGAGAAAACTTTAAGCGGGGATATTTACTACAGCGAGGCACTTTGTATTGTCTTGCCCTCCTACGTATTAAAATGTTTGGCTTCATTAATTTGTTTTACCTTCCTCGCACGTTTTTAATGAGCCGGTGAGACGACCCTGATGACTTTAACAGGAAAAAAAAAAAAGCATTTGTATTCCATGTACACGTACAAGTTTTCTTCAAATAATTAAGTTCCATCTTGGTGAAATTTCACAGATTAGGCTGCAGCTGCGTTCCACCTCAATCTTTTGAATAATTTAAAAAGGCGATCACAGCTCAATCTCAGTTCTGACATGCTTTAAAGTTTGATGAAAATTTGTTGTTTCTCTTGGCTTAACTGTGAGGCTGATTATTTTGGTGATTGATTTTCACGAGCCACAAGCCCTTGAAATGTGTTAAAGGCAGTGAGCGTGCCCTGCTAAAAATGCTAACAAACACATAAAAAAATAGGACTCTCAGTTCCTGATCAGATTCCCTGTAAAAAAAAAAAGCTGCCTCACATTACTCACATCATAATCCAGCTGCTTGGTAATTCTACAGTGGGAGGAAAAACATATTAGATAGTCCTGGACCTTGACTTTGAAAGGTTTACCTAAAGACATCACCCCCCTCGGTTCAGAAAGACGCACTTCTCTGAAGTATTTTCAGTCTCAGGGATGGAGAGAGATGGAGGAGGGCGAAAGAAAGAGAGAAGGCAGCCTGATCAGAATTCAGCTTGCCTTTCTCTCATCTGTATTCAACGGGGCATCACTATCAGCTCTCCCCTTTCATCGCTCACCCTCTTGGCAATCCAAGAACGCTGCTCACAGCTAAAAGACTTTTGCATGTGAGCATGGAGTGGATTCGTGCGTTGATGTGTGCTACGCTCACATGCTAAAAAAACTAAATCATTTGATCTGTTGGGCACATCAAGCCGAATACAAATCAGCATGTAGTTTATGTGGGTGTCAGTCTGAAAGAGTGCAGGTCATGTGTATGTATGATGTGTATTTATGTGAGTGTGTGTATAGTAAGGATTCTGTGCATCGTCCTTGTGGTCTTGAATGCCTGAGGCCAGATACAGCATACCACCTATTGTACTTCACTGCCCCGGGCTCTTCAGGAAAAAGGAAAGCTTTTTAACCCCCCCCCTGTGGAATAACAACACTGCATCCTGGCTGCACATGAGCTGTAAGGAAAATTAAAAGAGTCCCCTTACATTTTATTTTAATTAACTTGCAGTGGATAGATTGATCAACTGAACCAGATACTTGAGATGCTGTTGCTGCTTGTTGTATCTTTAACACAAGGGATCAAATTTATATTCATTTGTAATGCACCTGTGATTACCTCAGTGAATACCTCAATGTAGACGTTATGCACATATGTGATGTCTCCTTTATTATCAAAGCAAAGTGGAAAAAATAAACCGATAAAAAAAACAAACAAGGAATAGAAAATGTTGTGATGACATTTTAAATGTATTTTTGCTCTTAAAAAAAGTATATATTTTCCTGATGTTTCTCTGTGATGTGATTTGAATTGCAGTGCTCTCTGCTGAAGTGAGTTTTGACAGGCCGGGTAATTTCCCATCATAGGTAGAGAGACAGCTAAAGCTAGCTAGCCCCCTCCCCGCTGATTTTAGCAAGCTAGGCTGGATTCCACTTCACGAGTGATTTTACTTTTTCTTTGGTAAACAAATCCACTACAACAAATGTTGTAACAACAAATATGTCCGAAATGTTGAACGTTGACGCACTTTTTGGAACTGTAGCGGTATGTGGACAACCTATAAACATCCGTAGGCTTTAGATGGTTATGTAATTCCCTAACAATGCTAACAATGGCAGCCCTCAGATGCAAATGCCCAACTAGAGGCCTCTAATTTGTGGAAAAAAACATGAATAATTCCAAAAATGGGTTTTCTTTTCTTTTGACGAGCTGAAAAATATGCACAATCCATAGCAACCTGGCAAAAGCGTCAAGTGCCGTACATTGCACAAAGTATGCTTGCTGATTTGGACGTGTAGCTCGTTTTTGAGGCATGGAAAAGTAAAACAATCAGAGAGTCTCTCTGATGACCAGCATACATCTGCATCTCATATCTAAAATGCTCTCCTTGTAGCATATTTTGGCTTCCACAGAGATGGAGATGGATAAGTGGTAGGAGGGAAATTTACAATGTGCTACCAAATCTTTATAAATCAACAATAGGGCCTAATTGCTATGCTACAGGAGAGGGACCAACCACCGTCTAATCAAGTGCCGCCTCGAGTGTTACAGCCGTTAGGAAACACACCCAAACAAATATACACGCGACGTACACACAAGTGCACTCACGCATGCTCCGCCACACAAGCACACACTCGTAGCGACTGAGGAGCTTCATTAAGAGCATATTTCTGCGTGGTTACCATCTGCTGGCTATCACTTCGGTTGGGCTAATGACTTTAATACGGTTTAATTGCATACATCTCGCTGTCAGGGGGGAATGCTGCACTCACTTCTCTCCACACAGGTGGCAACACTCCACGCCGAGAGGCCACAAGTGTCTGTGTGAACGAGCACGTGCGATCGCATGAGAGAGGAAAATTGAAACCTGTGCAATCCATGAAATTCAATGTATGTTCGGCATGCGTTTGGGGTTGTGTATGCAATTAGAAACGAGAGATGTGTGTGGAGTGGTGTACGGAGATATATATGCACGTTTGTTGCAGTGTGTGTAAAACAGTGAACTGAAGGTACAAAAAAGAAGCAGAGATGTGTGTGTGTGAAGGTGTGCCATAGGTGTGTATGTAGCTAGCTTTGTGACTGTGTGTGTGTGTGTGCAGGGATGCTTGTGGTTCTTCTAGTTATTCAAGCATGAATATCCATTTATCCTACAATGCTAACAAACACATTGATCCATTACTGTATGCTACAAAAAAAATGCAATTAGCTCTCCATCTCCTACACTTGGCGAGGCTTAAAGTGGTTAATGGCTATTGATAGTGAGGGGAAAGCAGATTGTCAATAGAGTCGGAGCTAAGGCTCTTTCTTTAAAAAGTGAATGGGATAACATAATGGTTGCACACAGAGGCAAGGCCACTGTCAAGTGGAATTTACTTGCTGTGGGTATAGTTATTGTTTTAACCTGCGTCTGGCAGAGGCGGGCTGATTTAATACTCTCTGTTCTCATCTGCATTTTGTAAAGCTGCACGTCGAGGTAAAACAAATGCAGTGCAATAAGGGAAGGCGAAGCGGGGCTGGGAATCATGAAGACACCACACTGCTTTACCACAAAGTTATATCTGTGAGCACTGACTTTATGCATGGGAGTTCCAGATGACTATTAGTTAGAAGAGCTGAAGCCTCAAATGAAGTAAGAGAAATATCACTTCAAATACTATTAACAGTGACTAGTGGAGCTATCTGCGGTAATGGTGGCTTCTGCTGAACTCATACACACGCACACACACACTTATATAGACATAGATAAAACACACAATTAAAGCCCACTCTTCCTGTGAACCAAATAGTCTATTTGCTGGCAGAATGAGATGGTGCTAAGTGAAGTGAGTACAATGAGTGCCCAAAGTCCTGTGAGGTGCCTCGCTGTCTCTCCTGCGGTGACAACTACAGCTCCCTGCAGCAAGCAGCCAAAGCTCTGGAGAAATTAATGGGGAGAGATGACAGGTGTTGATGTGCACAAACATGCCAACAGACACACATTTGTGGCTAAAAATGGCAATCGACTGTAGTGAATGTTGTGTTTCTTTGACATGTATCATTCCACCTCCGACCTCCTTCGACCAACATCTACATAAACACACACGCGCGCGCACACACACACACAGGGATGAGGCTGCACGTACACACACTGCCACCTTATGTGCACAGACACTCCGGGTTGCTGGTGGTGGTAATGGTGTTTTGCAGCACCCTGAGACATAATGGGCCCAGGCACTGCTCTGTCAGGGCCATTAGCTTTCTGTAGTTCGTATAATTACACAAAATGGGCACTCTGGCAAACAGTGGGTGCTAATGTAGGAGTAAGGCACCGTAGCATGTGGAGGTAAGAGGTAACATAGGATGGCACAGCCAAGTTGTCTTGTAAAAAAGGTTGGCAGGTAAAAAGCTCAGCGGATTAATGC